>CM018687.1:18619075-19219075 GCA_009363875.1 Mikania micrantha | reverse complement strand
CGCTCAGTTCAGGTGTACTCCTTGTGAGTTATGCCTGACATGGGTCACGTGTGAGAGGTTACAACTTGGACAACCACCAACAACTAAGTCTAATTGATTGAGTCAAATAAGGCCCAATCATCATGTCTTAGTTGTAATTAAATGTTTTATTTATTTAATTAAATATTTAACATTTATTTCTATTACTGACTTTTGGGAAATCATATATTTATGATGAACTCAAGAGAATCAAAGGTAAATCAAGTTTTGGGAAAACAAAATCTAAATCAGAGGTGTGTAGGGTAAAAATGCTTAATTATCATTAACAACAGTGTCATATGCGTATTAGTATGTGGTGGGATGGCGTCTGGGCGGGCTTGTAGGCTCGACTCAGGGGTATGCCCTATATATAAGCATACCGATATGGATATTACATTGAAGTTAATGAGGTTAGGGTCTTTACCGAAAGGGATTTTCAAATCATTATCAAATCATTTCCAAATCATTTTCAATTACTAAACTACATGAACTCACCAACCATGTGTTGACTTGATCTTTTTGCATGACTTCTCAGGTGACGAACAGGTCAACTGAAGAGTTACTTCTTTTGGACTAGGTTACAGATAGAGGACCTAGCTTTTTGGACTGCATACTCTTGGACATCATACCAAGTTATTTTGTATATCTTGTGCACACACAAGATTGAAGACTTATTATGTGATTGTAGATTTACATTGTTAAATTATAAACTTATCTGATGTAATTTAACCTTGTAATTCTATTTTGCTTAGCAAGTTTCTCATTTATATATATCATGTGCAATGTAAACAATCTGATCATTTCGATTATCACTCACGATATCGCGCCCCGGGAACCTTCCGCCCGACGGGGAAACCCGATCCTACCCCGCCGGCTCGGGGTGTGACATAAATCACCATTTTTCTTCACCAAACTCTAGATATATGTTAAATATTAGGATCTGGAGATTTTGGCCCGGTAAAAACATCAAAATATCGATTTGGCCCGCAAAAACTATGTTTGACCTGTGTTTCTCGGCCAGCGGCCCCATGCGGCCTATGCGTCCCGGCCATGTGGCCCCATGCGGCCCGATCGTCCCGTGCTGCGGCCCGTGTCGCGGCCCCTATGCGGCCCCATGTATCTCGGTCGTTACCGGGAACGCTTGGCCAAACGACCAACCGGCTAGCCAAGGCCTAGCCAGGCCCGCTCGAGCCCTTGACCAGCCACCACCCAGACCACCGAGCCACCACCAGACCGCCGCCGTTGACCACCGTTGACCGCCGCCGGCGACTTTTCCGGCCAAAATTCCGGCGAAAAAGAATATTCCGGCGAAAGGAATATTTCGGCTGAATATTCCGGCAAAAAGGAATATTCCGGTGACTTTTCCGGCCAAACCCAAATTTCGTCCGTTTGGCGTTCTGAATTTCGTTTCGCGATCCGATTGGCAATCCGGTGATCCGATTTTGATAAAAATGACATATTTTTAATCGATTTCACGTTCCGGACTCAATTTTTAAGTCCGTTTCGCAATTCAAAAATCCGATTTCAGTCTGAAAACTGATTAAGTCTCCGATTATTACACGAAATTCAGTTTTCGCGTCGGTTTCCAATACAAATAACCATTTTCAGTCGATTTCGCATTCCGGACTCAGTTTTGCAATCTGTTTCGCAATCCGGAAGCCCGGTAATCGATTTAGAAGCAGATTGGAGTTCTGATCGTGACTGGAATTCAGTTTTATTATCGGTTTTCAATATAAAAACCTATTCTGTGTCGATTCCACCTTCCGGACTCAGTTTTATGATCTGTTTTGTAATCTGATAATCAGATTTCAACCCAGAAGTCGATTGAAAATCCGGATTTGATACAAAAGTTAATTTCGCACCAAATTAAGGGCAAACAACTCATCGAACCTTAATAAATTACAGATTTGGAATCCAGGAACTAGCAATACGAACGTTGTACTCTGGTTATTGATTTATATCAACAGAGGTGAGTTCACTAACCCCTTTTCTGTATTTTGGCTTTTGAACTCGGGGAATGAGAAAACATACAAACTCATTTGAAACATCTTGTTTATTGTGAAGCTTTGAAATGTTTTTGATACATTTGTGGAACATGAAACCTGATTTGATCAGGTGGAAACCTGAAACGCTTTCAATGCATTTTGTGAAACATGAAACCTGATTTGATCAGGTGGAACTCTGAAACGCTTTCGATGCATTTTGTGAAACATGAAACCTGATTTGATCAGGTGGAACGCTGAAACATTTTTGAAACATTTTGTGAAGCATGAAAACGAAAGCGTTGTAAAACATTTGGTTGAAACACGTGACAGTGGGGAGAACACATGACCGAACTTGTCATTATTTCACGGGTTACACATTTGTCGCTAAGTCCCCTATTCTGTAACCGTTAACCGTGGGGGGGCGTGATTATTGAGAATAGATTCTATTTGTGATTGACAATCCTCGCCCGTGGTTCGTAGCTAAAACCACGACTGGATGTCGAGCGGGCGCTCAATAAGGCTAGAACACACAACGTTTTGCGACAAGGACATTGGGAAAGGGCAAACACTGAACTCGTCAGCTCGGTTACGGGAGCCCAGGAGTTATAATTGGACAGTTGGTCGGAGAACTAATACACGACATTGTTGGAAGGAACAATGTTCGCACTGGATACCAATGTTTTACATCCAATTTGGGACATGAATAGTATTAAACTCTTTTTATGCAAACATATGAATTGTTTGGGATTCATTACATGCATTTTTAACAAATAAACTTGTGAACTCACCAGCAATATGCTGATTGTTTAAAAATCTTGTTTTCTCAGATGCATAATAATACAGGGGGTGGAGCTGGGAGCTCAATCTTTGGAGACCTATAGTAGAGTCTATGAGAGATAAACTCTACAGTGTGATACATAGCTTATTATATATGTGTAATAGCAATATATATATGTGTGTGAAACTCAGATAAAACTGTTATTACATTAGGCTTGTGGCTAATGGCTGTAATATTGCTCTGTACTATAGAATTATATGTGTCTTTTGTTGTAAATCATGACTGTGAAACCTTGAAAGTCACACCGTACGCTTCTGCAACGACAAGGGTGTGACATTTATTTAGAATTAAATTTTGAGTTAAGGTGAGTTCTTCGTAGCCCTATTTTAAATATTTTATCATTTTGGGCTGTTGTGCATGTTATAAAGCTATTTTGTGAAAATGATTTTTAACCCGATTGTGGTGAGGTAAAGAATGTTTTAAGTATCAACTGTGGTCGATAAATAAATGATTTTGAAAGTCTTAGCTGAGATCGAGTTGTGGTTTTGAAGTGCCGACAGCGGTTGGGCAAAATTCGAGCACTTTGGTGCTGAGAACTATTTATGCTTACGATGGTTTAAATAATTTAAACCATGTTATGTGTGAATGAATGAGGTTATGAACATGAATGACATATGTTAATTGATATTATGTGAATGATTGTTATTGAGGAAGTCTTGTACCGGTATAAGCCTGTCAACTTCGAGTTGGCAGTTGAAAAGTCGTGTGTTTACACAAGTCTGCCGACTGTGTGTCATCAATTGAGAAAGTCTTATGCTTGCATGAGCCTGTCAACTTCAGGTTGGCAATTGAGTGTCTTGTATTTATACAAGCTTGTCGACTACGAGTCGTTAGTTAAGGTGTCTTGCGCTAGCACAAGCCTGTTGACTTCGGGTCTGCAATTGAGGGTGAAGTTTTCTTCATATTATGATTGATATTATAATGATATGTATGTTATGTATTTGAACCAGGTTATGCTATGTGATGATATGAATGAATAAATATTTATTTTAAATTTAACATAGAACTCACCAGCATAAAGCTGACTTGTTTTACATGCATATCAGGTTGAATAGTTTGATAAAAGATAGCAGGATGTCTCGTGGCATACATTGAATACTACCCTGGCATCGACTAGCTATAGTATAGAATTATTATAAATAATAACTATGTGTTAATATGGTTTAGTAATTAGATGTTTATATTATGTTGTTACCTTAAATTCCGCTGTTGTCATGAGGTATTTACGTTTTAAGAGCTATGTGTTTAATGCTTTGCCAACTAAGGGGACTCCCGGGGTTATGGGCCTCTTAATACAGCCGGAATATTAATCAAAATAATGTTCCTAAAGATGTTCAGAACTAAATGAGGATGGAAATATTAACCGTAAAGTGGTACTGAAATTCGGGGCGAAATGATAGCTGGATCTTTGGCCGGATAATTGGTCGGAATGTTAGCCGGATCTTATGCCGGAATTTTGGACGGATTAATGGCCGGAATTTGTTACTATATAGAATAACATTTTAAAAAGGTGGATTTTATTGTGATTAATATAATATTATTTTTTAAAAATTGATTTGATTTAAAAGAGAGAAAATGATTATTTAATTTAATAAAAATAATAGGGTAGGATGTTAAAATGACATAATTGCCCTTCTTTTAAAAATAAGTGTTAAAATAAACTGGTGATGTGGCAAAAGGTGGAACAGGTGTTGGGTTTCTTGAGTTTGCACAACTCAAGTGGGTTTTTAATATATACATGCCCTACATATATATAATACTAGGTTATAGGCCTGTGTAGTACACGGGTTTGCAAATAAAAAATTATGTGATTTCATAATTATGTCTTCATTAATTTACATAATTAAAATAATTTTATTATATCTTTTTAAATTTATATGATTATATAAATAATAATAATATTAATTATACATTTTTTTGTATAGAAAAACTTTTTTAAGATAAAAAATTTATAAATAAATATTCTTAAAACTATATTAAACATAAATGTATTAAACATTTACACAGGTTCAATATTTGAATTTTAAAATTATTTGTTTAAAATAACATAATATGTATTTTTCAAACACGTTTTATAAAAAATTAAAGAATTGATTCATAATTTAATCATATTATTACTAAGTTAAATAAAATCATAAATATTTAATAAGAGAGAAGATAAAAAATCAAAATTTAAAAAAATGGCATAAAAATATTTATGATGAAAAAGAGGCGGGAAAAAAAGCTTTAAATGGTCTACAATAATGACAAGTGGCGTAATAAAACTTTTATTTATTATATAGTATAGATATAGATATATAGGGAGATTGTCAAAAATTAACCTTTCCTTATTCCGTTAACCGAATAACTACATTTTATTACTTTATGGCCCACATTAAAGTAAATCTAAAGGTATTGTTTTTTTTTTCTTTTTTAATTAATTTAAATTATTTGAACGGCCAACTAATCAACTGTCGGGTACTCCGTACGCGGCTCCCAATGGCTAAAGGATGCCCATGCTGGCCACTAGTCCAGACGGACAGAGCCCCTAGCCCCCAGCCACCAATTACCGGGAAAAACCCGACCCAAGCACCCGCCAAAGGCACGACGGTGGAAGGCGGTAAAACCGGGTGGGATCAAGAATCGAACCCATGACCTGGGTCTTCTATCACTTCCTCCATACCTTCATCTTACCACTAGGACAAGACATAAAAAGAAGAAAAAACATACACTTTATATTTACTTTAATGTGGGCCCCAAAGTAATAAGATGTGATTATTCGGTTAACGCAATAAGCATGGATTAACAAAGGAATCACACCCTATATATATATATATATATATATATATATATATATATATAGAGAGAGAGAGAGAGAGAGATAGAAAGGAAATTTGAAGTGATTACAACTTTGAATGAGTTGGATATCTTATAAAATGATGTGAAATAGAAATATTGAAATAAGAAAGATTAGAATATTAAAATTCACAGCTAATAAAAAATAGGGATAACTCTAGATGAATATAACAAACTTTTCATACTATCTCAATTAAGAACTGGATTTTTTTGTCCTAATTTGTCATTCAACTTATTATGGGTGTTCTAATACTATATAAATAACCGGAATTGCAAGTTATTGCTAATTTTATACATATTTAACTTATTTAATATGTTAAGTAGTGATTTAATCATTTTATAAAGTATATAATAAATTAAAAATTACTTAAAATCGTCCATATTTACGCATGATATTTGATAAAAAGTAAGTTTCAAACGTTAAATATTCACACAAATTGTTTGAAAACCTTATTTTTTCAAATATATTGCATAAATATGGATGATTTTAAATAATTTTTAATATATTATTTACTTTATAAAATGATTGTATCACCACTTAGCATATTAAACAAGTTAAATATGTTAAAAAATATCAATAACCTTCTATTCACGCTATTTATATAGAATTAGAGCACCCATACAAAGTTAAATGACCTAATTCAGACATAAAAAAATTCTAGTGACTTACTTAAGACAGTTAGAAAAGTTGGTTACATATTACATTTGTGTAGAGTTATCCTTATATTAATATCAAACTTGATTTTTGTTCCCAAATCAATTCATATGTCGTAAACCCTAATATTAATCGATCCAATTCTTTCGATTTAACATTTTTGAGTTGAATTATTCATAGGGCTTTTGTTCATTATGTATAAATGAAGGGATTGCCATGATTAATTACCTTGATTTGATTCGAATAGAAGAAAATCGTTTGCAGCTTAGTTCGAGTCGGAGATGCAAGGTTGATCCAGAGTTTGAGGATTTCTTCGATGGGGCTTCCAATACGAACCATGTTAGAGGGATGTCGCAAACGGATTTCTGGGTTCAATTTGATTCAATAGCGTCTGTTTTAGTTCATTAGGATTCAATTTCGTTAGAGATTTCTTAATAGTTGTAACACACGCATAATTTTGTTATTTCAAGAATTGATTGTGCCGATTGCTTCGTGATAGAGTGTAACAAGCGTAATGTTTGGAATTTGAACTCAAAATGCGCATTTGATCGTTTTTGGGATAAATCCGGTCCCATGGGGCTTCGAATTGTAGATCGAGAAACAGGGGGTAAAGCAAAGGAAAATTTGTTTTCTTTTGACAGCTTTGGCCCTTTGATTTCCCTTTTCTTTCCATTTCTGTTTACAACTTTTCCTGTCACGCATTCAAGTTTATGATTTAATCCATTTAGTCCCTCAACTTCTATCATCTTATGTCCGAAAATATTTTATAAAGGTTTATAACATTTTGTAATACGGTTTTTTATAAGTAACTGTTTATAACACTTAAGTTTTACGATTTTAAACTCAAAGTTGATTTATATCGCTATATATATACATATATATATATAAAGGGTATGGTTAAAATGAAAACCACATCTCAATGAGAAAACCGCGAAAACAATGCAAAAATCACGTAAAAAGAACGTATTTTTTTTTTGAAATTTTTTTTACATGTTTGTAACACTATTGGACACATTTTTATAAAAAAAAATCAAAAAAGTGCCGATCAAATATTTTTAAAAAAAATATTTTATAAACCCACGTAAAACCTACGTAACAAAACGTAAATTTTTTTTTTACGTTTTGTTACGTAGGTTTTACGTGGGTTTATAAAATATTTGGTCGGCGTTTTTTTGATTTTTTTTTTATAAAAATGTGTCCAATAGTGTTACAAACCTGTAAAAAAAACGTTGTTTTTACATGATTTTTGCATGGTTTTCGCATGGTTTTCGCGGTTTTCGCGGTTTTCTCATTTAGATGTGGTTTTCATTTTATCTTTTCCCTATATATATAGGGGAGTGTTCATAAGAAAACAATCATTTTGGAGAAAACTAAGAAAACTAATCACAATTGTTATCAATCAATTTCGTTTTTCGTTTTTTGTTTTACATTTTGTTTTATTATAAGGTTATATTTGTTAACAAAAATAAAAAAATATACGCAATTCATGTTATTACATATATGTAACTCTTTGATTACATATATATAACTTGTAAATTACATATATAAGTAACATATACGTAACTTTATAGGTTACATATACGTAACTTCGTGATCTACATATTTTTATTAAAAAAAAATTTTGTTTATAACATTTCTAAGCTAATAATAAAAAAATTATGAATTTTTTTTTTAAAATTGATTGGTTAGTATGAGTTTTCTCCAAAGTGAGGAGTTTTCTTTTGAACCTATATGTGTGTGTGTGTGTGTGGCAAGGATCAAATAAAAAGTCTATTTTGCCTAAAAAGGTTAAAAATGATTTTTAAAATCTCTAAAACACACCCAAACGAACTTCGATTGAACTTATTTTGATGGCATTGGAACCGTCTCATCGATTGAACTTAATTTGTAAATAATTTCTAAACGGTGATGAATTAGCAAAAACACAAAAAAGAAACCCCCTATTTATGTATAATAAAAACCATGAAAAAAAAAAAAAAGATTCGGGCAAAAAATGCCGGGTTAACACGGGTTAACGATATAAGGGAGGGTTAACATTTGAACCATCCCCTATACATATATATATATTATATTGATGATACAATTAATGCTGCAGACATTGGTAAACACCCGAGAAAGAACATGGACGGCTTTAGCCGTTTAACCGGCGGGCGAATTGGTCGACCTGTGCACCCGACATAGCGCCTCTAGCCCCGACCATTCTGTCGCGGCCCTGGTTATTTAAATGGAGATTATCATCAACGAAACCACCAAGTCTCCCTCTCCCTCCCCTCTCTCTACGAGCTCTCATTTTCGTTTTCCGGCGACGACCTGCAACTCCGGCGGGTAGAAAGGATAACGAAACCTAGAACCGATACCCCCACTCATCTAGCTCCACAGCTTAAAAACCTTAACCGGCGATGACCTGCAACAGAGCCCCGAACATTGTGTTCTTGAGTTTCCGGTAATCGTGCGAGACCTTCGACGATGTGCTACTCACGAAGCTGACGCTATACCCTGCGTGTCTCATCCTACTTGGGTCACCAACTCCATCAAGGACTTACGACCAGTCGTGAAACCACCTTTGGTGTTCATGATTTGCCTCCATAACTTGAAATCTTACGACTGAGGTAAGTGAATCAAACCTTAAACCTTTATTAACATCTGAATGTATATTTGTTAGTTAAAAACTTGGTTAATAATGGATCACTGGTGTTAGGATTCCAGTGATGATTTATGTTCAGTTGTAAACAAGAAGACAATGCTTCACACATACGAGTATACTTTATTTATTTAAAAAGAAAAAAAAAAGAAATAAAAGAGAAACGAAATAAAGGAATAAAAAATTATGTACCATCAGTTTGAATTCATATAAAACAAGCTCACTGATTATGAACGCGCCCTCAAGGAAACCTCTTCCAATCTTGACTCAATTCCTACCACAGTCAATTACAGCTCTCGCTAGGGCTGTAAACGAACCGAACGTTCAGCGAATTCGTGAACCGTTCGGCGGGAAGTTCGTTTATGTTCGTTCGTTTAATAAATAAACGAACACGAACAAGTAATCCCGTTCGATTAATTAAATGAACGAACACGAACAAAGGCCTCGTTTGTTCATTTATGTTCGTGAACGTTCGGTAATGTGTTCGTGAACGTTCGTTTATGTTCGTTCGTTTATGTTCGTTTATTTATGTTCGTTCGTTAAAATTATACGTGTATATTATATACATACATACATATATATATATATATATATATATATATATATATATAAGGTTTGAATCCTTTGAAAACCCGATCTTAAAGAGAAAACCCTTAAACCCTGTGTGAACCGTTAGATCAAACT
The DNA here is from genome assembly GCA_009363875.1 of Mikania micrantha. Taxonomy (NCBI): domain Eukaryota; kingdom Viridiplantae; phylum Streptophyta; class Magnoliopsida; order Asterales; family Asteraceae; genus Mikania; species Mikania micrantha. The sequence goes on along the minus strand of CM018687.1, from coordinate 19,209,419 downwards.
TTTATTAGATTTTAATTAATTAAACAGAAAAAAGATGTAGTCCATAATTAAAGTTGAATATTTTAATGGGGTTTTTGAAAAGAAAATGTCTTTTTTACCCTTTAAGAGGTATAAATGACTTTTTTTCACTACTTATCCTCTCTTTTCATTAATTAACCAGATTCTTTCTCCTCTCTCATCTCTCTTCTTTCTTCTCTCTTCTTTTTCTTCTCTCTCATCTCTCTTAATTCGTCTTCTCTCTCCTCTCTCCTCTCTCTCTCTTTTATATATAAATGACACATGTGTATCAGATACAAATTTTGCTACACAAACACAAATATTACATATTTTCAACCATAATAAATATTATACATGTGTATTTTACATATGAAACAAAAAATTACAAATGAGTAAATTTATAAAAGAACATCAAATAAATTAAAACACCAAAAACTACACATGTGTATGTGTAATATTTTATAAATCTCAAATATATAAAATATACACATGTGTATATTTTTATTTTCTACACGTGTGTAGTATTTCGAGTAAAGTATACTTTGTGTATTAAAAATTTTACATTTTTATTTATACGCATGTGTAATTTTTTACATTTTCTTGTAAAAATACGTTACACATGTGTAATGTATGTTTTATGTGTAAAATACACATATTTTTTGTTTTTTAAAAAAAAATATGACTTTTTTTTGAATGAAAATATACATTTTTGTAGTTGTAATATTTTAAAAAATATTTTTTTAACCAAAAAATAAAACATTTTTGTAGTTGTAATATTTTAAAAAATATTTAACCAAAAAATAAAACACCTATAAAATATGCGCAAGTTTTAGTGCATATTTTTTGTTTTTTAAAATAAATATGACTTTTTTTTGTATGAAAATATACATTTTTGTAGTTGTAATATTTTAAAAAATATTTTTTAACAAAAAAAATAAAACACCACACATGTGGAAAAATATCATTATACCCTTTTTATTTTATTAATTGAAATATAAAATAAGTTTGATCTAAGGGTTGAGATTGGGTTTAAAGGTTTTCTCTTTAAGATCGGGTTTTCATTTGATTCAAATCCTATATATATATATCACCCGTACTTTTTATGTTATTTGTGTTTAATATTTAACTAGTAGGAGCGACCCGCGCTTCGCAGCGGGCTGCATGTTGATTTTTAATGGTAAACCTTAAGAAATCATATTCGACAACGTGATATAGACCATGTGATATATGTGTCGATTACATGTGAATCCAAAATGTTTGCGTAACCAAAAACATTGTTTGGGAAAGTAACTTCTAACTTTGCATAACAACTATATTATAAAAGACAAACATACGTTTTTTTTGCGATCTTATCAATCCGAGTATCACGCCTACTTGTTTTCTACCGCGTTGTTGAAACGACAAACCATATTAGATTAAGTGGGTTAAAACACCACGAACTACAAAAGAAATTAACACAAAACATCAATTGGATTATTGATGTGCTACCTAAATATGATTGTGTGCATTCAACTTTATATAACATAATGTATGATATACAAAGGTAAAATAAAAAACAAAATAGAGTATAAATAGGAGACATACAAATAAACATTGATATAGATTGAAGATGTAACAAACAATGACGGAGATGGGTCAGAACCGAAAACTCGTTCGCGAGCGGCAAATATGGAGATGAGGGGTGTTCATCTCTTGGATAGATTATGACTGTACTTGAAATGAAATAGATTCTTTTTTGTTGAGAATAAAGATTGGGTGTGAGAGATGGAGGGTAAAAATTGATGAGTGAATCAGAGAAACGTCATGGATGATTGGATCGTTGCGGCTGCAATTAGTAACAGGGATTAGGGATTCGGCAAAAAGTTTCCTAGCAATAGACCTACCAAATCGACACTTACCTCTAGTTTCTAGACTATCAGTTGACTCATTGACCTTCTCCAAGTCATCAGAATGACTCTCTCCAAATAGTATTCTTCTATGTTCAATGTCATGTTCTGAACTAAAGCTGAGACATGATGGACTCTTACTTAGTTTAGAAGCCCTGTTGAGTGCTGTGCACGGCCAGAAGCTCTCATTGATGCTGCACGGTTGAAGTAAATTTCTTGATTTCAGCTCCTGTCATGTAAAAAACATCAACATGAAGATCCCATAAATTGAAAAAATACCTATAATTTCACCATACTTGATATCTCAAACTATTAACTAATGAGAAGGTTGATTCAAAAACTGTTTCATCTCAGGGTAAATAAAATTAAAAAGTAGCATAAGGCAATAAATGGATCAAGCGGTTAATAAGGCACCCGCAAAGTAAACCTTTTAAAACCATTCTTAATTGAAAAATACACAATTGTTATAATAATTATGATTTTCTAATCATATTTTACACGCTAGTTGTTGATAAAAAGTTTACAAACACTGAACAAATAGTGTTTACGGTCAGCCCTTACTAAAAACAATCCACTTACTGAAGTGTGCTGTTCACTCCTACCATAATCTATTTTTGGCTTGAATTCTTTTATATCTGCCATACAGTCGTTAATGATCACTGACTACAACCTCTTCAGCATCATAATCATTGAATAACTGAGTTTCATTAAAAGCATCCATCTCCTCAAATTCAACATCAAGGTTCACTACTTGGGTCTCATCATCAAGGTTAGCCATATGGGTTTCAAAATCACTATCCATCACTTGGGTTGCTCACTCATATTCATACATGACCTTGTCATCAAAGAGAACAGTACTTTGTAGAGCATATAACTTGTCAGTATCATCATCACATTTATTACCTAGTTCAAGAGAAAGAAAAAACAATAAATTGTTTAAGTTAAAAGCTCAAATCCACTTGTTGTGCATTCATCTGTCTATTATTATGTCAGCAAAGATGGCATATAATAAGTAACTAAAATGTTTGACCTATTCTTCCGCTCAAATTGCTCATGTCATAATTCTTATGAAACCTAAATTTAAACAAAACTTGAGAATCTATAACTCATATTAGTTTAGCTACTTTGAAATAAAAAAAAAATCCAAAGTTATCTCATAATACCCACCCCTGACCCCTTATATGTAAAATTCATTCTATGACTTCATACAAACCGAAAGCCAATAGAAGTATTTCATAAATGTAGTCCTTAACTGCCTCAAAGTTCTTCATTTGTCTAATCTAAATTTATGCTAATTGAAGGAATCACATGAGACTCTTGCGAAAAGTGTAAATAAAGCATTTAACATCATAAAGATAATGTCTCAACATTTTTAAGGCAAATACCACCATGGTTGAATCAAGATCACATGTTTGGTACTAAGCATCATGTGCTTCCAACATGGTATGCAGATATATAAAATTACATTGCCTCAATGGATCAAAATAGTTCACAATCTAAAGTAGGAATCATCAAAAAAATATATATAAAATCATTCACACACTCCAATTAGAACCAACTCCATAGCTTGGCATCTCATTTGGCTTAAATTTTTAAAAGACTTCTCTTGCTTATTATGAAAAAGTAAATAAATAAAATTTAAAAAAGAGTTTTATCAAAAGAAATTAGATATGAAACTGAATTAATGGCAAGCCAAATCCAAGTGCTATAACCCAAATATTTGTATATATTATTGAAATAAAAAGTAAATTTCAGCTCTTAACCAACGCAATTGCATTAAAACCCTAATCACAAATAACAAAATATGGCTTCATAAGCAACAAAAAGAACGAACACAAAATCATTCAAAAAAAAGAAAGATTGACCTTAAAGGACAATCTAGCACATACGGTTTATACCCTTCCCCAGATGGAATTGAACCACCATTGTCTAAAGCAAATGGGTTCGGTTTGTTCTTCCTCCTTTTCTTTTCAAAGTCGGAATCATTTGTCTAGGGTACAACACAAAATTACCCATCTAGATTCTGATTAATAAACAGATTATCTGATCTTGTAACTCTTGTAATCAGCAATTAGCATAAATTAAGAACAGAATTGACGTGGGTCAAAAGGTTTACCATATAATCTTGAATCAGTAGGATCTTGAAAGTCTTGATTGATCAACAAACATATTACCCAAATGGGTGTCTGCAATTAGCAGAAATTTTAGAAATCAATCGGACCTTGTAACTCTTGTTTAATCAAAATCAAGATTTTGATGACAAATTGTTGGTGAATTTGAAGATTGTAAAATGATTAAAGAGTGAAGAACAGAAAGGAGACAATAAAAGACGATGAAATTGGGAATTTTAGAAGGAATGAGGCGTTAGCCAGTGAACCCTAGCTGTGAAACCACCGTGAGAGGCGTGAAAGCATACCTGTGAAACCCTAGCTGGAGATGTCAGTCTACCACCGACGACCTCCGTGAGAGGTGTGAATCACTGTGAAATATGACCATAGAAAGAGAGAGGACGATTGAGAGGCGGTGAAGATCGGAGGAATCAGGTATAGAGACATGTGTATGTATGTAAAGAATACGCATTAACTGGCTGTACATAAAGCATCAGATGTAGTAAGAAATGAATAGTGAAATATGTGAGAGGATAAAATGTTGGTTTTTAATATATATATAATAATGAGTTAATTGCAATTTGCAACCCTGTGGTTTAACCCTTATCACAGGTTGCAACCCTTCTTTTTTATTTTCGCAACTTGCAACCCCGTGGTTATAAAACACCAGTAACCTGCACCATTACAGTTAAATTTACATAACTATGTTTGTTATTGAAGGGTAAAATTGTAATCTTAAATATATTTAATTTTTTATATTCTATCATTTGAAAGTTGAAAACCCCAATTGTTGTTCGAATTTTCAACTTCGCTGAACCTCTACGTCCGAAAGTAGAAATCCTATTTGCTTTAATTACAGACATTGGTATACTTTTTTGATAGAAGGTATTTAATATCAATTTGAAATATTCACTATCAATTTGAATCATACGTTAAGATTATCCTTTTGAATTATCCATTTGTATGACGCTGGTCATACGATTTGGGGTCATTCAATAATACGATTTGGGGTCACTCAATAATACTCGTATACTTTTTTTTTATATTGGTATACTATTTTTTTTTAAAACTCTTATACTTTTTTTGATATTGGTATGCAACATCTTTTTGATATTGGTATGCAACATCTTTTTGATATTAAATTATCCATATGTATGCAACATCTTTGTTAAATATCTTTAAGATTACAATTTTACCCTTTAATAACAAATACAGTTATGTTAAATTTAGCTATAAGGGTGCAGGTTGCATGTGTTTTATAATCACAGGGTTGCAAGTTGCGAAAATAAAAAAGGAGGGTTGCAACATGCGGTAACAGTTAAACCACAGGGTTGCAAATTGCAATCTACTCTGATGAGTAAATTTATATTTCATATACATATATACGTAAGCATATATACATATAATTGAATTTTTTTTAGGTTTAATCTAGGTATTAAAATAAAATCATTTTAATAAACTAGTTAATTATATAAAATTTTCACTTGATTTTATAAAACATTGTGTTAATTATACAATAACTCAACTTATTAAGTAAACACAAAATAAAACTTTTAATTAAAACAACTTTCACGTTATAAAAAAAATAATAAAATCACATTTTAATTATAACAACAATGTAGGTTGTTAATACATCCATAGACAGGTATGAAGGATTCTATTTCGTAAGTCACCAAACCTATAATAAAAAGGTACGGATTCTTACCCCCTCCTTTTTCGTTTCAGTATATGATTTAATTATTGGAACTCATTTGATTCTCACATACCTTTGGAATTCCTGAACGTCTTTGATATATCGATCTGTTTCAATTGCATTGTCCGTTATTGATTTTCAAGCATTATTTATTATTGAATATATTTTGTTTGCATGTGATATAATTGTTGGATTGAAATCATTATCACATGTTCTGATATTATATTATGATTTGGTTTAACGCTTAGTGAGAAGCGTATTTGATATACATTGTTGTGTTATCACTTCCGTTTTTGTAATCTGTTACCCGCGCATGTCCCTACTTGCGGGGGTGACCGCAAGCATGTCATTGCGGCATCAATGACGTGGCACCAACCGTGGCGGTGAGCTGAGATCACGACGTCTTCTTCGTACTTGTGAGGTACATGAGGCCATAAGAAGGCGTATGGACTGGTCCTAGGATATATTTGTGTATGCCCACACTCCATTGCACATTCGGTACATAGGGTCTGCAGCTCTATGTGTATGTCAGTAGTGATTTAAGATTCGGCTCAGGGTACATCCGTGTGATATGATTTATTTTATTGTCTTGCTTTACTTTATATCATATCATTTTGTCTTTTGTTATCACGCATTCAGTTATTGATTCTGTTACTTAAGCCTTTATCTGTACTGGGCATTCGGCTCATTCCGTTAATGTTTGTTCATAACAGGTTCACAAGTTACTCAAGGCGGGACGTGAGGAGAGAAAAATTGAGCTCTAGGATTTTGGACCGTGAAAGTATGTTAGTGGATTTTTGTAGCTTAGGTTAGTTCATCTAATATGGTCAATTGATTAATATGTAATTAAAAATTTAACATAGGGCTCTTAAACAATATTTTGGGATATGTAATCCTAACCTTTGCTTAATGGAAAGCATGTCTTCTGCTTTGATTGATGTAATAGTGACACGTCACCCTATTTTCGGGGTGGGGTGTTACAACACCTTTCTTGCTTAAGGTGGCGTTTGGATGTGTGTTTTGAGGAATTATCTTAGTATTCATGGGGGAAGATTATATGTTTGATTATTAATTATGATAGAGTATAGTATTTGTACACATTTGTATCAACAATAGCTTAAATAGTCAGCCTTTGCCGATCCCCTAACATGATAGAAATCGATTATTACAAACAACTTCATGCAGGGTAATGCATCTAGACACTATATCCTATACAACACATGTTATTAGAATGGGTTATCTGATTCTGTTTATTCACCTGAACACACTCTTAAAGAATTAGCAGCTTCTTGGTCAACTTTGAGTATGCGTGTTTTATATTCATTTTGTAGAAGTTCAATGAGGTATTGTAGGTTGTTTAGTTTTAATTTATCTATGTTCCAGTTTAAGCTATATATATTAGTATGATTATGAACTTATAATATTGCATATGTACCTTTTGCAGAATTTCCACAGGCTTACACTTAGCTTAGTTTATATAGAGAATGTGTTTAATGTTTTTATCTGCATTTAATGTAGTGCATCAAAAGGACAAAGTACCACCTCCTGTCAAATTTGATGCACAAAAAGCAGTTCCAACAATTGAAGTGCCAGCACTTTCACTTGATGAACTGAAAGAAAAAACCCAGAATTTTGGATCAAAAGCATTGATTGGTGAAGAGTTTATTTTGCAAGTTTAAATAATGGTAAAAGCGTGGCTGTTAAAAAGCTTGATGTTTCTACTGAGGCTGAATCAGACAACGAGTTTCTGACTCAGGTAAGTAAATAATCATTGTCACTGAGGGGTGTGACCAAACTGGACAGAGCCAAAAAAAAAAAGAAAGAAAATTGGAACCGAATACTGAATCAATTTGAACCTGGTTTGCTCTTAGACTCAACTGGTTTTTGAAATTTGTTGAACCAATCATATATAGAAAAGTCCAGAACCTAAAATATCTGATTCCTTTGCTAGTTTTGTCCAGTCCAGTTTGGTTCTTTGGTTAACTTATGAGGTTGGTTGTGGTTGTGTTTTATCAAACAACTGCAATAAAACAATGGTCTCAACATTGAAGCATAAGAATATTTGTAATACGGACTGACTGGACTAGTTCATCACATATTTGTTAAATTTATTATCATCAATGTATAAACACGATTAATGCTAATCCTAATTTTTTTTATTCTTTGAATATAATCTTTTGTTGTTACAGGTACCTTTAAAAATTGATATTCATATGATAATTTATACATCATCATATTTTAACTACATGCTTTTATCATAAAAAGGAACTTGATGATTTAGTTAAATGTCTTTAATGTCACTATTATGCAGATACGCAATGACTGGACAGTTTGACACAAAAAAGTGACGTGTATAGTTTTGGGGTTGTTCTGCTTGAACTTCTAACTGGTCGGAAACCTGTTGATCACACGATGCCACGTGGGCAACAAAGCCTTGTCACTTGGGTCAGTTTATTTTTGACTATATGCTTTTGACTTTTTCTTAGTGAATCCCTATAGTTGTTGATACGAGGAATCGAGGATAAGAAAAAAATAGGGCTGCAAAGCGAATTACAAAACTTGACAACAACCATAAGTCCTAGAGGTGGCAAATTCAGCTAGCTAGATTGGGTAACAGGTCAAAACAAAAAAAGAATTTGGAACACATTTTGTCCAATCTTTTTTTGCCTTTTATAAACAATCAGTCTTAAACATGTATACTATATTCTTTCCACACACACACGTGTATATGAAAATTTGGTTTTGGAGGTTTTGTAATTAAAAATACACTTTGGGTGATTTTTGAGCAATTTATTTTTGGCTATCTTCTATTATACCTGGTTTTATCCTTTTAGATATGAAACATAACCCAAATTGATCCATTCAGAAACATATAAACAAGACCTGTCCTTCTTTGGACATGACCAATTTCTTTTGGCCACTTTCTAAATATATAACTGTTAAAAGACCTCTTTGTTTTTCAACATTTTCTGCTATCTCACTTTGCGGAGTGTGACTAAAGAGAAATGATATATAACAAGTCGAATTGAAATCTCTCTGTATTTCATTATTCCACATAAGGCTACTCCAAGGCTGAGTGAAGACAAGGTGAAACAATGCATTGATCCAAGGCTCAAGGGAGAGTACCCTCCGAAAGCAGTTGCAAAGGTCTCCCTTTCTTTCGATAAATAACAAAAAGTTTCAACAATGATAGAACATTTGGTTTAACAAAAACCGAACCGACTAATGGCATTTGTTTTGGTGATGCAGCTGGCGGCTGTGGCAGCTTTATGTGTGCAATATGAATCTGAGTTTAGGCCTAATATGAGCATTGTTGTGAAAGCTCTTCAACCACTGTTGAGGGCTCCTGCACCAACAGTTCCAGAAGTATAATGTAAACGACACAAACGAATGTATTTGATTTGATTTGCATCTGCAGCAACTTTGTGACCCTAAGTTTTGGTTTGATTGAGGCATATATATATTTTAGTGTTATTTTTGCCTTTATATTTTTTTGGTTTGAGAACATGAATGCATGCTTATGTTCAGATTGGTCTGTTACATAATCTTTGGCTTGTTGTCAAGATTTGTTTAATAATGAATACATGGTATTTATGTTGATCTGCTATCAGTTTCAAGTGATTATCACGTGTAAATATAGAGAAACATTCAATTGACAATCAATATTAAGTTTACATGTAAATGCATTTTTTATAAACTGGTTTTCTACCGCAATTTTTTTTCTCTCATGCTAAATTAGCAAAAAATTATGTATTTTTTGCCCCATTTGCTGCGGTGTGCTATATATGTGTGGATCTTGCAAAGGTAAAATTGCACTACTTTTGTTATTTTACTTATTTTTTTGAAAATAACGTTAAAATCGTTGGAATGATTAACTTCAAACGATAACGTTGAGCTGGAGGCTCATTTGGAGTAGTATTTCTATCTCAACTGGGATAAAGGATACCCAGACCCTACTGAAGAGTATGTAAGCCTGTAAAGAACAAATGACAACAAAAGAAACAAAGAACCAATCAACGAATTATGTTTCTATTCATGGTTTTGCAGACGCATGTATCTGTCTGATTTCAATAAAGTACGTATATATTGTATGCAACAACTTACTGAGAGTGAAGATTTCTCCCCAAACAAGAACCGATTGTGTGTAATTTGATCAAAATGCAACCGGCTTTTGAAGATAAAGACCTTGCTTAGCCTTCAAGGCAATGAAGGTGAAATAGGTGTGTATATGTGTTCAAATATCTCTGTCAATTGAATAATAGGGGAGGGTGTAACATGAGAGAGGTCAGTCTCTCAGTCTACCAGTCCACGTAATATAAGTGGTGAGATAATTAGCGTACACTATCATACTCTTATTACCCGTGTCAGAAATGATATAGTTGGAATATGCTGGCTAAAAATCAAAAGAGTTCTTATAGTCCTCATCCCATAGGCATCACTCATAGAAATCTCATAGAAATAACACGCAATGTCTCATAGGTATAAAGTATATAACATTCTTAGAAATAACAGATCGTCACCTATACGAATATTCTGTCAATTTAGCATTCGCGTAACGACATCCGTTGTTGTTTTGTTCTGTTATGTTAAACCTCACATACGTTTATACATAATAATATCCTAACTAACAATCACATGATGGTTCTGTGTTGTCAGATAAATTTCTGACTGTTGAACCATAGTTCTGAGTTACGTTTCTGCAATGACTGTGAAATGCAATGACTGTGAAATTGTTCTATGATAAACATGAAATGATAATAAGATACATGTAATACACATAATTGGTACCTGAGTTACTGTGTATGTTACTGTGTATATCACTGTTCCGGCTACGTCTCCGGCATTGATGTTACATAAATTATGTTTACATGCACCTTCATACTAATCGGTGTTATAGGTATTCGGGTTGTGCGCATATGTTCGAGACTTATAACTGGGTTGAATCGGGGCCGTTTGCACCATGGTAATTCAAGAGAACGCAAAACTAGTTTGATAATTACATGGTGAGATGCTTCGTTTTCGACTCTACACCGAGCAACTCACTAACGCAAACCGTGTCCAACATACACTCGAAAAACTAAGATGTGGTAGCAGTTGAACCAAGAACTTGTCTCCTTCTTCTTGTCCCTCACGGCTGTCGCACGCAGAAGATAACCAGAAGCAGTCGTTCTAAATGAAGTGGGTATCACTGGTTGTGCATGAAAGAAGCCAATAAAAAGGGAGGAGTGTGCCATATTGTTACAAGCATAGTTGTGAATTAATTTAAATTTTCATTTAGGACCCTAACCTTCAATCTTCTATTTTTAATTAGTTCAAATGTTATTAAATTCATATTCATGTTTCTTTTATAACAATTTGGCCACAAAATTTAGGAAAACATTTTACGTGAACTTTGGGCGTTACAAATCTTTAACAGGAAAATGTTGAGAAAGAAACTTGAGGGGTTAAATGTCTAATTGTTTAAAATAAACTTCTTCTACAAAACTTTAAAAGATAAAAAATATAAAAACAGAAAACATGAAGGTTGTTTATGTCCGGAACATATAAAAAATCCCAATCAATAACTCTTAGATTAAAAGAATCAAGTTCTGACCCGTTCGAACGGTGCATAAATTCTAACAACTCCAAACCAAATTCAAATAAGATAATTGTTTACATCATTTAATTTGGTTTTAAGGGAACAACACTACGATCTTAAGGACTCATGAACAAGCAATCACTGGAATTGAAATTGAATTTGTTTTAGGGTTTATTGCAAATCTGGGCATGTTTGAAACAAAAAGATACAAAAACTTCGTTTTCGAGTTTATGCAGCGAAACCCCCGCCAACCTAGCAGTAAAACGCATGACTGGCCGAAGGGCATGGGCTCGAAACCTGCAACTGACCTGTAAAACCTGGTTTTTTGATTATTTTGCAATCTGATCCTAATTTGTAGTTTTTTTTTTTAAATTTCAAAAGAATGTTAAAAATATTTAAAAACGATTATAAACAAATCTATAAATCTTCATAACCCACAAAAAGGATTTTTCCATTATTTAATACATATATGTGTGTGTATCAGTTATTTGACAAAGAACAATATATACAAACTAATTGTTTTACCTTAATAAATTATAGAAATAAGTCATGTAAATTTTGTAATATTTTATTTTATGATAAAAATTAAATATTTTTATCTTTTAATATGATTCTATGAAAAACGTCTTTTTATAAACTTAGATTTAAAACTAAAGTTATTATTCAGAATATCTTTTTTAGTAAAAATATTATATATATTTATAAAATTTATAAAAGCATTTACCTAGATTTATAAATAAATATTCTCAAACTATTAATCAAACGAAGGCGATAAATCTTTCAATTAGAAACATGTATTCGTTAAGAAAGCCATAGAATCGTAATAAAATTTTGAAATCTAGGAAATATTAAGACTATTTTCATGCTTAAACTTAGGTTGAAGCGTGACTGCTTTATCTTGTGAGCTTTATCAAGAAACTATTGGATAAGATAGTCATAACATGCAAGTTTTTCCTAATACCTTTATATATGCAATTTTTGTATTTTCGATATGTTACACATGTTCTATTCGAATATGTTTAATCATAACGTCATTCAAAACGGTTGATGCAAACTTTTAGATCTAGTATATTGGGAACTGTCAGATACCTGAGTCCGTGGTTGTAAAAGTCGTTAGACGCTAGTCGGGCGGCGAGGTACCGCCTAGGGATTAATCGGCGCTAGGCGGATTGGAATTTTTATATGTAATTTTACAAATATTTATTATACACACACATTAATATCAATAATTTAATACAATACTTCAAATATTTTAAAAAATAAACTTAAACATACTAAGTTAAGTACTTCAAAGTACAAACTTAAACACAAAATTCAAAGTTTATAAATGGATTTCGATGTTTAGCGACATAATTCAATGTTTCAGATGTTGGATTCGATGTTTTAGAAAGATATTAAGTATTTTGAGTTAAGAAATGTCTTGAATAATCACTAATTTGTGTCATTTTTATTCGAAAAAGCCAAAAAAAAAAAAACAAAAAAAACAAAAAAAAAAAAAGGCCGCCTGGGCCGACTAGGCCCCGCCTAGAGCCTAGGCAGCGCCTATGGCAAAATCGAGAAGGTTTTCGGGTGCCTAGGGCCTAGGCGCCGCCTAGGCCGATTTTTACAACACTGCTTGAGTCACGTTAACTTTTTTCATTGCATAGAAAAGGTGTAAACACCTGGTAAACTTGTTGATATATATGATTTAATTAAAGGTATAGCTAGTCTTTATTAAATTCCATTTATTGATACTTGTTTGAACACTATTGTCGAGACATATTCTTAATAGTAAACTTGTTAGTATACATGTTATTGTTTCAATGCTAGTTAGACTATTTGTTTGTATCTTATTTTATTCTTGTATACATATATTAAACTTATATGAGATTCTTATCAAGTATGTAAATAATTTATCAAACTTTATTTCTCACAAGAAACAGGTTAAGTGAAGCTAAAGAATACATATGATAAAAAACATAGGAAATCTTGGACCTAGTTTAATAAAACAAATTAGATTCATGCTTGGATTTGTATTCGTATTGTATGATAACTGAATACTTGTAAGAACATACAAATGATTGTTTAATTTATTTAATGTTAAAGTAGCTTCATAAACTTTTGAACCTTAGTGCCATTATAAATTGTTTTTTATTTATTCTTCGATCAACATAATCGAGGGGTCGTAATACGCGTGTCTTTTATTTACTTAAATATATTAATGTCATTGACATAACTTACCGTGAAATTCATAACACACCTTGTAGCTCGATGTCATTTTGCTTACTTTTCTTGTATATTTTTTTTCTATTAAATTACTTTTAAAATACCTAATAGGCTAATAAAGTAACACATAAAGCAAAATAGTGTTTTGTATTAACATATTTTAATCTCCTCAACGAATATTCCGTTACTTCATATGTTTTTCTAATTGTATCATCATGACACAACTCACAAATTTTAATTATTTCGTTCCGCGAAAATACGCACAGAGATAACTTTGCTCGTTTCACAAATTCATCAAATGCATAGTCCACAAAACTTGCAAGTTACGAGGGACCAAAATGGTACAATTCTAGAAAAGTTCATAATGTATCCGGAAAAGCAACACTGAATTCTGAAGGGACCGAAGATGATGTTATGCATTTCTTAAATAAGGTTGTCGCTTTATACTAGGCTTCTTTCCCAAGTTCCTCTTCGTACATTCAAAACCCTAAAATCAATTCCGACTAAATTTTAAATTCTTCTTCGATTTCATAGAAAGTTGATCGGTGGTCTATATTTTGTAGACATGGTATGTTTAATTTCTGTCTCGTATTTTGATTCTTAATTTATTCGATTCAAAGATGCTTGAAGAATCATATCAACGATTACGAATAATTTCCGAGAGATTTTTTTTTTCGTTTCAAAATGATTAGCGCATGATTATTAACTGTAGCTTATGTTGATGTGGTAATGCATTATTAAATTAGAATTATAGATGCAGTTTAACATGTTAAATAAGGGGTGAGCATATCGCGCCATGATAAAACTGATGAACCTACCCACAATCACAAACCGGTCATGTGTTTTTCACCTTATTAAGTTTTGGTCCCACCCAGGACCGGCCTAATTGGCCAATCAGCCCATTCTAAGGCTTATCACAAATAATACGATTTATTATTTGATTTTGGGATGTTATTTATGTAGTTAGGCTTTTATTTAGAATTGGGCTTCACTAATGGAAACAACAAACGGTAAGAACTTCTTAGAACTAAGAAGGGGGAAAGGGCAAAATCATTTCACAAATAAGAAAACTAGCAGGGCTTGGGTGATTGGGGGAATTACGACGGGGGAGGTTTGCGACTGGCCGACTGACGAGGCAACGAGGGAACTGTGAATATTTGGAAAAGAGGCGTCGACGACGGTTGAGGCACGAGCGGTACTGCAACAGCATAGAGTGGAGGGAAAAGAGGCGTCGAAGGAAACGATATTCGGTCGTGGACAACTATATCTTGTTTGTCTTAAAATCGATGGTATGGTTATTCATCTGTTGTTCATCTGTTCTTAAAATCGATGGTATGGTTATTCATCTTTCGGTCGTGGACAACTATATCTTCTAAAAGGGCAATCTGGTATATCTGGTCTGTAGTCTGATATAGCCTATTGAAGTATTGAGCTAATCCGGCATCCAATTTTTCTACATTTTACTTGATTTAGGGCTAATCATTTTAGGCTGAATTTGTTTTTTTTTTTTTTTTTTTTTTTTTTTTTGAGTTAAGGCTTAGTTTTACTTGATTCAGGGCTGATCACTTTAGGCTGAATCTGTTTGTTTTGATGTTTTAAGGCTTGTTTGATTTGTTTGATGAGTTAAGGCTTATTTCAATTTGTTTTGATTAGTTAAGTAATATTGTACTTGAATTAGGACTGGTCAATTTAGGCTGAATTTGTTTGTTTTGTTGGGGGACTCTCACGACGCAGCCTCTCTACCTCATTGGGGTAGGGGTAAGGTTTGTTTTCATCTCTTCCCCCAGACCCCACAAAGTGGGATTACACTGGGTACGTGTTGTTGTTGTTTGTTTTGTTGAGTTAAGTTTATTTGAATTTGATTTTGGCTACACTTTAAGCTGAGTATATATGTTGATTTAAAACATAGGTTTTCGATGTCAAATTAATATCTTGAACACGAATCCGATCATTCTCGTGTGCATATTATTATTTTTTTTTTGTGGCAAAAGGGCCACAATTTTATTTTCTGCTTTGGGCCTCCATAAAGCTAGAGCCGGCCCTGGTCCCACCGGGTTGGGCCGATATGATCACCCGCCGGTGAGCAGCTCGCAGGCCAACCAGAGAAAACCGAGACTGTCCTGAAACACACAAAATTGGTCTGGTTCTCTGTCCTTGTTTTTTTAACTTATTCGGTTTTAATATTGGGCCAGCTAGGTCCGGGTTGGTCTGGTCCTTGGCCATGATCAACCTTAGATTAACTTTATTTGGGGAGCAAGGATCAATTTTTCATCTTGTCCTTTTCAAGTTGATGATACGTTCTTATTTGGATGAGTTTTAATTTTAAAGATCATGTTACATATTGTTTCATTTCTTGAAGCAACCGATTTCATCAAATTTTCACTGTGGCAGCTAATTTTCTTCAAACATCTTTTACCGGTTTCTAGTTTAGATCGAATAATCTAAACAACACATCTTCTGAATGAAGGAATGCATTTTTAAGAATCTGTTGTAGTTCTTTATAAGGAGGCGATTCTCTTATAGGTAGTTTGAGATTGAACTTTGACTCATCAATCAACTAATTGTTATCTACATTTTATAATTATTTTCATTTATTTACCTGATTTTACAATCGTACCAAAGGAACTTTTTTAAAGTAATATATGCTTCAAAAAGATAAACATGTATTGATTAGGGTCACTGCCATCATATATAAGGGCGGCAATTCTTTGGAATTGAAAGTGACATGCTTTGATTTGAAAGGGCCTTTTGCTACTTAAATTGGTAATGCATTAAAGTTATCAGTTATTGCATATTATTTACTGAACATAGGTTTCCATAGGCTAGAACTGCAAAATACCGTACACTGTTTATGAAATGCATAACATGTAATGCTTTTTTCTGTCATTCTTGGTTCCATGGGTTACAAGCAACACTGTTGAGCGTCTTCAATATCACAATCATAAGTTAATGATTTAAATTCATAAATATGAACCTGAAAATATGTTAATGTTGTTTATATAATTTCATTTTCTCTTTAAGAAGCTTAAAGTTTCAAGGATAACTTATAACAAATCGCGACTATATGTAACTAAACTTGTGGTTTTCTATAGATGAAAGAATAATACACTTTGTATTGAGTCCTGTAATGATTTTTGAATAATGATATAAACTTCTTTTTGCAGGCTGCTAAAATTCTTGCAAATTTGATTGTAATGGGCTCTGGAATCTTGATTAGGGGAATGGTTCAAGCGTATCGTCAAGCCCTTCAAAGTAAGCTTATGATACTATGCTTTATTTGCTGCCAACATATGTAATAGTTTCTAACTTTGTATTCCACCTGAGAAAAAAATACAAAAAACAAAAACAACACTAACATAATCGGAAGGTGTGAAGGGATAACAAAACCAAAAATCCAAAGGTGGGAGTCGTTTGGTTTTCGATGATATAGAAGTAAGGTAGGAGATTGGTTTATGGAGAAGTTTGACAAGGAGGATGTTCAAAATACTTGTGACGGTGGCTAGGAATTGATGCCAAAAGGTTGGTGGGACAGAAGAGTAGGCAAGGAGTGTTCGGTTGACATTATTTATTGAGCGGATTTTTCTATCGGATTTTCTGTATTGAGACGAAGTATGAGGGTGAGAATAAAAATTGCATGCAATTATGTCTACAAAAATTATGGAAAGTGTTATTGTTGTATTCATGTCTGTTGTCACATTGAAAAGATTTGATATTAGCATTGAATTGTGTTTGGGTCTATTTACGAAAAGTTTTAAAGATGTCAAACACTTGGAGATTTTTGACACTTTGGGTAAGTCTAAAGATAGTTAGTTGTATGATCTAATAACAACACAACACATAATAATGATGTCCATCCGAATTAGTGACAAGGTAAGTTCAAACATCACTATGAATTGTATCAAAAGGCCATAAAGTGGAAGAATTAGAATCATAAAAGGGTAGTTAAATATGTTTGCTAGAAAGACGTGACTGACAAATACTAGAATGTTTTAGCTTTTGAAAATTAAGGATAAAATTTAAATAATGTCAAATATAAGATCCCGGGTGTACTAGACAAGAATGCCATAGATCCTGAGAGATAGCAACGAAAGTTGACGTGCTGGTAATGGATGTGGTAGCCGACTAAGACAAGAATGTGAGTGGGTATAAATCTCTTGTGTTGCATTAGATGATAGGAGTTCACGTCTTGAATACTTCACTTAAAAACCGAATGGACCAAATTCAATATAGATATTATTGTCTGTTGTTAAACAAGGAACCAATATTTTCTTTTATTTGATGAGGTGCAAGAAGAACTTTGGAAAGTTTGAAAAGGGAACGGGCTGGGGTAGGGTTTGTGTATCGGTGCTGACAATAGAATTTTTAGAACCATTTCCGAAGATAATTTTTGATAAAAAACCATTATTAAAATAAGATTAGAAATCACCTCCCTAGTTTGTCATGTGAGACGCAGCTACGCTATCCACATGCCAATTTTGATCACGTGGGTTCAAAGCCATGGCTTGAAACGCTTGTTCCGAGTTTGTTGGGTAGGGCCAGTAGGCTGTGTGGGCCTGATGTGGTATTGAGATGAGTAAAACCGGGCCTGGTGTTGGAGAAGCTTGTTGTGAAGTATGGCAAGGACCGTTGGTTGTCTATGGACAAGGAGGTGGAGAAACGGGATAGGGAGACGTTCATAGGTTATGCCACTGGTATGTGTTCTGCCAATGCTGGGAGTTCCACGAATGTGGATGTTGGCTAGCCCTTAGTTGTGGGGAATTGGTTTCTGCTTCTACCATGGCCGCAACCTTGGTTGGGCTGCTGATTAAGTAGATTGGGAGTGGGAATGCACCAAAAATGATATTTTTTTCTAATTTACCAGCACATATACTAGTGCTTTTACTTGGTGGAAAGGCAAGCTTGTAGTTTACAATATCAACTAATGACAAGTATCTTATCTCAGATATTTATGGAGCTATATATGTTCGTATTTTTATTTTTATTTTTTTTTTACTTTGATTATCATGCTAATAATAAAAATTGCAGATGCCTCAAAGTCAGGTGTTGCTCAAGAAACAATACAGAATGTGGTGCGTAGAGGAAGCAAAGTCATGACTGAACAAGAGGCTCGCCAAATTCTTGGTGTCACTGAGCAGTCATCATGGGAAGAAATTGCACAGGCAAGTACTATTCTTATTCTATCTATTTTTTTACCAGAAAATAATTGGAAGGCTAGTACATCTTTTACTCCTAGTCCTAGTTGCGGTCTAGAAATGGATTTGGACCAGACGTCGGTTGAGTTGATCTGAAGGTTTTTTTTTTTTTTTTTCAGTATATTTATTAGTTTTTCTAATTGAAAACCCGTGTGTAGATTGAGATTACGAAACATGCATTAATACAACTCTAGTATACTTTGATGAATAATGATTTAGAAGGTCATGTGTAGATTTATTCAACCCATTTGACCAGTTTCATTTTAGCTATTTTCTTTTAACTTTACTTGTTTTACTCATTAGAGAAAAATCCTGACCTGAATTGACCCGTTTGAAATTGCCACCTTATACAAGAACGGTATGTAGTAAAAACCAACAGGGGACAAGAATGACCTCATATTTTTTAAATTATTGTTGCGTTTTTTTAATGTTTTTATAAGAACAAGCTCACATATTCGTTTAATTTTTTACAGAAATACGATAATCTTTTTGAGCGGAATGCAACAAATGGCAGTTTTTATTTGCAATCAAAGGTTCACAGGGCTAAGGAATGCTTGGAGGCGGTTTATAAAGATAAAAATCAGACTGTTGATTCTTCGGTTTGACCTTTGACATTTCTTTTACCAAATGGCCTTTAAAAGATTTGTATATTTGTAGTCTGATAGATGCCGAGAAGTTGACTTTTTGTATAACGGTGTTATGTGACTGGTGAACTGGCTACAATGATACGGGTATGAATAATTTCACATTCTTGATGATTTTTACTTTTTTTTAATAATTAAAACTACTTATAAAAATCCAAAATTATCAATTACGTATGTATCAATCATAATGAACCAGGCCATAAATTTTATCCGTTTAGTTTTAGTTAGCAACCACCGAGGGTTACATGATAAGAACATGTATAAATTTTAACGGTTTGATTTGAGCGGGTTTATGTTTGTTTCGCGGGTCTATACCGTGAACAATTTACTGTCTTGATGGATTTATAGGCTAATCTATTTATCAAAAAAAGCAAAGTAATATATGTTTAACTTAAACATAAACTTGCTAGTTGCTTGATTAAGTATTTTGTATTAACATTTACAAGATTAAAAAAAAAAATGACATTCAAGCTTTTAGTTTAAATGTTATTACTTTATACGAGGGATGTTCAATTGAAAACCATTCTTATTTGAGAACTAAAGAAATTATATTTAGCCAAAAGTTTAAAGGTTAATTATTTTACAGGAAAATTACTTTATACATATTAAATCATGTGGCTATAAATATGGTTCTTTTAGTTTTTACAACTTGTTAGTTCCTATTAGAATGAATACTTACCTTATATACATTTATATATTGGTTGTTTGGTTGTAAACTAATAATTTTACCTTTTATGCATTGCGATGACGTCGAATCATATAGTAACTTAAAATTGATACTATCAAATGAAAAATTATTATATTTGATCTAGCTTGTTTCATAACAAAAATGAAGTTGAAATGTAGACCAACTAAAATATACATAAAATAAACATAAAAACATGGTATATTTGACTTAACTTGTTTCTACAAAAACATAATCATGTTACATTTGACTCAGCTTGTTTCTTAAAATATGTTACACTAAAATGTAGATCAACTTGAATGTATACCAATACATACATAAAAATATGTATGCAAAACTTTTTTCAAATTAAAGAATAAAAGAGGTAAATTATAAATTTTAAAAACTCGAAGAGGTGAAAATAACATTTTATAAAGTTGAAGACGTAAAAGTATAACCTTAAAGTAGAGAGATGCCCAATTAAGGAATGAAAGGAATTGATTTAAAACTTTAGAAATATAAAATATTTAAAATGACATATCATAAAATATTTAAAAAGTTAAAATGACATTATTATTGAGATTCAACTTCACTTATAAGTTATAACAATGGATGAACTCCAACTTAATTATAGTTTCCCCCTCTCAATCACAATACTTAAGAGGTTTTCAATCTCACATTTGTTGCGGGGTTTGAATAAGAACCATATTATTAATGAAATTCTCAATCTCACATTGTTGGCAATAAGAATTCTTGATTGATATTTGGCTTATAGAAGGTGAAACATAGAGAGTGCCATCATACAACTTGTTTTTTAAAAAGCTTTTAGCCCATGTGCTAAAAAAAAATCTAAATGGTCTTTTAGCCTATTTGTTGGGCAAATTTTAAAAAAATTAGGCTAACTAAAACTTTCGGTTAATAACCGATAATAAAAACATAACTAATGGTTAATAAAGTCATGATTAATTGATTAATTGGGTATGGTTATGTATATAGACTAAGCATTAACCGTAGTTTCATTTTAGTTAAAGAGATGACCATAAATCACAATGAACCACACCATGTTCAACACGTTTAACCCATATCTAATTTGCCTCTGTTTGAACTCTGAATTTTGCATAAGAAACCCATGTTCAAGCCAATAATCCATATGTAATTAGTTAGATGATTCTTTTTACATGGACGTTGCCTGCTATTCATGTTAATTTTACAATTTGCTTGTTGCGAAACTCATGTTAAATTGTAAAGAATTAAAGTTAAATTGTTTTTGCTCCCTCTCTCTCTTAGATACGATTTTGTTCTTTTAACGCTGAGTCACATGTTTCGTTTTTTGGTTCGATTTATTTACGCTGTGAATAATAAAGTTTCTTCTCCTCCCCACAACACAAGTTACACAACATGAACATCTCCTCCCCCGTATGCCACAACCACTCTCTTCCGTCATCGCCGGTGAAATCAGTTCCAAATTCAACAGGTTTTACAATTCCAACCAAATCGATTAATCGAATTCTCGGCAAGAAAACATTTGTATGTGATAATCTATTGAAATCGCGGAGTTCAGTTCGCTACAATTCTATCATTGTAGGTTCGTATGACAGAAAGGAGAACGACGGCATAGTAGAGTCTTCTCCAGCGAAGAAGCTACGGAAATTACTTGATTCTCCTGGAGTTCATCAAGGCCCTGCTTGTTTCGATGCGCTCAGCGCGAAGCTTATAGAGAGAGCTGGATTTCGGTTCTGCTTCACGACTGGTAACTTTTCATGAACTGATTGCAGTTTCAAGTAGCTGTATGATTTTTCTAGATTTAAATTGTTAGGTTCTAAAGAAGATCTTTGTGTCTATTAATTGCAATTTGCAATGTTAGAAGGTGAGCAGTAAATGATTAATTATAATTTTTGTGCTCAAACTTTTAATATTTTGATCGATTGCTTGCACTTTTGCTTACTCGTATGGTCTTTCTAGACACTGGATTCAATTTAGGTATGAATTCAAGTTATAATGGTGTAATAGTTTCTAAAGAAGATCATTGTTTTTGTTACCAGTGAAAATTTGAGTACTAGTGAAAACATATTTTGATGCAAACTGCTATTAATTTCAATGCTAGGTGAGCAGTAAACGAATAAATATGACTTTTGTGGTCAAATTTGTAATGTTTAAACTTCACTTGTCATACAACTTCTCTAGTTATCGAAAAAAAGTGGTACCTCGTTAGTTCATTGGACACTGAAAACAATTTTTAAAACATAAAGTATGACTTTGTCAAAATTTGTCGCCAAAAACCTGTGACAATTTTGGATTTGGGAAGTCATAAGTTTGACCTTGAAACTCAAAATATTTGATCTTTCTTTAGAACTGAGGAAGTAATAGACAGATGTGTGTTTCTTGACAATGTTATCACTTGTGGTTTCCATTCTGTTTTACATAACTGGACCATAGTTTTGCCACAAAAAGTAAACTAGATTCTGTTAGATTTCCAATTGTGGATTCAATTAAGCAGAGTTTTACTTACCTAGACAGGCTTTGGAATATCTGCTGCTCGGTTAAGCCTGCCTGATACCGGACTAATTTCTTATGGAGAAATGGTGGATCAAGGTCAACTTATTACTCAAGCTGTGTCCATTCCAGTTATAGGTGATGGGGATAATGGATATGGAAATGCCATGAATGTAAAGAGACTATTAAGGGATATATTAAAGCAGATTTGCAGGAATAATTCTTGAAGATCAGGTTCATTTTTTAATCTTTGCTTTGATTGTAACAAAAAATATTCTATTGAAAACTAGCACGCCAATAGGATATGAGTTTGCTTTAAAGAGGCAGTCATCTCTTTCAAAGATGCTTAATTAACTCAAGAGTATGTATCACATAAAGCATACCATTAATTTTCTACTAATTTTTTATGTATAAAGCTAATAAGTTATGGTAGTAATATAGTTTCACTTTCTCATGTGTGTATGTGTGTGTATAGAGAGAGAGGGGAGTGTTCAATTAAGAACTAATATTAGTTGAGGACTAAAAGAATTATTTTTAGCCACAAGTTTTTTTATTTTAAAGTTGAAGTGGAAGAAAGTTACTTTTATGCCTCTAAAATCATGCAACTATCAATGATTTTTTTGGTTCTTAACAATTTAGTGGTTTTCATTTGAATGCATATGTACACACACACATACATATCAGCTAATTATTGTAATACGAAAGTTATTTATGGAAATATGATAGCATCCCACCCTTGAAAGTTTATACCAGGCGTAAGAAACCAGCTGATCACTCGATTAACACTTTGGAATTATTGGATCTCATTCATGGGTCTGGATTTGACCCGTTTAATACCCTTCGAGAGGCGGGTAATAGCTGGAAGAGTTAGTGGGGGAAAGTGGAGCTACAAGTCAGGAAGTAACCGCCAGTTATTTTGTTTTTAGTTTCCTTGTTTCTGTTTTTGTTCTTTGTTGTTGAATTTCTTAGTTTTTGCAAGTTTACTTGTAATTGAAGATTTGCCTATCTCGAATCAGGCCCTATCATTTCATTCAGTGAATTTCAATTTTCAAGAATCTATCATTGGTTCCATTGCCGAGAAATTCGACGAGTGAAGAATGGTGAATACCCGGAGTGAAGGAGGCGTAACAGCAGGTGAACCAACAATTGGCCAAGTCGCCGGTCAATTAGCAGCAATCATGAAGAAACTGGATACCATGGAATCATGGAAGGAAGACATCAACAATTTGAAGAAGCAGGTTTCCAACAAGGAGAAATCGAGCACTAGTGGTAGCAGAAACGACGATGCAGACTCGGGTTATTTCCAGAATAACCGTCGCCCCTTCCATAAGATCGACTTCCCAACTTTCAGCGGTGGAGATCCAAGAGGTTGGATTCTCAAAGCGGAGAAGTACTTCCGTTTCTACAACACCTCTGACGAAGAAAAAGTGGACATAGCTGCTATGCATTTGGAGGATGACGCACTTGATTTATTCTCTTGGCTCTCGACAGATCAGGTAATTGCCGATTGGGATGAGTTAATTTTGGCTTTCCAGAAACACTTTGGTCCTCCATAATTCCAAAACCCGGATGAATACTTGATCAACGTGCCAAGATTTCGCTAGGCGCTCAGCTCGCGTGGTGAATTGGCCGGACCACTGTTTGTTGGGAGTTTTCATTCACGGTCTGAAGGAGGAATTGAAATCAGATGTTCGAATCCATAAGCCCCGAACCGTCTACAAAGCCATGAGCCTAGCCCTCGAATTCGAATCCAAACTTAGCCATACCCGAACCCAAAAACCGCCCAACACGAACCCCAAAACTGACACCAAACCTTTTACCTCTTACTCGAATTCAACCACCAACCCAAGTAAAGTGGAGCCTAAACCCAATCCTGTATTACTGATCCAGAGAAACAAGCTCGATTCCTTCGCGGTGAATGTTTTCGCTGTGGGGAAAAATATGGCACTGGTCACCGTTGCAAAGCGGGGACTTTCAAACTCCTTGAAGCCGAAGATGAAGAAGATGCAGTGGTGGGAACCGAAGAGAAACAGGTCGATGATACTGCAGATGAGATGGCTGAAATCAGCCTACATGCCATATTTGGAAAATCCCATACTACCACTATGAAGGTACATGGTACTTTAAATTCAACTGAGGTTCTCATCCTCATTAATAGTGGTTCAACCCACAACTTTATCTCGGATACTCTTGTCCATGAGATGAAGCTGATTTCTCAACTGATAACTCCTTTTGGGGTTCAAATAGGGAATGGAGATATAATTCGGTGTAATCGGGTGTGCAAAGAGGTGCCCTTACAGATTGCCGAACTCAAACTTAAGCAGCATTTTTATCTATTTTCGATTGGCGGGGCAGATGTGGTGCTTGGAATTCAGTGGCTATCCTCCCTAAACACTGTCCAAGCTAATTGGAATGAGATGTTCCTAATCTTCTCTATAGATGGTCAACAATATAAGCTCCAAGGGGTGGCCTCCGGCCCTCAAAAATCAGCAGCCTTTCAGCACTTATCAGTGGATTCAGAAAATGCTATCCCTATCCCAGAGGAACTTCAGGCAGTAATTGACCCCTTCACCACCCTTTTTCAAGAACCAACCACATTACCACCTTTCCGTACCCACTTTCACTCCATTCCCTTAATCCCTAATGCTTCCCCACCTAATATCAGACCATACCGTTACCCTCATGCTCAAAAAACTGAAATTGAAAAACAAGTGGAAACACTGTTAGCCTCGGGGTTCATTCAACCTAGTACTAGCCCGTTTTCCAGCCCAATTCTATTGGTCAAGAAGAAAGATGCCACTTGGAGGATGTGTGTGGATTACCGGGCACTCAATAAAATCACTGTTGCTGATAAGTATCCAATCCCAAACATAGATGAGCTGCTAGATGAGTTGTATGGAGCCACTATCTTTTCTAATATAGACTTACGATCAGGATACTATCAAATTCGAGTCAACCCGGATGATGTCGAGAAGACAGCCTTCAGAACACACTAAAGTCATTATGAATTTAAGGTCATGCCATTTGGTCTTACTAATGCCCCTTCTACGTTCCAATCAGCAATACATGACCTGTTTCGACCATATCTTAGGCGTTTTATATTGGTTTTTTTCGATGATATTCTGGTCTATAGCCCTTCTTTAGAACAACACATTGCTAACCTTATTGTTGCTTTAGAGCTTCTGGAAAAAAATCAGTTTTATGCAAAACTCTCGAAGTGCTGTTTTGGTTAGCCAAAAGTTTCCTTTTTGGGACATATTGTTTCAAAAAAAAGGAGTCCAGGTGGATCAGGACAAGATAATTGCAGTGAACTCATGGCCTATGCCCACAAATGTTAAGGAGGTACGTGGCTTTCTTGGCCTAACTGGGTATTATCGCCGGTTTGTCAAGCATTATGCCATTATGGATTAATTGCTCGTCCCCTTACAACTCTCACTAAGAAAGATGGCTTCAAATGGACTCAGGAAGCGACTTTAGCATTCAATCGCTTAAAACAGGCTCTCATTACAGCTCCCGTTCTACGATTACCAGATTTTTCAGCACCTTTTGTGGTCGAGTGTGATGCTTCTTCAGAAGGGGTGGGTGCAATACTGATTCAAGAGGATCGCCCTCTTGCCTATTTCAGCAAAGCCTTATCCTTCAACAACCGATTGAAGTCTGCTTATGATAGGGAGCTCTTAGCTTTGGTATTAGCGGTTCAAAAGTGGAACCACTACTTGATGGGTCGCCATTTCCTTATCAAAACCGACCACTATACCCTTAAATTCCTATTGGAACAAAGGGTAACTACCATTGAGCAGCAAAGGCTTCTTTTGAAACTGATGCCTTATGATTTCTCCATCATACATCGGTCCGGCAAGGAAAACAAAGGGGTTGATGCTTTATCTAGACGACCTGTTACAGCTCACCTGTGTACCCTCACTTTACCTCAATCATTGACACTCACCGCAATCATACAGGGCTTGCAATATACCCAAGAAATTATTCAGCAACTATCAGCAAACCCCTCTTCAGCTTCCCCTTTTTCTATGGTTGATCAGCTCTTATTATACAAGGGTCGAATTGTCATGCCAGCCACCCAAGACATCCGGGCTACTATTCTTCGTGAAGCACATGATACCCCAATGGGTGGTCATGGTGGGTTTTTAAAAACATATAAGAGGGTGCTACTCCAGTTTTTTTGGCCTAACCTCAAACAGGATGTTCGTAAATTTGTGCAGGAATGCCTAGTCTGTCAGCAACAAAATTATGAGACCCTAGCAGCTGCAGGGCTGCTGCAACCGCTGCCTATACCCAACCGAGTCTGGGAAGATATTTCCCTTGATTTTATTCCGGGCTACTATTCTTCGTGAAGCACATGATACCCCAATGGGTGGTCATGGTGGGTTTTTAAAAACATATAAGAGGGTGCTACTCCAGTTTTTTTGGCCTAACCTCAAACAGGATGTTCGTAAATTTGTGCAGGAATGCCTAGTCTGTCAGCAACAAAATTATGAGACCCTAGCAGCTGCAGGGCTGCTGCAACCGCTGCCTATACCCAACCGAGTCTGGGAAGATATTTCCCTTGATTTTATTGTGGGCCTTCCGGTTTCCAATCGAGTTGATACTGTCTTGGTGGTAGTTTATCGGTTGAGTAAGTATGCTCACTTTCTTCCACTTCGACATCCTTTCACTACAAAAACAGTAGTTGCCATTTTTTGCAAAGAGATCGTCCGGCTCCACGGTTATCCTCGTTCTATTATTTCTAATCGTGACACTATTTTTCTTAGTACTTTTTGGCAGGAGCTTTTTTGTTTGGGTCATACCTCCCTCGAGATGAGTACTAGCTACCACCCCCAAACCGATGGTCAGACGGAAGTGGTCAACCGGTGTTTAGAAGCCTATCTTCGTTGCTTCACTCATGAACAGCCTCTCAAATGGAGCTCCTTTTTATCATGGGCTGAATACTCCTATAATACGGGTTTTCATACCTCTATTCGTACCACTCCTTTCAATGTGGTCTACGGGAGGGATCCATCTACTTTGCATCCTTATGTTAGTGGGGAAACTAACAATGCTGATTTGGAATCGCAGTTGCTTCTTTGTGATGATATGTTACACCTCCTACGTTCCAACTTGCAGAAGGCACAAGACCGCATGTAATCTCAGGCTGATCAGAAACGCAGAGAAGTATCTTTTCAAGTGGGAGATGCTGTCTTCCTTCGCATCCAGCCATATCGCCAACGCAGTCTTGCTACGAAACGCTTTGAAAAGTTGTCTCCCAGATTCTATGGTCCATATCTTATCACTAAAAAGATAGGTCCAGTTGCATATGAGCTTGCTCTCCCAGCTGATTCCCGCATTCACCCGATCTTTCATGTCTCCATGCTCAAGCCTGCTCGTGGTACAGTTCCAACTACACCTGCTGCTCCTTTACCAATCACTAATGATTGGGAAGTCGATGTTCAACCTGCTAGCATCTTATCTCACCGTTGGCGTCTTGTTCATAATCATCAATTGCTGGAATTGCTAGTCTCGTGGGCTGATCGTCCTCTTGAAGAAGCTACTTGGGAAGACTATGATTTATTTGCGGAGCAATTTCTCCACTTTCGACTTGAGGACAAGTCGTTTTACCGGGAGGGTAGTATTGATAGCATCCCACCCTTGAAAGTTTATACCAGGCGTAAGAAACCAGCTGATCACTCGATTAACACTTTGGAATTATTGGATCTCATTCATGGGTCTGGATTTGACCCGTTTAATACCCTTCGAGAGGCGGGTAATAGCTGGAAGAGTTAGTGGGGGAAAGTGGAGCTACAAGTCAGGAAGTAACCGCCAGTTATTTAGTTTTTAGTTTCCTTGTTTCTGTTTTTGTTCTTCGTTGTTGAATTTCTTAGTTTTTGCAAGTTTACTTGTAATTGGAGATTTGCCTATCTCGAATCAGGCCCTATCATTTCATTCAGTGAATTTCAATTTTCAAGAATCTATCAAAATATTAAAGCTACTATGCTACCTAATTAACCTTACATCATGATCTAACGCTACTATCATCATGTTAATCTTATTGTTCTACAGTTCCAGTTTGTGTAGCTCTGCTGATATATGAACAAAGGTGATGTAGATGTGCATTTAAAAAATGATTACAGCGATTTAAATAGTTAGACTCATAACTGAATGATAAATTACTTACAGGCATGCA
Organism: Mikania micrantha; assembly: GCA_009363875.1. Taxonomy (NCBI): domain Eukaryota; kingdom Viridiplantae; phylum Streptophyta; class Magnoliopsida; order Asterales; family Asteraceae; genus Mikania; species Mikania micrantha. The sequence goes on along the minus strand of CM018687.1, from coordinate 19,180,781 downwards.
TGGTTAGGTAATTTATATTCAGTTTGGTTAAGCATCATTTTTCCAAATCTTGGTATTGTGATCCTAATTAAGCAGAAAATTAGAATCATATATATAACAAACAAACATACCTAGTAAAACTCCATTAATTAGTAGGGTCTAGAGGGGTGAGATGAATAAAGGCCTTACCAATATCTCTATCTCAATGCAATAATGAGGCTGCTTCTAGAGAGACCCTGGCTCAAAAATGCCAATTCATGTATATATGTGTATGGTATACACACACATGCATACATACATTTATACATAAGTATGTGTATATGTATGTGTGTGTATATATTAATAAAATATAGGTTATTGCATCTTTAAAGATGCAATACTCAGTGTAAACTCACATCCCAAGAATCCCTCTCCATCCAAAATTTATACATGACATTATACATTGAAACAGCGTATGCCACATATTTATTTTCATATGTAGATCTCTTGTTGCTAATAAATGTTCAAATGGCAAGGTGTCTCCAAAAGGTTGTGGTCATATACAAGGCAGGAAAGTATTATCTAGAGAGGAAACTTTAATAAAGATAAAAGCAGCAGTTGATGCTAGAAAAGAGAGTGGTTCTGATATTGTTATTGTATCAAGAACTGATTCCCGCCAAGCATCGTCCATAGAAGAGGCACTTTGGAGAACACGGGCTTTTGCTGATGCCGGAGCTGATGTCATTTTTATTGATGCACTTGCTTCAAAAGAAGAGATGAAAGCATTCTGTGAAGTCTCTCCTCAAGTTCCCAAAATGGTTAGCAAGTTCTTTTTACTATTAATGGATAAAAACACTGGGACATTATCTGGCATGTTTTTTGTCTTGAGAATTGCTTTCTCCTGTTTTAGTACTTGTACCCTCTTTTGTACATATGAGTCGTTAAAAAACGGTTTTCTTTATGTATTGGCTCATTTTGTCTTTAGTAACTTTTACTTGCATCAAATTTAACATTACAAATAACTCTCAACAGTTTTGTGGTATTAATTTTAATGTTTTCATATAAGTGTCATTTTTTGACTGCTTTATGGCATAAAAATGATCCAAACCCTACATATGGAACACGTGTTGGTATTTTATGTAAGAAATCCTAAATTGATATTAACATTACTATTATCATGATATCATTATAATTATTTTTTGATTTGTACGTAGGCCAACATGCTTGAAGGTGGAGGCAAAACCCCAATACTCACGCCTTTAGAACTTGAGGAAATTGGATATAAAATTGTAGCATATCCTCTTTCCTTACTGGGGGTATCTATTCCTGCAATGGAGATTTGTTTTATTTGTATAGCGATAAAGATTGTTGATTATTTCACTTTGAAATTAAAATCTTGGTAAAGGTTGGAACTTTAGCCCGTTGGCTTACGAATGGCTCAGTTTGGATCATTTTTATCTCAAATGGGACAAATGATAAGAATTATCTATAGACGGAATGGGTTAATTGGTTAAATGTGTTGAACGGTTTATAAAGTCGCCTTAAATGTGTTTTAAATGCATATATTTTTTAAACAGTTGCAATTGAAGCTTATCATTCACTTGTGAGTTGTGGCGTGACGTAAACAATATGTCTGATACATATACCATCTACTTTAGAACCTAAAAAAGAACAAAATTGAATCCCACATATAGCATACAGACACTAGCATTACATTTTGGTGTAAAATATATCAACGTTTTCTGTTGTAGTTCTTATCAATGGGGATGATCTATTTTTGTACAATTATAAAAAAGCAAATGATAAAAGAACCATTATACTTGACATCTTTTTTGTACGTAATCTCTCATTCTTGCAATGTTGTGAATGCATATTATTATTTACAATTGAGCTTTTACTCTAAAAGCCAAATTAATTGATTGCAAAAATCAATCACTACTTTTTTGCATATGTAAACAGCAAAGTATAATTTCTACATAAATTTTTATGAAGTTTAGGATGACATCTACTGATCTGCAGGATGCTTTGCAAGCAATTAAGAGGGCGCATGCCTTCTCCTGCAAGCATGCCATCCTTTGAAGAAGTCAAAGAAGTCTTAGGTTTTAATGCCTATTATGAAGAAGAAAAGCGTTATGCTACCAAGAGCAATCAACCTGTGTGGCAAACAGGTCTGTGCACAACATGTTTTCCCAGCAGTTTCTGTTTTTTTTCTTAATAAAATTGTTTCTTTGATTTTTACTATTTTCTACCATTAACATGGTTTAAGTGTCTCTCAGGTAGCAACTCGTATAGTATCCAAAGAAAGGGTCAAGATGATACAGAACAAACAGGTCAAAGCTCAACTGAGCCTATTGTTGAACTGTTAAATCCAGATACATACAGCCAGTATGGTGGAGGTGGCACACTGATACGATTTCTTCTCTTCTTTATTCTAAGGATAAGCCAAAAGTGTTACAAGTATACTCTAGAAGGACTAAAAATGTTACTCCTAATAGTGGCTAGAGTCTGTTAGTGGAGAGGGGGTATTAATAAGGGAAGGGAGATACGTTTTCAGTCAGTTGTGATTTTGTAATGATTTTGGGTCTCCTGCATATTGTAGTGAGATAGGGTTTTACCCTGGTTTTGTTCGTGTAATCCTTCCTCTTGATTAATGAAACTCAGTCTTCTTTCATTTCTTTTTTCTTAGTTAAATTGTGAGTTCTTAGCTTGTGTGTGTGTTGAATTCTTATCACACACCTAATCCTTTCTCAGGGATCTGGACTCGCACATTGAGAGTCAAAATTATTGGGGGAGATGGCTTTGAAAAACTTGATGTCCGAATTCCTGTATGTCATTTCTTCTTAAAACGTGATGCACAGGTTTTCAACTTAGACACCCAATGTGCATGTAGTGATACTTGCCTTTTTAATTGCACATCTAGAGGTTGCAATTAAACCCATTTAATTATGACTTTGGTTTATTCATAATATTTTATGTCTCTAACAGGTTACATATATTTTTTTTTACTAGAAGGAAAATGGGTCCAAGGGGTCATCCATGCTTAAAGTCACCACCTAAAAGTCTAAAATCTAATTTTGAGAAATATAACAGAGAGTTAGATAATTATCATAATACTATAATAGTATTGATATTGTAATCATAAGTATTGCATTATTTATTTATAATAAATGGACAAAAAAAAAATGTTTGTTAGGTCAACATAACCTGTACCGAAAATGCATCCGTCGGTTGCTGTTGTGTTTTATTCTAAACAGATTAAATAAAAAGATCCTCTATGACATGGCAAATCGGTCAATCAGACTATTTTTAATTTGTACAACCTCCTAATGATTTAGATTACTATGGTATTAAAATTTGTTTTTGTAATCATAGTTAACGTGGTGATTATTTATAAAAACATGTTAAAAACAGGACAAGAAAGTATATGTAGGTCAATTCAACCTTGTGATGTTACTAAAATTCCCATTGCAAAACAAACTTGTTATTTCGTTACCCCATCCGTCCAACTTGCACATCTTTGGTTTTGGGCCTCTTGGCACCTCTATGTACAACACTGCAACTACTGTTTGAACTATGAAAATATGTACTGTGATTTTAACCATATTTGTAGTTGTATGATGAACATGTTAAAGGGCTGACTCAGGTTTAATATATGTGAACAAAAAACTTATGTAGGCCGGCTTTCTGGATGGCATAACCAATATTGTCCCAGGTATTATATTTCTAAAGGATCTAAATGTAAATTTAACTTGTACACAAACCAGTCTCTATGATAGAACCTGGTTTTATCACACATTGTTTGTGGCACTTTCGATCTGTTTAATTGTGGATGGGTTTATTTAGGTTGTCATTTATCTCTAACAGGTAAAATAAAAAAGTCTAGCTAATAGTGAAATAAGTTGAAAGGCGCTTAAAGTGTTTCAACACTGAAAAAAGATGATTATTGTAATAATATATCTTTGTATTATTTTACACATTAGTTAGTTATGAAAAGTTAGATAAAAAAGTGCATCATTCCATTAAAGTTGATGAATTATATCCAATAGTTTCCAAACTAATCCCTGTATATTCTGGGAAAAGATACATAGACGAATACAAGCTAATTTAGTCTAAATATAATAATAAGCTAAAACTATATACTACACTAATAATAATACATAAAATAACACAATATTTATTGTCAACGATTTAAGGGACGATTGGATACAAGTCTTTTTGGAATAAATTTACGCATAGCTTTTAATTATTTCCCAGAATACTTCACCCTTTTTTTTTTTTATCTCAATCAGTACAACTTCATGAATAAATAAATTTGTAAATCTTGTTGCCAATTTCATATCATTCTTATTGGACAAGGTTTTGCTTATATAAAAAAGCCTTATTAAAGTTTGGAGTAAATTACCTGGATGGTCCTTGTAGTTTGCTATTATTTCACTTTTGGTTCCCAAGTTTCATAAATTACCTATATGGTATTATGGTCCCAAACTTTTGACATTTGTAACATATATAGTCCTTAGGTCGTCAAATTAACCTCACATAATTGACCAAATTACGCTAAAATAAGGACTATATGAGTAACATTTTTATTCTTGTATACATATATTAAACTTATGTGAGATTCTTTTCAATTATGCAAATAATTTATCAAACTTTATTTCTTACACGTAACATGTTAAGTGAAGCTAAAGAATACATATGATGACAAACATAGGAAATTTTGGACCTAGTTTAATAAAGCAAATGAGTATCATGCTTGGATATGTATTCATATTGTATAAAAATTGAATATATGTAATAATATACAAACGATTGTTTAATTTATTTAAATGTTAAAGCAGCATCATGAACTTTTGAACCTTAGTTGCCTTCATAAATTGTTTTTATATATTCTTTGATCAACATAATCGAGGTGTCGTAATATGCATGTCTTTTGTTTACTTAAATATATTAATGTCATTGACATAACTCACATAATGAAATTCATCAACACGCTTTGTAGCTGGACTTCATTTTGCTTACTTTTCTTATATATTTTTTTCTATTAAATTACCTTTTAAAGTGCTTAATAAAGTAACACATGAAGCATAATAGTGTTTTGTATCAACATTTTAATTTCTTTAATGTCCGTGATTTCATATGCTTTTCTAATTGTATAATCATGGCGCAACTCACAAATTTTAATCATATCTTCTTCGTTTCACAAATTCATCAAATGCATAGTCCACGAAACTTACAATTTACGAGGGACCAAAATGATACAATTCTAGAAAAGTTAATAATGTATCCGGAAAAGCAACACTGAAGTCTGAAGGGACCGAAGGTGATGCTATGCATTTCTTAAATAAGGTTGTCGCTTTATACTAGGCGTCTTTCCCAAGTTCCTCTTTGCACATTCAAAACCCTAAAATCAATTCCGACTAAATCTCAAATTCTCCTTCGATTTCAGAGAACGTTGATCGGTGTTCTAAATTTTGTAGACATTGTATGTTTAATTTCTGTCTCGTATTTCGATTCTTAATCTACTCGATTCAAAGATGATTGAAGAATCATAACAACCATATACTACACTAATAATAATATATAAAATAACACAATATTTATTGTCATACAGCTTTGGGAGGTGTGAATCTCAAGGCACTGTTAGATGATGCTTCATATAAAGTTGGAGGAAAATTATTGCTAGAGTTTAACGATTCAAGGGGTGACCGGATACAAGTCTTTTTGGAATAAAGCTACGCATAGCTTTTAATTATTTCCCTGAAAACTTCCTATAACCACAAGTCAAAATCAAGTAAACTGCATAAATGATACAACAAAATTGGGTACGATTGGCCGGCAATCGGTTGGTTTTTCCCGGAGGTGGAACTTCTTTCCAGAAGGGAGTTAAGGGTTATATCGACGTGTTGAAAAAGGTGGTGCCGCTATAATCGGGGGCGATTAGGACAGCTCTTGATACCGGTTGTGGGGTAAGTTTGATTCTTGAAACTTGAAAGTGAACCTATTTTACTTTTCAAGATTTTGGTTCAATAAGCTATTTTTCCTTTATCAATTAGGCCATGTCGCTTTGATCACGCCCCCCGGCCCTCGAAACCCACTACACCCCTGCGTGATCGGGCGTGAAGCTCAAGTGCAATTCACATCAATTAAACATGTCATACTTTGAACATGACCCATTTAATTAAATTAGTCAACCTGAACACAACTAGTAGAACACGTTAGGTATGATAATCAAAAATCTGATTATTTATGTCATACTTATGGTATCCATGGTTAATATTAAATAAAATGTGGGAAGCAATGTCGGACAATGTGACAAGAGTCGCACGAGTGACATTAGGGATGGCAACAGGAAAGATAAGCGGGCAGAGAGAATCGTGGTGGTTGAATGAAGAGGTGCGCCACAAGGTACGAACAAAGTAAGAGAGGTTTAGGGACTTATCAAGTGTATGGAAGAAGCAGAAAGAGAAAGATTGAAGAATAACTACAAAGAAGCAAGACGAGAAGCAAAGAAGACGGTAGCAGCAGCTAAAGACAAGGCATATAGAGAGATGTATAAACGCCTTGAGACCAAAGAAGGAGAACACGACATGTTCAAGATCGCCAAAGTCAGGGAGAGGAAGAGACAAGATATAGGATTGGTGAGATTCATAAAGGGAGAGGATGGAAGAGTCCTAGTAAAGGAGAAAGACATTAAAGAGAGGTGGCAAATATACTTTAATGAGTTATTCAACAACATGGACAACATAGAAGGTAGTGAGCATATCACTAATAGAGAAATACAACCGAACAACTGCTATTGTAGATGCATTACCAAAGAAGAGGTGCAGAGAGCGCTTAGGAAAATGGGAAGGAGGAAAGCGTGGGACCGAACAATATCCCTATTGAAGTATGGATATGTTTACAAGATGAAGGAATTAGCTGGCTGACAACTTTGTTCAACACCATAATCAGGACAGCCAAGATGCCGGATCAGTGGAGAAGTAGTGTCTTAGTTCCCTTATATAAGAATAAGGGAGACGCATAATGTTGCGCTAACTATACGGGAATTAAACTGTTGAGTCATACTATGAGACTCTGGGAAAGAGTGATCGAGACAAGATTGAGGAAAGAAACCCAAGTGACTGAGAATCAATTTGGATTTATGCCAGGGAGGTCAACCATAGGGGCAATACACATTCTGAGGAGGCTGATGGAGAGATATAGGGAGAAGAAGAGAGATTTACACATGGTGTTCATCGATCTGGAGAAGGCATATGACAGTGTTCCATGTCAGGTTATTTGGGATAGCCTGGAGAGAAGAAGTATCCCTTGGAAATATATACAATTGATAAGAGATACGTATGTTGGGGCTAAAACTAGTGTTAGAGCAGCAGTAGGGGAGACAGATTTCTTCCCGGTGGAGGTGGGACTACACCAAGGTTCGGCACTTAGCCCGTTCCTTTTTGCAGTTATTCTGGATGAGTTGTCGAAGTCTATTCAGCAAGACATCCCATGGTGCATGCTTTTTGCAGATGATATAGTGCTAGTGGCAGAAAACAAGGATGACCTAAATGCGAGGCTAGAAGAGTGGCGATTGGCCTTAGAGAGTAAAGGCTTGCGTATTAGTAGGTCAAAGACCGAGTATATCTACTGTAACTTTAGTGGTACCATCGGGGAGGAGGACCATGTGACTATCGGAGATCAGGAGGTGCTAAAGACAACAAAGTTTAGATATATGGGATCGTTCGTCCAGAGTGATGGAGACATAGATTGCGATATAGTACACCGTGTCTAGGCAGGTTGGAACCGGTGGAGAGCAGCTACAAGCATCCTATGTGACAAGAGGTTTCCAGAAAAACTAAAAGGCAAATTCTATAAGGTCGCTGTCAGACCGGCAATGATGTACGGAAGTGATTGCTGGCCAATAAAGAAGATTCAGGCAAGAAAGCTGGAGACAGCAGAGATGAGAATGCTCAGATGGATGTGTGGGCACACAAGGATCGACAGAATAAGGAATGAAGTTTGATGATGATCTATGGTGATTAGATAATGTTTTATGATGATAAATGAAGGTGTGTGTATGTGTGTCACTTGATTTGTTCATAAAGTGTTGAAATGATGCCATGCATGTATAATCTAAGGTACTCTAGATGATTTTGTTGATGTTGGGATGATTTTTGATAATGTATAAGTGTTATTGCAAGATTAGATTGTGATATTGATGGTTAAAAATGTGATTTTTACAAACCTTCTATTTATAGTAACTTTTAAGTTACAAAATGGTGTTATGGGTAATGTTAGTGACATGCATGTATGTGGAAATGCTATTTGGATGATATTATGATGATTAGAAACCTAAGAATGTGATTTTGATGTGATTATGGTCATTTTCAACATAGTTACTATATTTAGTAACTTTTCGGGTCAAAATATTGATAGATGATGTTTGGATTATTTTGATATGTATAAATGATGTTAAATGGGTTATTATGATGATTTGTGACATAAGAATGGTTTAGGAATGCTTGATGGTCATTTTTATGCAAAAACTACAAAGTTACTATTTATAGTAACTTTATTTTTACAAAAACCGACTTAGGGACATTTTGCGTGATTTGAGCTTGCCAAATGGTTTATTATGTTATAACATGATGATTAGATGCTAAGTTAGATGGTTTCCGACATCATGTATGCTAAAAATGGAAACTTTCCATTTTAGGAAACTTTTGTGTACTAACATGATGTAAATGGCTTATATGATTCCGTATGGTAATGTACTATGTGTTAACATGATCACGTAGGACTAATGAGGATGCTAGAACTATAAAACCGTTATGCTTTATGAACTTTTCATAAATGGAAACTTACTATTGTTCATATACGCGACTTGCGCGTTTTGCACATGACGAACACTTACACGTTGCTACACGATTCACAACCGTCACACGGTTCACCAACGGGTCGTTGACTTGACACGGTCAACTCTAGTCAACTTTGGTCAAACACGGTCATTGTGGACCAACACAGTCAAACACGGTCAATGTGGACCAACACGAGCAAACACGGTCATTGTGGACCAACACGGACGAGCATGAACAACCGCGAGTTGTTGAGCACAAACACGAGCACTAACACGAACACGAGCACGGTCACTTACACAAACTCACGTACGGTGTACGATATAGGTTGCCGGTGACCGAAACGTAATCTACGCAGGAGCTTACGCTTGCTTTAACGCACGATCACTAAGGTGAGTTTACGGCCCCTCTTTACTCTTTTTCAAACGCTTTTAAATAGGGGGAGAATACTATTTGCATCGAGTCAAACATCTATTACTGTACAAACATTTTTGGTGTATGCTGGTTTATTAGACAAACATTAAGTGTTGAACTCGTAACAAGTCCTCACAAAGTCTTACCGTTAATGTACGAACAACGTGGTAGGTTTGAATGGATCCGTTTGGGTGTGACTAACCCCACGGGGCACAATATTGAGTGTCATAACCCGTGAAATTCTGACCTAACTTACTGTGTTCACGAGACATAGTGGAGGCAAGGACAAACAAGTCTAGTTCGGTAGTGACGCAATGACACTTGGAGCCTAGGGCTCGCTACTAACATTATAATAAACATCATGACATGTTTTCTTACTATATGTATCTATCAAAACCTGTGAACTCACCAACCATTGTGTTGACACTTTTTCTAACTTGTATTCTCAGGTAACTAGCGTGGCTAGCATGAGGACAGGAATGCACCTTTTAAGGGACAAGCATTAGGGATCTACATGCATTCTGTCGTGTCATTTTGAAAACAATTTAGCTTTTATTATGTTAAACAATGTTGTATTAAACTTATTACTTTCCGCTGCATGTTATGGTAACTATATTTTTCCGTTGCAATACGATTTATAATTCCGCTGCAAACTATTTTGTTAAGTGTATGTGTCAAACATTGTATTTGTAAACTCATATAGGAGTATTCTATATGACCTTGAGCTGTGATTCTGGCCACGTCACACCCATGTGGACTGACACCACGAGTGGGAATTTGGGGGTGTGACAGACTGGTATCAGAGCCTTGGTTATAGAGAACTAGATTTGCATGTAGTAAACTTAGACTATAGCCATTGCTCAACTTTTGACACTACACTTAGAACTTGCACTTTGATATTGTTGTTATTACTATTGAACTGTTGCTTACTAACTTGAGACCTACAGGATGGCCGATAACAACGGAGATGCTAACAGGAACTCGGGCAAGCGCCCGCTAATTGACGACCTAACTGAGGAGAGTCGACAACATAGCGGCACAAGTGGACGCCGAGATAGATAGGCGAGCCCGACAGGCATTGAGAGGTCGATATTGGGGTTGGTTCCCTAGAGTTATACAGGAGTGGATAGTTGGAGAGCGAGTACCTCCACCACGGTATCCTGGCGACACTTCGGCAGACCATCGACTGCCATCACTCGAGGCACCACTGGAGCAGGCTTTCGCAGCTCACGTTGCCTTCACGCGACGGGAGGCTGGGAGGAATTCCGAGCTATCGGACGAGGTCTGAGTTCTTCGAGAGAAGAACGATCGCTTCGAGAGGCGTAATGACAGACTGGAGGAGCAGGTGGAGACGCTACGTCTCCAGGTAGCCTCGTTGATGAGTCAGCACGGGCAGATGGTTGATATCATGCACGAGCATGATGGACGCATTGCTTGGAATAGGGTCGACATAGAGGAGAATCATGCGATGATTCTGGCCAGCGACGCCATGCTTAACGCGTGGGCCGAGCAGTTTATAGTAGAACCACCACCCGAGGACGGACCGCAGTTCGAGGTCGAGGACCTTGAGGAGGGGGACTTTGATGAGGATCCCAATGAGGATCCAGGGGAGGATGATGATGATGACGGAGATGCTGATAGTGACATTTCACATGTCACCATAGACTCTGACTAGTTGGACTGTTTTATTTTATGTTTCTTTTTGTATTTGCCTAGACAAGCGGGATGTGCTCGTAGAACTTGCATTATTATTCTCTTTTGAAATTATTGTACTTCAAAATCTTACATTAATGAGAATGATATTTTGATTTCTTATTGCATGGTTTGACTATGGTTGATTACTAACATGACATCTAACATGACATCTGACTAACACTCTAACTAACTAACATTCTATCCCTTCCGTATAGAAAATATCTATGGCGGGAAGAGGTTCACATGCGCGTCCCGCTAGGCGAACACTGGATGCAGCCGTCATTAAGATGATGGTTGACAGGCGAGTCAACAAAGTACTTGTAGAGTACGAGGCAAACCGCCTTGCCAGCGAGACTAGTGGCACTAATAATGGTACTAACACTCGCCTAACATGACTAACATAGCGTAACTAACACGATACTAACACACGACATTGGTTTTTGACAAATAGGATCGCACGGCAACAACGGCAAAGGATGTTCTTTTAAATCCTTCTTGAACTGCCACCCACACAAGTTCAAGGGAACTGAAGGAGCTGTCGGAATGCTCCGCTGGGTGGAGAAAGTGGAATCTGTATTCGCCATGTGCGAATGTGCTGACGAGAACCGGGTTAAGTATGCAACCGGTACACTAGAGGGACCGGCCCTCACATGGTGGAACACCCATGTGCAAACCCTGGGGTTGGACGGTGTCAACTCCATGTCATGGGCTGACTTCACCCGACTGCTGCAAGAGGAGTACTGTCCTCATGATGAAATCAGGAAACTGGAAGCCGAATTTTGGGTGCTGAAAATGGTGGGCTCTGAGATCAAGCAATACTGTACTCGATTTCACGAGTTGTGCAAGCTATGCCCGGCAATGGTGACGTCGGAATATAAGAAGATCGAGCAGTTCATCAGCGGACTGCCCGAGCAAATCCAAAGCATGGTGACTGCGTCTGACCTCACCACCATCCAACCACTGATCAAACTGGCTCACAAGCTAACTGACCAAGCTGTAGCTCAGGGCAAACTACCCAAACGAGGCGAACATCTAAAGCCTCAGGAGAGCTAGAAGAGGAAGTGGGAACCCAGTCAACATCAATCTCATCAACCCCAACAACAACAACGACCTGCACCTGCAAGAGCTTTCACTGCCACCCAACCCGATGACAAGGGAAAGGGTGTGTATCAAGGAAAATACCCACTGTGTAACCGATGCTCTTATTACCACTTCGGGCAATGCGAGCGATACCGTTGCCTGAAGTGCGGACGACATGGCCACATGGCCAAGGATTGTAGATCCAAGTTTCCTATCAACAACAACCCCAACCAGAACCAGAACAACAACAACCAGAACACCCTCAAAGGGTGTTATGAATGTGGAAAACCGGGGCATATGAGGAGGGATTTCCCTTAGATGAAGAAAGCCGGAGGGGGGGCGGCGAAAGGCCGAGTGTTCGTGATAGGCTCGGGGGAAGCCAAGGATGATCCGAACATTGTAACCGGTACGTTTCTTTTAAATAATGTATATGCTAGTATATTATTTGATACCGGTGCCGATAGGAGCTTTATATCTAGTGTATTTAGTAAATTGCTAGATATTACCCCAACACCACTAGACTATAAGTATACCGTAGAGTTAGCCGACGACAAACTGATTGAAACACAACACGTCTTTCGAGGATGCGTCACGGTTTTGGCGAATCATGAGCTCGAAATCGACCTGATGCCGGTGACTCTCGGAAGCTTCAATGTGGTCGTTGGAATGGACTGGTTATCCGCTAACCAAGCCGAGATCGTATGCAACGAGAAGATCGTACGAGTAACGTTGCAGAACGGAGAGCAGATCTGGATTCAGGGGGAACGACGGGGAATACCTCTGAACATCATGTCATGCATGAAGGCATCAAAGTACATTCAGAAGGGATACACTGCAATACTAGCTCTCATCACCGAACAACCGAAGAAGGAAAGGAAGATTGAGGACATCGCCGTAATCCGCGATTTTCCTGAAGTGTTTCCCGAGGATCTACCTGGACTGCCACCGAAACGACATGTCGAGTTTTAGAGAGACCTCACTCCCGGAGCAGCACCGATTGCGAAAGCTCCATACCGACTGGCACCAACTGAGATGCAGGAACTGCTAGACAAGGGATTTATCAGACCGAGCTTCTCGCCTTGGGGAGCACCGGTCCTGTTTGTGAAGAAGAAAGAGGGATCATTCCGTATGTGTATTGACTACAGAGAACTGAACAAGGTGACGATCAAGAATCGATACCCGTTGCCACGAATAGACGATTTGTTTGACCAGTTGCATTGGTCAAGCTACTATTCAAAGATCGATTTAAGATCGGGTTATCATCAACTGAGGATACAGGAAAACGATATTCCTAAGACTGCCTTTAGAACCCGATACGGACACTACGAATTCTTGGTTATGCCCTTCGGATTGACCAACGCACCAGCAGTATTCATGGATCTCACGAATAGAGTGTGTAAACCCTATCTTGAAAAATTCGTAATAGTGTTCATTAACGATATCCTGATTTATTCGAAGAATCAGGAGGAACATGCCGAACATCTGAGGCTAGTCTTGGAATTATTGAAGAAAGAACAGTTGTACGCGAAGTTTTCAAAATGTGACTTTTGGATTCACGAAGTCCAATTTCTTGGACACGTGGTTAATGAGAAGGGGATACATGTAGACCCAGCCAAGATCGAAGCCATTAAGAACTGGGAAGCACCCAAGACTCCAACCGAGGTGCGAAAATTCCTAGGATTGGCCGGGTACTACAGAAGATTCATTGAAGGATTTTCAAAAATCGCCCAATCACTGACATCCCTAACTCATAAAGACAAGAAATTCGATTGGGGAGAGAAACAAGAAGCTGCTTTCAATCTGCTGAAACAGAAGCTATGCACTGCACCCATATTATCCTTGCCAGAAGGATGCGATGATTTCGTGGTGTATTGTGACGCCTCGAAACAGGGACTCGGTTGCGTGTTGATGCAACGCGAGAAGGTTATCGCATACGCATCACGACAACTGAAGGTACATGAGAAAAACTACACAACTCATGATCTTGAGTTGGGAGCCGTAGTGTTTGCCTTGAAGATCTGGCGACACTACTTATACAGCACAAAATGCACTATTTTTACTGATCATAAGAGCCTACAACACATCTTCGACCAGAAAGAGCTGAATATGAGACAACGAAGATGGGTTGAACTCATCGGCGATTATGATTGCGCTATCAAATACCATCCCGGTAAAGCAAACGTAGTGGCCGACGCGTTGAGTCGGAAGGAAACAATGAAACGCGTACGTGCTCTACAACTGACAATTCACTCTGAATTACCGCAACAAATCCGGAACGCTCAACATTAAGCTCTGAAGGTCGAGAACCTCACCCAGGAGTCCTTGCGAGGCATGGACAAGCACATGGAGGTGAAGGCCGACGGAGCATACTACGTTAAGGATCGAATCTGGATTCCACACCACGGAGGACTGAGGGATGTGGTGATGGATGAAGCACACAAGAGCCGGTATTTGGTACATCCCAATGTGGAAGTGGGAGCAAATTTTTATGGATTTCATAACTAAATTGCCTGAGACGGCAAGTGGTTGCGATACCATCTGGGTTATCGTAGACAGAACTAACAAAGTCTGCACATTTTCTACCCATCAAGGAGACTGACAAGTTGGACAAGCTCACTCATATCTATATAAAGGAAGTGGTCACTCGACATGGTGTACCAATCTCGATAATATCTGACCGCGACAGTCGATTTACGTCGCATTTCTGGAAATCTTTGCATAAGTCATTGGGCACGAGATTGGACATGAGTACCGCTTACCATCCGCAGACTGATGGGCAGAGTGAACGAACCATACAGACATTCGAAGACATGCTTCGGGCATGTGTTATTGATTTTGGCAGTAGCTGGGAAACTCATATGCCGCTAGTTGAGTTCTCATACAACAACAGCTACCACACTAGCATACAAGCTGCACCATTTGAGGCACTTTACGGGCGTAAGTGTCGATCACCCATCTGCTGGGCGGAAGTTGGAGACAGCCAACTGACCGGTCCCGAACTTGTGCACGAAACGACTGAAAAGATCGTGCAAATACTCAAATGAATGGCAGCAGCTCCAGACAGACAGAAAAGCTACGCTGATAAACGACGCAAACCATTAGAATTCCAGGTGGGAGACAGAGTGTTACTCAAGGTCTCGCCCTGGAAGGGAGTCATTCGATTTGGCAAACGAGGAAAGTTGAACCCTCGTTACATTGGACCTTTCGAGATCACTAAACGAATAGGCCCTGTGGCCTACGAGTTGGACCTGCCAGACGAGCTGAGCAAAGTGCACAATGTATTTCATATCTCGAATCTCAAGAAGTGTCTATCCGATGAAACGCTTGTCATCCCTCTCGAGGAAATACAGATAGATGAACAACTGAACTTCTTTGAGGAAACGGTGGAGATTATGTACCGGGAAAAAAAGAAACTCAAACTCAGCAAGATACCGATCGTAAAGGTGCGATGGAATTCGCGGCGTGGACCGGAATTCACATGGGAACGTGAAGACCAGATGAAACAAAAATACCCACACCTGTTCGCGGAGCAGACAAACACTGGCAACACGAGTTGAATTTAGGGACGAAATTCTTTCTAACAAGGGGAGGATGTGACACCCCGTAATTTCCAGGTCAGCTTATTGTTTATTTAAATGTTTATTTAAATGTTTTCGTACACGTGGCACTAGAATTAGTTTAATATAGTGTGACACGTGTCACGACAGTACGAACACCGACACACATCAGGATAATTCGAGGAATTATCGGGAATTAGCACACACGTGTCCAAACACACGAACGTTGGTGAAAGTCTAGCACATTGTGTAACACGACACTCGAAACCTCACGAAACACTCACACATTGAACTTGGAAGTTCAAACGAGGCCAAACGATATTCGTAGACGTGAAAACGGCGACGAACGGATCGAACCCATTAAACTAGGCTTATTGGGCTCCTCAGGGACCCATTGCGGTACGCGATGGCCCAACAGGAAGCCCTGTAGCGGTACGCGACATGCGGCGTGGGGGTTTGACTCCCGAAATCCACCGCGGTACGCGGAGAGGATCTGGAAGCCCCATCGCGGTACGCGACGCCGTACAGACACCAAATCTTATAAAACCAAGAAGATTATGGCTACTCTATCACTCACCATCATTTCCTTCGGCCAAGCAGGCCATCCCTTGACCTCTTCTCTCTGAAAACATCTGATTTGACCACAAGGAAGCCATTGAAGGCCAAATTGAAGCTCCAAGCTTGGAGGTTTGAAGATTAGGAGCTTGAAGAACCACATTTGGAGCTTGACACCGCCACCATCTTCTCAAACCTGCATCAGTTGTTGTTCCAGGAGCTTCTCAAACCGATTTGGTCACCATATCAGCCTCAAGAAGCCTTAGAAGGTAGTTTCTACATCTCTTGTGGCTTAAAACCCATTTAGTATGATTGATGATGATCTATGGTGATTAGATAATGTTTTATGATGATAAATGAAGGTGTGTGTATGTGTGTCACTTGATTTGTTCATAAAGTGTTGAAATGATGCCATGCATGTATAATCTAAGGTACTCTAGATGATTTTGTTGATGTTGGGATGATTTTTGATAATGTATAAGTGTTATTGCAAGATTAGATTGTGATATTGATGGTTAAAAATGTGATTTTTACAAACCTTCTATTTATAGTAACTTTTAAGTTACAAAATGGTGTTATGGGTAATGTTAGTGACATGCATGTATGTGGAAATGCTATTTGGATGATATTATGATGATTAGAAACCTAAGAATGTGATTTTGATGTGATTATGGTCATTTTCAACATAGTTACTATATTTAGTAACTTTTCGGGTCAAAATATTGATAGATGATGATTTGGATTATGTTGATATGTATAAATGTTGTTAAATGGGTTATTATGATGATTTGTGACATAAGAATGGTTTAGGAATGCTTGATGGTCATTTTTATGCAAAAACTACAAAGTTACTATTTATAGTAACTTTATTTTTACAAAAACCGACTTAGGGACATTTTGCGTGATTTGAGCTTGCCAAACGGTTTATTATGTTATAACATGATGATTAGATGCTAAGTTAGATGGTTTCCGACATCATGTATGCTAAAAATGGAAACTTTCCATTTTAGGAAACTTTTGTGTACTAACATGACGTAAATGGCTTATATGATTCCGTATGGTAATGTACTATGTGTTAACATGATCACGTAGGACTAATGAGCATGCTAGAACTATAAAACCGTTATGCTTTATGAACTTTTCATAAATGGAAACTTACTATAAATAGTAAGTTGTTCATATACGCGACTTGCGCGTTTTGCACACGACGAACACTTACACGTTGCTACACGATTCACAACCGTCACACGGTTCACCAACGGGTCGTTGACTTGACACGGTCAACTCTAGTCAACTTTGGTCAAACACGGTCATTGTGGACCAACACAGTCAAACACGGTCAATGTGGACCAACACGAGCAAACACGGTCATTGTGGACCAACACGGACGAGCATGAACAACCGCGAGTTGTTGAGCACAAACACGAGCACTAACACGAACACGAGCACGGTCACTTACACAAACTCACGTACGGTGTACGATACAGGTTGCCGGTGACCGACACGTAGTCTACGCAGGAGCTTACGCTTGCTTTAACGCACGATCACTAAGGTGAGTTTACGGCCCCTCTTTACTCTTTTTCAAACGCTTTTAAATAGGGGGAGAATACTAGTTGCATCGAGTCAAACATCTATTACTGTACAAACATTTTTGGTGTATGTTGGTTTATTAGACAAACATTAAGTGTTGAACTCGTAACAAGTCATCACAAAGTCTTACCGTTAATGTACGAACAACGTGGTAGGTTTGAATGGATCCGTTTGGGTGTGACTAACCCCACGGGGCACAATATTGAGTGTCATAACCCGTGAAATTCTGACCTAACTTACTGTGTGCATGAGACATAGTGGAGGCAAGGACAAACAAGTCTAGTTCGGTAGTGACGCACTGACACTTGGAGCCTAGGGATCGGTACTAACATTATAATAAACATCATGACACGTTTTCTTACTATATGTATCTATCAAAACCTGTGAACTCACCAACCATTGTGTTGACACTTTTTTTAACTTGTATTCTCAGGTAACTAGCGTGGCTAGCATGAGGACAGGAATGCACCGTTTAAGGGACGAGCATTTGGGATCTACATGCATTCTGTCGTGTCATTTTGAAAACAATTTAGCTTTTATTATGTTAAACAATGTTGTATTAAACTTATTACTTTCCGCTGCATGTTATGATAACTATATTTTTCCGCTGCAATACGATTTATAATTCCGCTGCAAACTATTTTGTTAAGTGTATGTGTCAAACATTGTATTTGTAAACTCATATAGGAGTATTCTATATGACCTTGAGCTGTGATTCTGGCCACGTCACACCCACGTGGACTGACACCACGAGTGGGAATTTGGGGGTGTGACACTTACAAAGCAGCCTCTCTACCACATCTATGGTATGGGTAAGGTATATCTTCATCTCTCCCTCCCCGACCTCGCAAAGTGAGATTACACTAGGTACGTGTTGTTGTTGTTGTATGAAGAATCAAGAAAATTAGAGTATACAATTTATAAGCTATTGAATTTTTGAAATGTAATATATACGTATATACATACACATATATTTTTGTAGGTCCGAAAAAGGATCAAGAACCAAACTTTATCTTCATAATCATCGTCAGTGATCTCTAACGAGTGCGGAATCCAAGTTAGAATCAAGAAAGCAATAAGAAAAATGCATACTTTTATAAATTCTGAAAATTTCGAGTACAAGTGCCTCAATACGTCTAGAGAGCAAGTGCCTCGGGATTCCAACCTAAACCTGTACAAAATACGTCTATTTATACTTGGCCTAGGAGTACACGAAATCTGATACAAAAAGTTCGAGTACACGAACACATCGTGTACTCGAAGTGACTATACACGAAGTTAATGAAAATCCGAGCGTTGACTCTTCCGGTTTGACTTTGTCAGTCTTCAACGTGTAGTGGGCTCTACAAACTCCCCCTAGACTGGCAAAGTCATCCGATCGGAAGAGTGACGTTATGTGGCCCAGCTCCTGCATAAAGTTTCAACTTCATGGCATAAGCAACTGTGCGAGTGAATGGCTTAGCCTCCTCATCATTTCCAGAATACACTCGTATAGGAGACTCATGTAACTTCATCATGTCGTCCTTTCCATACTTCAAGAGATCCGTAGGGTCAAGGATGATGTCGATATCGTCAACATTATCTTTGTTCTTGATGATGACCGCTGCGAGATTGAGATCGTCATAGTACCAAGACAAGAAGTTAGCCAAAGAATTATCAGAAACTCTTGGGGAAACAGTCACTGCTTGCTCAACACGAGGTGGAGGATACTTGTACTATACCCATGGCTTCTTTGTCTTTGGATCAATAATACACTTTGAAACATATCGCTTTCCCTTGGTAGTTCGCATCACTGGGAAGTCCTTATCACACTGATCTTTAATAAACTTTGCGAATAAATCAGCCTGTGAGTCCTTGGAAGGGTTGAAGAACATTGCTTTGTCTATGCTTCGTATATCAACCTTGGGTAGTGAGCAAAAATCTTGTGGTCTCTTGAAGAACTCGATCTTTCCATTTCTTCTCTTGACTAAGTAGAGATCCCTTTCTTTGTTGTACAGCCAGCAACACACGTTAGACCTGTCGTTACGAACAGCGAACGGGTTTCTGTCATCAGACGTAAATGTATGCTCTGGATGTACATCGCTCATCTCCTTGAACCAATCGTTCTTAGCCACGAGAGGAGACGGTGTCCAATCTCTCTTTTTGTCAAACCAGCTGACAATTACCTCATGAAGAGAAGTGACCTCCTGTCCCAGAGTATCAATGTATTTGTGGGCATACAAATAATCGATATAAGGATCGGATGAGACGTTGCCAAGTATGATGTTTTCTGGTTCTTCTTCTACAGATGCCCCTGCAGAAGATTCAACTCCTTCCTTAGTCTTGTCGCCAGACCACTCAAAGTCAAAATCTTCTGGTAAGTCAGCAAACCAACTGTCAAGACGAGTCGCCAAATAAGACATCGTAAGGAATATCTCCAAAAAGATTATCATAAAGACCCGTGGACTTTCCTGACGAGGATGGATTTCCAGTGGCTCCTCCCTGATCCTTGTCATCTGGGGGTCCCTGATCCCTTTTGTCGGATGGATCATCTTCTTTCGTGTCTTTATCATTCTTTCCATCTTTATCATCCTCCTTTTTCTTCTGATTTCCTTCCCTCTTATATACACCATCATCATTGTCACTATCATCACTGTCATCACTTTCATCATCATCATTGACATCATTGTCTGATTCTGGAACTTCTTTTCCTTTAAGTCTCTTGATCTCCTTATTCATCTCATGGTTCTCTAGTGAAAGAAATCTGATATACTTTCGGTGTGTTCTGATTTGCCCATGATATTTGGTTAACTTGCTGCATATCTTGACCATTCCTTCTTGCAGATTTCGGATAAGACTGTCCTTGCGCTCAGAATATTTCTCAAGTCTGAAAACTTGTTCCTTCAAGCCAATGAGATCGACAGGCACATGTCTCGGTTCGTAAGGTGAATCAGCGTGCAAAGGAGATTTTCCTTTGTCACCGCTCGAGCGAGTTGGAGATGGTGGAGTTTCGGTGTGAGGGATGGAGGTAGTAGAAGATGGAGTTGTGGATCTGGCTGGGATTTTGATGACTAACTTGGGTTTGGCTGGCTAAGTAGGTGGCTTTGGTTTTGAATGTGGCTCAGGCTTTATTGGTGGCTTGGGCTGTGTAGGTGGTTTGGGCAGTGTGGATGGTTTGGGCTGTGTAGGTGGAGGTGGTTGTGGTTGAGTAGGTGGAGGTGGTTGTGGATGTGGTTGAGTAGGTGGAGGTGGTTGTGTAGGCGGAGGTGGTTGTGTAGGCGGAGGTGGTTGTGTAGACGGAGGTGGTTGGGTAGGTGCCTGTGATATGATAGAAGCAGCAGATGAGAAGGATAAGCTTGAGAACATCTTTTGAAGTCTGGGATCTCTGATTCTCTTGGCCATTGTCTTTTGCCTCTTTTTCTTCGGTGATGACTCAGGAGTTGGAGTGTAGTCCGCATCCTGAGCTTCTTCTCGTTCCTGTCTGGTGGGTGGTGGCTTTTCAGGAGCAAAGTCTTCGCTTGATGAAGAAGAAGGCTCATGAGTAGTATCCTCTGCTGCTTTATCAACTTTTGAACTTGATTTTGTAGCTTGGACATCATGCTCCTCGGCCACAAAGGCAACAGGAGTACCTTGATCCTCTACAACATTGTCATCACCTATAAAGCGTCCAAACTTTATCAGGGGCCTCTGACCGATGTACTGCTTTTTCCCGTGCTTGTTCATCTTCATGTATCCGAAAATGTCATCGCGCATCCTCTTGATTCCCAGAGTGCCTATTGTGGGAACTAGATCCTGATGCCGTTTGTTGATGACGATCTATAGGAAGCGAGGAAATGCCAGAAACCTTTCCTTTCTCCTTCCCTTGATGTTGGAATACATGTCAAGAAATATCATCCTCGAGTAGTTGAAGTCCATTCCCAGAGCTAATGCTGTCAAACACGAGCTTAATGTCTGATTCAGCACATCATAACCGCCTTTTCTTCCGGACAAACATTGTGTGACGACATGAGCTAGGTTTCTCCAGTAGGGATGAAGAAGTTTCTTCTCTGTGGGAGGGTAGGCACCCTCGTGTCCCATCTGAAAGACTGTACGGTTGACCAGATCTTGATCTAACTCAACAGGATCTGTATCCTTGTCTCCGAATTGAAGACACTCTCGCAGAATCTGCTCTGTAATGGTAATTGGCTTGCCCTGGATCTTCCCAATGATGCTAACATTTCCACTGCTATCTGTATGCTCAGTAACAGTGCTCCAGAAACCCTCAATGTAATCAGAAACAATAGTGGGATGCTCCATGATAGCGTAGTTAACCGGAGATATAATCAGACCATCGACTAAGCTTTTGAACTCTGAATGTCTCTCTGGTGGGTCTCCAAGATATGCTAACATGTTATGATCTGGTACGAAACGTAGGTCAGCCATCTAAAAAAGAAACTGATTAAATTAGTTCAAGATTAAGAAAAATCAATTTCTGTAAAATTTTCTAAGTATGGGACAAGTTGTTCTCGAATTAACAGTTGTACACGAAACGAAAGACTGTACACGAAGCACACATAGTACACGAAGCGCATTCTGTACACGAAGTGAATCCTGTACACGAAGTGAATCCTGTACACGAAGTGAATCCTGTACACGAAAAACATCCTGTACACGAAGTCCATCTTGTACACGAAGTTTTGTCTGTATTCGAAAGTTATTCTGTACACGAAGTTTGGATTTCAAATACAACATAAACCTTCAAAACTTCATCATGCTTACTCCTTAGAATCTCTAATCTAGTTTGAAATACTCGGAAATCATAGGCGCTCACAATATCCAAATATTGCCTTTCAATTTCAAGCATTTCAAGGTCAATTTATCAATAGACTTCATGTACACGAAAATCGCGTACTCGAAAATTACTTTTGACCATAACTTTCGAATCCGTGGTCAAAATTTTATAAAACTCTATACCTAAGGTCGCCTAAT
Source organism: Mikania micrantha (assembly GCA_009363875.1). Taxonomy (NCBI): domain Eukaryota; kingdom Viridiplantae; phylum Streptophyta; class Magnoliopsida; order Asterales; family Asteraceae; genus Mikania; species Mikania micrantha. The sequence goes on along the minus strand of CM018687.1, from coordinate 19,158,148 downwards.
GATGATCTAGAGGATAGCCGGAGTAGAATTTTGAGATTGGGTCTGGAAATCGAGATCGCCTCTAAAAGTAAGTTTTTGTACTCGAAATGAAAAATCGCGTACACGAAATTTATGGTACTCGAAATTAAATGCTGTCGAACTATTTATAGGATCATTTCAAGTACGCATATTTCGTGTACTCGATTTCGAGTACACATTTCGATTTAAAAATTCTAACTTTTCTAAAATAAAATAAAATAAAATAAAAATAAAATAAAATAAAATAAACTTTGAACAAGTTTAAGTTTAGTCGGTTCAAATTTTGTGGGATCAAATCTGTTATCAAAATTTTACTAGCTTAGTTAATTTCTTAACGAAGCACAACCTTTAAATAGCTATTCTCCACCAATAATTTCCACTCGTTATTTCATTTTTTAAAAATCAGTCATATGATCAAGTTTTTCTAAAATTATTTTATGGGAAATTTGTGAATGATTAGATTGTAAGACTAGATTAATATGCAACCTATCAGTCTTGTTAAATTCTTAGTTTCAAACTTTGATTGTGTTTCAACGAACTTAAAGTTATTTTGACAGAGTTTTAAGATGAGAAAAGAAAAGAACAGATCTATTATGTTAGAATCAAGAACAAGAAGGGGTTCTATCATCTTGTGCTCATTGGCATCTTTTATTTTCTGATCTGCAGACACATTGGCCTTAACGTCACACATCCAGGTCTTTGCTTACGCAAAACATAGGATGCTTCAGTAGGTATTTCCCGCTCTTTGTTTGCACAAAACATAGGAAATACCCGAGTTTTTCAAAACACAATTTCAAGTTTATTGAAACACAATCTCGTTTTGATTCATGGATTTAAACAAGAAGTCAAATAGTTGTCACACATTTCTAGTTATCTAATGATCACAATCTCACACTTATTTATCTATTTATATGTATTTTAATTTTGATCAAGTCTGATTATTTAAGTTTTGAAAAACTTATTTCAACTTCTTAGTATAGAATAGATATTCAAAGTTGTTATTCTTTTAGAAATCTTATTAAGATAGTGAAATTTTGATCCTTAGAGATTATTTCACTTCCCAATTTGATCGATTCACTTTGCTTGTTCAAATAAACTCTTTTTGTATTTTCTTAAACTTTGAAAAGATAAAATATTTTTGTAATTTTCTTTGAATAACAAGAGGCAGAATCTTCTTTTCTTAGGGTTTGAAAACTTAACTCCCCCTAAACTTGTAGATCATCTTAGACTGACTCAAAGACCAAAAATCTTTTTGTTGTTTTGTAAATATTGACTCAAAGAACAAAAAATCTTTTTGTTGTTTTGTAAATTTTGACTCAAAGAACGAAAAATCTTTTTGTTGTTTTGTAAATTTTCTCCCCGTAAATTTGTGAACAGATTAGGACACAAATTTTGATCTATTTACAAAAATTCTTTTAATTGAAGCTTATTAGTTTGAGAGAGGCAAGCAAGTGATGAAAGCGTGCTGTGTCGAACGGTTTTGTGAAAAGATCCGCTAGATTGTCATCTGTGTGGACCTTTTCAAGATGAATTAGTTTCCGTTCGAAACAGTCACGGATGAAGTGAATCCGGATGTCAATATGTTTAGTTTTGGAGTGTTGTACTGGATTTTTTACGATCTGTAAGGCTGCTTCATTGTCACAATAAATAGGAGAGTCAAGAAAGTTCAAACCGTAATCAAGGAGTTGTTGTTTCATTCAGATAACCTGAGAGCAGCAACTGGAAGCAGCAACATATTCGGCTTCTGTAGTAGATATGGATACAGTCGTTTGCTTCTTGCATTGCCATGAGACAAGGCGATCTCCCAGGTACTGACACCCACCGGTGGTTGACTTCCTATCCAGGTTACATCCACCAAAGTCACTGTCTGAGTATGCAAATAGTCGAAACTCAGGGTTCTTTGGGCACCAAAGACCGAAACTAGGCTTCCCGACTAGGTACCGAAAGATTCTCTTGACAGCTATAAAGTGAGATGCCTTCGGATTTGCCTAATATCTGTCACACTGACATACTGAGAACATGATGTCTGGACGACTAGCAGTCAAATACATCAGAGAACCAATCATCGAGCGATAGAGGTGTTGATCGAGATTTTCACCTTCCGAATCCTAAGTCAAGACAGGACGAGCAGCCATGGGAGTGGATGCCGGTTTTGACTCCATCATCTTGAACTTGTTCAAAATCTGTGACATATTTTCCTTGGTGAATCAGCACACCCTTAGAATCTTGCTTCACCTGTAGACCTAGAAAGAAGGTCATTTCTCCCATCGCGCTCATCTCAAACTTCTTCTTCATTACCCCCTCAAATTCTTTGCACAACGCTGAGCTTGTGGAGCCGAATATAATGTCATCCACATAGATTTGGACGAGTATTAAATCATCCTTATCCTTGCGAACGAACAAATTTTGATCAATGGCTCCACGGGTATATCCATTTGCAAGCAGGTGATCAGTAAGTGTAGCATACCACGCTCGCGGTGCTTGATGAAGACCATAGAGAGCTTTGTCTAACTTGTACACATGATCAGGAAACTGGGAATCTTCAAAGCCTGGAGGTTGGTAAACATAGATTTCTTCTTTAACCTTCCTATACAGAAAGGCAGTCTTCACATCCATCTGATACACCGTGAAGTTCATGTATGAGGCATAGGCCAAGAAAATCCGTATGGCTTCAAGTCTTGCAACTGCTGCAAAGACTTCCTCATAATCTATTCCTTCCTGTTGATAGAAGCCTTGAACAACCAGTCGGGCCTTGTTTCTGATAATTACACCTGAGTCATCTCTTTTGTTCTTGAAGACCCATCTGGTTTCGATAGGCAGTTTTCCTTTTGCAGAGGAACCAGATTCCACACTTTAAGTTTCTGGAACTGCATCAGCTCTTCCTGCATTGCCTCAACCCAGCTGGACTCTTTGAGAGCCATTTTGACATTCTTGGGCTCATCTAGCGAAATAAAACAAGAATATAAACAAGAATTAATAGGACCTGATTGACTGTGAGTAATCGTCTCTTCAGGCAACACGTTCTGAGCTGCAGTGGATCTGCTTCGAGTGAGAACGCCTTCTGAGAGAGGTCCAATAATATTTTCAACTGGATGATTTTTGTTTACACCAAGTGTTGGCACTTCTTCTACTTGATCTTCACTTAAAGAAGAAATGTTGTCGATAGGAGCAGTTTCATTTGCTTCTGCTCCATGATCCACGCATTGTTCCTCAGGTATACTATCTGAGAATAGTGGATTATCAAAAGTCTGGTGGGAAGAAGATGAGACTTGATCGGTTTCGGGAAGAGGTTGAACGGACTGAGAGGTGTATGGTTATGATGGAAGAACTTCATGAATTGGGGTTGGCTGAGTTGGAGGGGCACGATTGTACAAGCCTGGAGGGTCAACAGTCAAGAGACTAGGATCACAAGGAACATAGTCAACCCTATAGTCCACGTCATCTCCCTTGTAGATATCATTGGTTTGCTTGGATAACTCTGGGTTCTCGGTAGGATTGTCAAAGGGCTTGAAAGTAGAATCATACTCAAACAACCAGTTTGGACCAGAACCGGCATCTGTCGAGTTCATTTCTTGCCAATCTATGTAGTATGATTCCACGATTATCCGAGTCTTCTTGTTGTAAACTCTGTAAGCTGCTTTCTCGGATGAATATCCCACAAAGTAACACTCATCTGCCCTATCATCAAACTTATGATTAGGCTCTGTATGAAGAAGAGTGCAAGGACATCTGAATGACTTGAAGTGTCCGATTTTGGACTTCTGATTAAAGAGAATCTCATAGGGAGTCTTCTGATGACGCTTGTTCAGGAGTGCTCGATTTTGAACATAGCAAGCGGTGTTAACTGCTTCAGCCCAGAAGAAGATTGGCAGCTTCGACTCTGACAACATTGTTCGTGCAGCTTCTATAAGTGTTCTGTTTCTCCTTTCAACAACTCCATTTTGCTGTGGTGTTCTGGCTGCACTCTATTGCCTAGCGATACCCTTCTCATCGCAGAAATCTATAAGAGTTTGATTTCTAAATTCAGTGCCATTATCAGTTCTTATCACCTTGACCTTTAGATTCTTCTGATTTTCAATTAAGGTAATAAACTTCTTCAGAATCTCTGGTGTTTCGTCCTTCTTGGCCAGAAAGAACACCCAAGTGGATCTGGAATAATCATCTGTCACAACAAGACAATATGACTTTTTCCCGATACTCATTACGTTGACTGGTCCGAAGAGATCCATATGCAGAAGTTGAAGAACTGAAGAGATAGAATTGAAAAGTTTAGGCTTATGGGGTCTCTTGTGTTGCTTCCCCTTGGCACATGCAATGCACTTTTCAATGGTGGAGAAGTCTTTAGAAGGCAAGCCAATAACGTGATCTCCCTTGGCTAATCTGTTTAGATTCTTCAGATTTACGTGACCCAGTCTCCGATGCCATAACAGACAATCATGCTCTGATGCCTTTGAGAACAAACAAGTGTTCTCTGTGAATGAATCTGAGTTCATGTTGATAATATAGGCATTGTTTATCCTTGGAGTTCTCATCAGAATCCACTTCTCAGGCACTACAAAGCCAGGCTTCAGAATTAGACACTCCTTGTTTGTGAAGTGTGTGGAAAAACTCTTGTCACAGATTTGAGAAACACTCAAAAGACTATGATTGAGCTCTTCAACATAGTACACTTCTTCAAAACTGAGAGTTCCATTTATGACCGTGCCCTTCATACTTATCCTTCCTCCCTTGTCTCCTGCAAATGATACATATCCTCCATTGAATGGTGTAACTTCATGTAACTGAGAAAAATCCCCAGTCATGTGCCGGGAGCAGCCACTATCTACATACCAAACATGTTTGAGCTTACTTGGCCGTCCCTGCATTTTATACATTATCAATGAGAAACAGGTACCCAAACCATAACAGGTTTAGGCACAGTAGAAACACTAGACTCTTTCTTTTGAACTTCCTTTGATTTAGCTGTTTTGACCTTATCAATCTTTGATCTAGCACCACTGCCATATTTAACTGGTGTTAATGGGATATTAAAAACTGGATCACGTCTCCAATATGTCTTGTTTTTAATTTTTGAAACGTTCGATTCTAGCTTATGAAACCATATTGATGATTTTTGGGTGATCTTTTACTTTTGGCAGCGGATTGCTTTTGTGGTCCTTTCTGAGAGTTCACCCTAGGCATTGAGGATTTATCAGTCCTCTTTGATTTGACAGAGAGTTTTGCCTTGGGTGTGACCTTCTGATTCTTCCCATAGAAGAATTCAGTAGGTCGGTGCAGACAATTTCTAGCAATGTGGCCTGGCTTACCACAGGCAAAGCAACATACTTTCTCATGAAATTCCTTAGGGTCAAAAGGTTTTACATCACAGTTGCAAGGTTTAAACGAGTTAGAAGATTGTTTCAAAATTCCTTTTGGAACAAAAGGTTCACAGTTAGGATCCAATTTTGATCCCATTTCTTTGGTAACAGTGGAATGACCCTTGAACTCATGATGTAAACGAGAAGATGTTGTTTCCAAAATAACATCCTTTTTAACAAAAATTGACTTAAAGCTTTTAGACATCTCATTTGTTTTAATTTTAAATTGATCAACTTTTCCAACAAAATTAGAGTTTGAACTAAAAGATGATGTTCCAAAAGATGTTGAACAGTCTGTGCTCTTCTCAGCACTTCTTTCTTCAGTCTTCCCTTTCACACCTGCTTTGCTTAAACTATCTGCACATATCTCAGAATTATTAGAAATATTGGGACTAATCTCAATGGGATCTGCTGTCAAAGGGACAGGTTTGTCAGAACCAATACTGAACTCGAACCTTCGATCAGACTGGGACAACAGATCATCAACAGATGTGTTGATTTTGGGCATAACTGAGTAATTGTGATTAAAAGGTGGTGCACTTTCACTATACCCAATACCTTTGCCCCTCTTTTCCCGATACTGCATGGTTGTCATGTTTTCTACAACCTTGCTTGAGTAATCAAACTTTTCACATTTTACCGAGGTTTTAGAAAATTGAGTTTTAACTTGGTCCAACTCTAATGTGAGCTCATCGATTTTGCGTCGAGCATCTCGATAGTTGGACTCTTTGTCACTTAGAAGCTCTTTTAACCTTGCCACATCCCGACCCTCTGCTTCAAGTTTCCTTTTAAAAATTCCTTCAATATTAAGAAATTCTGAGTTAAAGTATTTAAGTTTGGTTACTTCTTTGATTAGTGATTCATTATGTGATCTATACTTAAATACTTTATCTATGCATGAGGTAGAGCAAAGATTTTCAGTTACCTCCTTCTGCTTGTCGTCCACCTCAGCCATGAATGCATGACTCAGAGTCAGCTCCAGTTCCTGCACTTGATCACTCCAGTCATAAGAGTCAGTTTCTTGGGTCACCAGTGCTTTGGACGTACTAGCACTTCCTCTTGCAGCAGCAGTCACAACTTTCTCTTCAGGCTTCTTTTCTCCTTCCTTGACCACCTTTGGCTGCTTACACTCTCTAGCAAAATGACCGGGCTGATCACAGTTGTAGCACCTAAGTTTTGACTTATCAAATCCAAGTTTCTTTCCTGGGTTGTTTCCGAAGCTGTTTCTTCCATATCTTTTGATAAACTTCTTTGCCCTAAACACCGCCATAGCCATCTGCCATGAGATATCCATTTTCTCAACATCAGCTGGATTTATCTGCTCTAGATTGTCTTGTGTAAGATTGGAAGGTGCCAATTCTCCTGCTATAAAAGCATTGTAGCTGTTCATGAAACCCTTAAACAACAGCAGATTCTCTTCACTTTCTGGATTGACTTTAGGCACTGATCCGGTTTGTCCAGATGATAGGAATGCAGTCTCAAAAGGAATTGATTGAGATGAAGAAGGCTGATAGTGTTGCATCCCTGATGATTGAAGATTGATTGCTGACAGAAGAGCAGAGTTTTCAGATACAGGTGCAATGCCCATTGAGCTGGCATGATTTAGTGCTCTCTGCTTATCATCCATATCATAGGAGTTGATGATTGAGATCAGCTCACTCAGAGATGTCTTGTACATATCTTTTGTTTTTTTAATTGTTGTGCAGTTTGAGTTCCAAGTGTAAGGTAGAGAGTTCAAAAGCTTCTTGTTCACTTCTCCCTTAGTCATCACAATCCCAGAGCTTGTCATTTCAGTCATCAAATGGGTGAATCTATTTAGCTGTGCTTCAAGGGACTCTCCCTTGATGTGATTAAACATGTTGAACCTTTGTCTCAACATATCCTTACGACTCTCTCGCATGTCTTCATTTCCTTCAAACCGTTCAATCAAGGCATTCCATAGTTCCTTTGCGGTCTTGTGTTCTTTAAACCCATGAGCTACTTCAGTTGATAGGGCCATTGTGATTGATGCGTATGCCTTTTCATCCTTTTCCATCATAAGGATGTCATTGTCTGTGTATAACTCAGGATCCTTAGCAACAAGAGGACCATTGATCTCACTCTGGTATGAGGGCACAAAGGGACCCTCTTCGATAGATCTCCAAAGCTTAGGATCAGTATACTTGATGAACGACTGAAATCTGAATTTCCAGTCTTGAAAGTTATCTCCTGACACGAGCCTTGGCGGCTTTGTTCCGGTGCTGATTTCATTGTCCAGATTGAGTAAGTTGGACAAATTTGTCAGATTCTTTGAAGCCATGATGAATCAGGAAATTTTCTAAGTGTAGTACACGAATTCCCTGTTGCTCCCTGTAGATACAGATCAATAGAGCTGCTCGAAGTCAAACAGACAAATCTATACTCGAAATCCTGGGTGTACTCGAAACCAATGAGTACATGAAATTCAATCTGTATTCGAAAATTCCCAGTACTCGAAATCCTTTCGTACTCGAAAATCCCCTGTAGTCGAACTCCACTTGTACTCGAACTGCAGCTATTCTTCGAACACTCTATCTATACTCGAAATAGCAGAACTCGAAAATTTTGAACTCGAAAATACTTAAGAAAAATTTATAAAAATATTTCTTAAGATTTGGAGTTCCAAATTTAAAGAGCAGCTAGTAGGAGTAGAGAAGAATGATAAAGTAGTAGTCTTGCTTCAAAAAATTCTTACCTTGATGATGAAAAGAGCCCTAAAGCTCTGATACCACTTGTAGGTCCGAAAAAGGATCAAGAACCAAACTTTATCTTCATAATCATCATCAGTGATCTCTAACGAGTGCGGAATCCAAGTTAGAATCAAGAAAGCAATAAGAAAAATGCAAACTTTTATAAATTCTGAAAATTTCGAGTACAAATGCCTCAATACGTCTAGAGAGCAAGTGCCTCGGGATTCCAACCTAAACCTGTACAAAATACGTCTATTTATACTTGGCCTAGGAGTACACGAAATCTGATACAAAAAGTTCGAGTACATGAACACATCGTGTACTCGAAGTGACTGTACACGAAGTTCATGAAAATCCGAGCGTTGACTCTTTCGGTTTGACTTGTCAGTCTTCAACGTGTAGTGAGCTCTACAATTTTGTTTTATTTAGATAAATCAAAACCAATCCAAACTTTTGGTTTTTTTAGAAAACTTATTTTATATTTGATTCAGTTTTTTTTTTTTTTTTTTTTTTTTTTTTTAATTTTTCTGTTTTTAAATTCACACCCACACTAAAACAAAAGAATATGCCATTGCATAAAAAATTGTTCGCCTTAGACATTCTTCAAAATTTATTCCCAATTTTCTGCAACATCTAACAAACTGACATCACTTTCTTTCTTTATTTCGAAACTCATCAAGGTACGGCATCTCTCACTTTTGTTCCTAATTTGTTTTTCTTGTGATAATTGCTTGATTGAAACTGATATCTAGTGTTTAAACATGCAATGGTTACGTTTTGATTCTTGTAATTTACCTGTCTTATGCTTAATTTTGAAATTTTGTATGAAAGAAACCCTAATTTTGTAAATCACTGTCTATTTCATCGTTGGATAATGTATGCCATCTATCTGTTTATGGATTAGAATATAAGATAAATCGAATGCCTGAATCATCGTATGGTAGGTAACTTGGCATTTATCTTGATGCTCACCAGTTATCGTTTGGATTCAAAATAATCATAAAATCAAGCCACAATCAGTTGATTCATACAGTTTAAGCAACTTTATGTGACATGAAATGGCAATAATTAGTTGGTTACATTGATCTGATTTTAAATGCTGAACTCTATTCAGAATCTTGGAGCTGGTCATTACATTGGACTTGATTCTCGTAAAGCATATGAATTGACTGTAAACCAAGGGCCTTCAATCAATTATCAAAATCAAAGAAAGATCAAAGATTAAAGAAAGATCAAAGATCAAAGATGGGGTCAGATAAGGAGCATGGTGGTCTACTAGATACCATAAACATGAAGAAAGTGCGGACGATCCTAACCCATACATACCCTTACCCCCACGAGCATTCCCGACATGCCATAATTGCAGTCGTTATTGGCTGCCTGTTTTTCATTTCATCAGATAACATGCACACACTCATACAAAAGTTAGATAATAACATCAAATGGTGGTCAATGTATGCATGCTTACTAGGATTTTTCTATTTCTTTTCATCTCCTTTTGTAGGGAAGACAATTAAGCCAAGCTATTCAAATTTCAGTCGATGGTAAATTACCTTTTTTTAGTGTTTATTAGCCTTTTCTTTATTGTACCATGAAAATACTTAGTTTTGAGTTTTTTTTTTTTGGCAGGTATATAGGATGGATATTAGTGGCGGCTGTATACCATCTACCCAGTTTTCAGTCAATGGGGGTGGATATGAGGATGAATCTTTCATTGTTTATGACAATATATGTTTCATCTATTTTTGTACTCCTTGTTTTCCACTTAATTTTTCTGGGACTTTGGTATGTGGGTCTTGTTTCTCGTGTGGCAGGGAGGAGGCCTGCCATTTCGACAATTGTTCAAAATTGTGCGGTATGTCTCTTAACTTAAGTTTATTAGTCTTACATGCGTGGAAAAATGTGTGGATTGGATAACGTATTTGGGTCAAACAGGAATTATGGTGTGGTCTAGAAGGGCCCAGAAACATTTTTGTTAAATTTTCTTGAATAAAATGATTAAAATAAGAGATACATCTCATAAAAGTCACAGTTTAATATAAAACAAACGGCATAAGTATGACAATTTAAGCACAAAAATACTTTAACAAACTAATTAAGTAATGTTATGAGATCTAAAATATTATAAAATTCATTTCTTTTGCATCATTCTCAATGTTTATATGAACCAAATTTAGTTACTCATCGTCATCTTCATCAAGCAAATTAACTTCAACGCATTTTCTTTTCCTAGCTAACAAACTCTAACTTCTTCCCCATTTGAGCCGTCAATTCCACTAATGTCATCTTCATCATAACTAGGGTTGGCTATCCACTCATTATCCGACCAAACCTCCTCGTGAACTATTAAATTTTCATTATCTTTTAGATTAGACTTCTTAATAAACTTTTTATTTAATTTCTTAGTGTACATACACCAACTTATTCATCTTATTGAATCTGAAATCCAATAGAATGGAAGCGTTCGAAGTTTGGGAGAATGAAATGAAGTGTGTGTTTGGATTCTAGGGGGAGAATGGACGAAGTGTGTGTTTGTAGGCTGGGAAAAAAAATTTGTTCAAATTTAATTTTGGTTCGGGTGGCTAGCATGTATTGCATCAAATGGGTTAAAAGGGGTCCAAAATAGGTCAAAACGCAATACTTGGATAAAAATAAGGCATTTTAGTGAGGCTTAAGCCTCAAAGCCTTGCTTCACTTCCCTAGACTGCCTCACCGCCTTAGACAGACCGAGGCATAGGTTCCAGCTACCCCTCATGAGGCTAAGCGTCTTAAGCTTTTTTCTAGCACCTCAGCTGAGGTGTAAGTAAGCCTCAACGGGAGCCTCAGAAAGCTTATTTAGACCATGTATGCATTAAAAATGTACTTGTGCCCCATTTATATTATTTGACATCTTTGACTGGTTTCCTAAGCAAAATTTTGCCTAGTGTTCATGGTGTAACTTTTTGTGTAGGTGTTAAGTGTGGCGTGTTGTATATTTTATAGCCACTGTGGGAATCATGCTTTGAATGAAAAACGATTGGGACGAAGAGATTCGAGTTTGTTTTCACTTTGGAAGAAGGGCGAACCAAGCATATGGCTATCAAAATTTCTTAAAATGTATGAATTAAAAGATGAAATCTGCAAATCTTGGTTTGCTCCAGTTGGTTCAGCCGGTGATTATCCACTTCTCTCTAAGTGGGTTATATATGGTGAAGTATGACTTATGGTTCTCACTTTGTTCAATATGCCATTTTGGATCAACTATGTGCCTATGTGTCAATTTACATGTGTTTTTTTTCTTTTTAGTTTTCATGTAGTGGCCAGTGTGAATCATCAGATGAAATATCTCCAATTTATTCATTATGGGCAACGTTTATAGGTCTTTATATGGCCAATTATGTGGTGGAAAGATCAACTGGGTAAGTGGGTTGCTTATTATTTTACACTAAAAATTTATAAAAGTAAACGGTTTTTAATTAATGATTTAATTGTCAGATGGGCTCTTACTCATCCTCTATCAGTTGAAAAAACTGAGAAGTTGAAGAACAAGCAGATGAAGCCTAACTTTTTGGACATGGTTCCTTGGTATTCAGGGTATGTATTCTTTAAGTCTCCCATTATATTTTCATGGCATATATCATATGTATATATCTTGATCTGTGTTTATGCATGTGTGATTCAGGACTTCAGCTGATTTATTCAAGACTGTGTTTGACCTCCTTGTATCTGTGACTGTATTTGTTGGAAGGTTTGACATGCGAATGATGCAGGTTCAAAATCTTTCCATCTACTAATTTGTCTTGAAAATAAAGTAATTAACAATATTTGGTTTTGGTCTACAAGTTCTTTCTATTTTAATACGAGGAAATTTACATATTGACCAATAATCAGTATTTTTATTAATTTATGTGTCAAGTCAAATGCTTACTTAATGATTCTAATCATCAAATATGTTTTATTACATATTGATGAAAATTAAAGGCTTGTATTGGTGGGCTTTAGGCAGCAATGAGTAGGGTTCACGAAGGAGCGAAAGAGGATTTTCTTTATGATCATCTTAGTGAAAAAAAAGAACTGTGGTTTGATTTTATGGCTGATACGGGTGATGGTGGGAACTCATCTTACTCCATTGCTCGACTTCTTGCACAACCTTCACTTAATGCCTTAAATAATGATTCTACACAACAATTGCCTCGTGGAGACCTTCTTCTTATCGGAGGTGATCTTGCGTAAGTTACACATCTACCCTCCTTCCATGTCAATTCATAACAAATTGTACCCAACCAACAACCATACACAATGAATCTCACTCATTGCAAATCTATTGGTGGTTTCTAAGGAGGGTGGGATGTAGGCAAACTTTACCTCCAAGGAAAGAGAGGCTGCTTCCAGATAGATCTCCAAACATAATAAATTGTTCAATTTTGCAATTCTTTATTTTTTTTATTTTTTTGAATGTTATTTTCAGGTATCCTAATCCTTCAGCATTTACATATGAAAAGCGTTTTTTTCGTCCCTTTGAGTATGCTCTTCAGCCACCACCATGGTATAAGGATGTGCATATTGCTGTAGACAAGCCCGAATTACCCTATGGTGTCTCTCACTTGAAACAATACGATGGACCTCAATGCTTTGTTATCCCAGGAAACCATGGTTGGCTTCTTCATTTTCCCCCTTATTGTTTTTGTTTAAAAGTTGACATAGTTATATAATAATATATCATTTGCTAATTCTAGTTATTTAAGGAAATGATAAATACAATATACAAAAATGGATTGATGTCTTGTAAATAAGAGTGAATCCACCTTCTAGGGGTGGTGCAATGGTAAGTGTATGATTTCCCTATAGCAACGGTATCAGATTCAAATCCAACTTCCACTAATTTCCTGTCTTAATCCCATGAAGATGCGTTTTACCTATTCCCATTGGTTAGCAGGGTGTTGTTGGGGTACGTGAGTTTACCCTGACAAGTTCTCCTATCTTATCCTAATTTTTTGTGGTTTTGCAGATTGGTTTGACGGGCTTCAAACATTTATGAGATACATTTGTCACAAAAGCTGGTTAGGAGGATGGCTAATGCCTCAAAAGAAAAGCTACTTTGCTTTGCAACTACCAAAGGGATGGTGGGTTTTTGGCCTTGATTTAGCTCTTCATAGTGATATTGATATGTATCAGTTCAAGTTCTTTTCAGAATTGATAACAGAAAAGGTAAATAAATTTAATTTTTTTATATATATTCCAGATAAATAATATTTATATTTCCAGGTTAAAGAAAACGATTCTGTGATCATCATGACACACGAACCGAATTGGATTTTGGATTGGTACTGGGATTCCGTTACTGGAAGGAATGTTTCACATCTTGTAAAAGATCATTTAAAAGGAAGATGCAAACTTAGAATGGCGGGTGACTTACATCATTACACACGTCACTCGTGTGTTCCATCTGAAAATCCCGACTCTATACAGCATTTACTTGTCAACGGTTGTGGTGGGGCTTTTTTGCATCCAACACACGTGTTTCGTGATTTTGATAAAGCATATGGTACTACTTATGAAATGAAAGCCGCTTATCCTGAAGTTGAAGATTCAAGCAGGGTAAGACATTTTTTTTTGATGGAGCAATATGATTCAGTACTAAAGTTGTGTTTTGCAGATTGCACTCGGTAATATTTTAAAGTTTCGGAAAAAAAATTGGCAGTTCGATTTCATTGGCGGGTTCATTTACTTCATCTTGACCTTTTCAATGTTCCCACAAGTACATTGCATACTCCATTAATATTTTCCACAAATCTTTACCCGTGTTAGAAATCAAGAACATTATATTTTAATTTTACTTCTTTTTTTCAGTGCAACCTTGGGCATATTTTACAACCGGATGACACATTTTCTGGCCATGTAAAGAGCTTTTTTAGCACGTTTTGGGATGCTTTTATGTACATGATAGGGCAATCATATGTATCTTCTATGGGCGCTTTGTTATTGTTAGTGACTGCAATATCATTTGTTCCTTCAAAAGTGTCACGGAAAAGAAAAGTAGTAATCGGGGTTTTGCATGTTTTGGCCCATCTTTCTGCTGCTTTGATTCTTATGTTAATAATGGAATTAGGCGTTGAAATATGCGTTCAACACAACCATTTGGCAACTTCGGGTTATCACACACTATATGAATGGTACAGAGCGGTGGAAAGCGAGCATTTTCCTGACCCAACGGGTCTTCGAACACGTATAGAGCAATGGACTTTTGGCCTTTATCCCGCGTGTATTAAATATCTCATGTCAGCTTTTGACGTCCCGGAGGTTTGTTTTTCATATAATGTTGATAACCTTTTTATTCTGTTAAATGTTAATTCTCTTAACCTTCAAGGGGAGGCATAGTGGTAATTAGGGGTGTAAATATGTTGAGTTGAGTTCGAGCTTGTTAAAGCTTGAGCTCAGTTTGTTTAACTTGTGGAAAGCTAAAGCTCAGCTTGTAACTAGTTTTCCTATCTCAAGCTCAGCTCGTGTTAGACTCGTTAATTATTTACTAATTCTTTAAATAATTTGTTTATATATATTTATAAATATTTTTTATATATTGATTATTATAAAATTTTTATATACCATAGAGTATTTTATTTATTTATTTTTAATATAATTTTATAAATGATAATAATTGTTATGTAAATATATATTGAACATACTAAATAAAAATTATTTAAATAGTAGGCTTGTGAGCCTACTCGATCTTGATAAGTGAAGCTCAAGTTTGGGCTTATTTATCAATTGAGCTTCACTAATAAAAAGCTCAAGCTTGGGCTTGAGCTTGTTTAAGCTCGGCTTGATTTGAGCTTTTAGCAAAGCCGATTCCGATTGGCTCATAAGCGAGCTTGATTCGTTTACTCCTGTAGTGGTAAGTGCTTCATTCTCTCTAGCAGTGGTCTCAGGCTCAAATTTAGCTTCCATTGGTTTTCGTCTTTAACCCCTTGAAGGCCACTGCCATATGCAAGTCTCATTGGTTAGCAAGATATTGGTGGGCCCTATATTTTTGTTGGCAGGTTCTCACCATAATAAAAATTTTTAATTCTCGTTCGATCATCAGGTGATGGCGGTGACACGGAGCAATATATGCAAGAACGGGATGAGTTCACTCTCACGAGGAGGTGCAGCCATATACTATGCATCAGTGTTTCTTTATTTTTGGGTGTTGTCAACCCCTGTGGTTTCACTTGTATTCGGAAGCTACTTGTATGTATGCATCAATTGGCTTAACTTACACTTTGATGAAGCGTTTTCCTCCCTACGGATCGCTAACTACAAGTCCTTCACACGCTTCCATATCAAGGAGGACGGTGATATTGAAATCTTCACACTTGCAGTTGACAAAGTATGCCTTTTAGTCTGTTCTATTATTTTATAATAAAGGGGCATTTACATATTTCCTCTTGCTAAGTTCATTTATTACATATCTACCCAAGTAAAAAAGTCAATTACATATTTCCCTTTCAAATTAAAAAATCAATTACATATTTCCCCCTCTCAAGTGGAAGTATGTAATTTTTTTTATGGGTTGGGTAAATATGTGATTAAGACACTTAGTAAGGGGATATATGTAAAAATCTATGTAATAAAACTATAAAAGAGTTAATTACATAGATGACCTCTATGCTTTAGGTAAAGTAACATGTTTGGACCTTTGTGTACTAAGCAAAAAAAGTAACAAGTTTAGGGTTTGCGCTTTCAATTTTGCAATGAGTTTGGGTATTAATGCTAGTTTTCGCTAAATTAGAAATGACCAAAATAACATTCGACTTTTGAATAATTAGAGTGTGGAGAGTCAAAGGGTATTTTAGTCATTTCACCCTAATTTAACAAAAAAGTTAAAAGAAGTTGGTCTTATCATCCAAACTCATTACAAAAATGAAAGCATAAAACCTAAACATATTACCTTAAACTTTTTAGTACTAAAACATTGTACTCTCCCTAAACTACAGGACTGTGTGTAATTAACTATAAAATATATGAAGAGAATGATTTACAAGGCTGCGTGCATTGAAAATACACTTTGGGCGTGTTGAGTGTTGACCCATTTGATAAAATATGCAGGTCCCGAAGGAATGGAAGCTTGATCCGGAGTGGGATAATGAGGTGAAACAGCCGCAACAAGCAAGTCATCATAGAAAGTTTCCAAGCAAATGGAGGGCTAATGCCTTTCATCAGGACCCCATAAACACTGTGCGGGTCGTCGATCATTTTGTCATTCAACAAACCGACAGATTGCGTGTAGAATGCTAAATGTGTACTTGTGGGACAATGTAGGGTACTTGTAATGGTAAAAAGTTAGATTAATGTAAATGTTGTTCATAAGAAAATGAAATGGTTCAGGTGTTATAATTAGAGTCCAAATTAGTTGGTTTAGGGTATTTTTGCAGTGTTTATTCAAGATGAGTAATCTGAAAGTATGTGACTAGAATGGATTCAAGTGCGGTCAATGATATATTTAATGAGAAAATTACTAAAAATTATTGTAATTGATTATTTGTTAGTTTCAACACATTTTAATTAATACTAAATTGATACTTTTTAAAAACAACTCATCTAGACTGAACTGGTTTTGTCTAAAACATGTCTTTACCCACAGTCATCATGACTCGAACTTGTTACCTAAATTGACCTCACATGTCTATTTTGCTAGGCTTATTTGGGATCAACTTCCATTAGGTCATGGGGCTAAAAACCGAATCTACATATGATGTTTTGGTTTCTAAAATTTTATATCTGACAGGATATGAATAAATAGGTTTTTGTTATAGTTCGTGGCGTTGAGCTCTGTTGCACTTGATAAATTCAATCAAGTTTTGGTTAAATAAGACTTAATATAATGATAATTAACATAAAAATTCTTTTTAGCAATGGAAAATTGTATTAAAATATTAGCATTGGACCTGAACCTAGCAAGATTTACAGGTAAAACTGTTAACCTTCACAGGCTGTAATTTTTTTTTAATTTTATGTATTTCAAACTTTTTTCTATTAACTTTTTACCTCTAAGACGATTTAAGAATTGATAAAGTGGTATTTCAAGTGTTAAAATGTTTGACTTGAATAATTTTAGTTTCATTTTATAAGATAGCTAGGTAAGTATCCCGTGTATAATCAACATTATTAAATATTCAATAATATAAATTTAACAATTGTAAATGATTTTTTGATTTAAAATATAATCAACATTACATACAAAATAAAACAATAATATTGTATTTTAAAAAATTCCTTTTTCATAGTTTGGCTTTTAAACATTTAATTTTAAAACAATTGATTTAAAAAAAATTTCATTTTTTTTACAAAATGATAGGATGTTGTCTATTATTACACAAGTTGATAAAGAAAAAAAATAAATAGTTAATAATGATGACTTATAAATTATAAAAAGATATTATAAGTTATAAATTATTAGATAATTTTCATATATTATAATAATTTGATTTTTCAAATGTCTGTTTTTTAATATTAAAATATTTTTTATTATATTAAGAAATCATTTTTAAATATAAAAGGTATATAATATAATTAGTATTTAATACTTTTATGTAATGTAATTTTTTAATATTTAAGAATTTTTTTAATTGAAAAATGTGTAAAGAATATATAATTATATAATTAGTGTTTAATAAAGTTATGCATTTATTAGGAGAAAGAAGCGGGAAAATATTGTGAATATACTCTAGATTTGTGACAAGTGTCCTCAATTATTTTGATTTATTAAGTACTAGGTTATAGACCCGTGTATTACATGGGTTTAATATATATAATTTGTTAAAAATTGTAATTTTTCTCTCCTATTATATAGGTTGAATAAACATAAGTTTTTAAATTTTTATTTATATATTTTATTATTATTTTACTTCGGTTAAATTTTTTTACTTTTGATTATTTTTTTCAATTTTAACTTTAGTTTTCATTTATTTAAGTAGACAATGTTATTATTTTAAACATAATTATTTATTATTCATTATTTAATAAGAGAAATATATTAATAGAAGAGAGAGAGGCGGGAAAATAATAAATTGACTTAACCAGAGATTGACATGTGGCTGAAGAAAACTTTTATTTATTATAATACATAGACTAGGTTATAGACCCGTGTAATACAACGGGTTTGTGAATAAAAAAGAATGTGCTTTTATAATTATGTCTTTATGAATTTACATAATTTTTAAATTTACATGATTAGATTAATACTAATAATATTAGTTATACATTTTTTTACATAGACGTGTTAACATTTACACATCTTAAGTATCTGAATTTGAAAATTATTTGTTTAAAATAACATAATACATATTTTTCAAAGACGTTTTATAAAAAATTAAACAACTTATTCATAATTTAATCATATTATTTACTAAGTTAAATAAAATAATTAATATTTAATAGAAGAAAGAAAATAAAAAAATCAAAATTTAATAAAAACATTACATAGAAATATTTATTATGAGAGAGAGTAGGGGAAAAAATCTTTTAAGTGACCTAGAATGTTGACAAGTGCCATATCAAAACCTTTATTTATTATATAGTATAGATATAGATAATAGATATAAGTATAATGTAAACGGTGAATTTTTTAAAAAAAATAATGTCGTATAAAAAGATTATTAACATTACAACAAAAACAAAAGAACACAATATTGCTCTTTCCATTTTACTTTTCTTATAGGAGGCTTTTTATTGAAAAGAATGACATTTTTAGATACGAAAGGCCATGGGGAGATACCGTTAGTGATCAATTGATCTGGTGGAAAGTCTAATTAATAACTAATATTAATTGAGAATCAAAATAATATTTATAGTGACAAATGTTTTTATTTTAAGATTAAAGTAAAAGAAAGTTACCTTTGAATGTATCTCACTTGAATGCATACACACACACGTATGTGTGTGTACGTAGTATATATACATGAAGGATCAAATAAAAACAACATTTTGACTAAAAGGTTAAAATTAATAAAAAAACGACACTTGACAAATCTAACAAATTCCGATCAAACGTATTCTGGTAGTAATGAAATTGTCTCGTTGAACTCTACCATTTAAACTTTTAGAGTTTAGATTTTATGATCTAAAAATAACTTTTTTTGTTTTAGCTTAATAGTTAGCTTTAGAATTTAGCTTTTAAGGATTAGAGTTTAACTTTTCAAGTTTAGCTTTAGGTTTAATGTTTAAGATTTAAGGTTTAACTTTATCGTTTAGTATATGTAACTAATATGTATAGCATACAAGTTACATATATGTAATAATATGAAATACATATTTTTTTAATTTTTTTTTCTTTGTTGTATATATTTTACCTTATAATAAAAAAAAACGAAAAAAAAACTAATTGTTAGTAATTGTGATTAGTTTTCTTAGTTTTCCAAAATGATGGTTTTTTTATGAACTCTCCCCTATATACGTGTGTGTAAAGTTTATTTGAGATCTTCAAATACTATAAGAACTGTGATAACTGTGTTTTAAGAGTTACCATAATTCTCGTCAAAAATCGAAGTTATTATTTACTTTTATGAAAACTGTAAAAACTTTTTTACACGTGTAAATATATAAAAAGTTATCAAAATTCTTATAAAAACAAAAGTTCTCATTCGATCTTTTAATAAAATTTGTATCCTTTGTAAAATCTCTCTTAGGGTGCAAACTCGTGAAAACTCATCACGTTAAGATCAATAAAAAACAAAAGCATATACTTTGTAAACCTTGTCTTAAAGTGTAAACCTATGAAAACCCGTCAACATGTTACACCCGAAGTGTTTTAAACCATCTCGACTATTTTAATAAACCGTTAGCATTTGGTCCTAAAAAATTTCGAGTTTAGTTCTTATACAAAACATGGTAAATTTCACTTTTATTCATTTATATTTACACAAAATTTCAAAGATATTCTTTTATGCTTAGAAATTTCAAAAGCAGTCTTTTAAATTTCCAAATGTTGCAAACTCGATCCTTTCTTCGTGAACTTTGTTAAGTATTAACAGAATATGGGGCATAAATGTAAAAAAAATCATACAAGTAATTGAGAAAATTTCACTTTTAATCCTTCATGTTTACATAAATTTTCAGAGTTGATCCTTTATTTTGTTAATATTTCACAAAGTTAATGGAGAAATGACAGAGTTTGCAACTTGTAGAAACTAGGGGTGTTCGCGGTCCGGTTTTTACGGTTTTTAAGTGGAACCATAACTGAACCGTTAACAACGGTTTTTGAACAATGAAAACCAAAACCGAACCGTTCAAAATAAAAACCGAACCAAACCAACTCGTTATTAACGGTTTGGTTCCGGTTTGGTTTGCGGTTTAGGATTTTGATCCCGTTAAAAATGAAATCGAATCAAACGAAACCTTTATAGTTCAACACAAACCATTTACACAAGGTCCATATGTATTTTTTTAAATCACGAATAAATCAAGAACTTAATATGTGCATGCACACATATATAAACATCTATATATGCATATATATATATAGGTATATATCGATATATCTATGTGTATATACGTATGTGTGTGTGTATATATATAAGCGTGCACACATATACGGTCCAGTCCGGTTTTTCACGACCGGTTTTTTATGAAAACTATAAACCAAACCGTTTATTACGGTTTTAAACTTTTGAAACCGACCGACCGTATGTTTTGTAACACCCCGACCGATGGCGGAAACATCGGGGCGGCACGAAGTGTAGATTGTTCATAGCTTAGGGTATAAAGATGTAAATAATCATAACTAAACATTCAATGCAATATTAATTCAAGCATTCAATACATAGTCAAATAAATTCAAACCTAACTATTACATCATTCAAAATTCAAATTCAAATCCCAATACATAGTTGAAATTAAATAAAACTAGATCCAAGTCCAAATGAAAGCTAATTTCCATTTCCACCTGAAACATGTTAAAAATCAAGTGTCAACTCAAAGAGTTGGTGAGTTTCATAGGTTTTGACACTCAAACCAAAAGGTTTAATAAAAATGATATAAATAATGTTATATGTGAACTCTAAGCATAATGATCATAGTCAAAATGAACTAGCAAGTAAAGCAGATCAACAAATGATAACAAATGATGTTTGACCTATGATTAGCATTACCAAAATGCTCAAATAGCAAACTATCACCGCGGGCCTCCCCCGAAGGGTAAATCAAACAACGGTGGGATGGTCGGTCCAATAGATCTATCATAGTCACTAAAATGAATGTGATCAATGCCTATCCTTATCTAAAGTTCACAAACTATAAAGTCATTAGCTAAGTTCACACGAAAATGTTTAGAAGTTGAAATAAGTTCAAAGATAGCATGTTTCACCCTAAAAGTTCAAAACAGGTAAAAGAGGGGCTATGAAGACTCACCTTAGTGTTCTTGGTAGTCTTGATAAATGTCAAAGTATGATCCAAATAATATCCAACACAATTTCAATGTTCACCTAAATAGTTCAATATGCACATGCTTAACAAAACTATGTCATTCTATGGATCTAACTAAGTTCTAAAATGGATCAACGGGTTCAATTTGTTTTAAATAAACACCATTAGATTTGTTATGATTTAAATGAAAATAGTAAAATGTTTAAATTACAAATGTTGACTTAAAGTATTTATTTAAAAATTTAAATTTTGATTTATAAAATTATTTTGATAATTATTGTTTAAACATATATAAGTATTATGTTTATAACATTTATTATAAATAAATAAGAATAAATAAATGAATAGTAATAAATAAATAAATAACTAAGTAAATGATGTAAAGAGTTGTAAATAAATAAATAAATAAATAAGTAACTAAATAAATGAGATAAAGAGTTGTAAATAAATAAATAAATAAGTTTATGAAACTTATTTATTTATTTATGTAACTTTATAAAACTTTGTTAAGTTATTTTATCATTACCATTATATGTAAGAGATTAAGTAAGAACATATAAATAAATAAATAAATAAATAAATAAATAAATAAATAAATAAGATGAGATAAGGAGTTATAAGTTTATAAAACTTATTTATTTATTTATGTAAATTTTATAAAACATGTTAATTTATTTTAAATAAGTAAAAATAAATAAATAAGTAAATAAATAATTGATAATAAAAATTATAACACTTTTTTTTATCACAGAATATTACTATATTCATAAAAATATTTCTGTGTAATTAAAAGTTTAAAAATCAAGTTTAAAATGACAAAAAAATGGAGCAAAACCGGGTTCAGCACCGGTTAAGAGGTTCGAACCCGCGACTTCACTCTTGAACCCGAATGTGTTTAACAGGTTGATCTAGACCGTAGTCTGCGAAAGGAATTCATTTTAATTTGTTTTAACATATCCGGCTTTGGGAACCCCAAATCAGAACCTTAACCGAACGAACCCTAATCCTTTCTCGATCTAAATTCGTTCGATTAACGATGAGATAGCTTCGAAACTCTTGGGGTTAATGTTCTAGATGTAAAAACGGTTCTAATGAAGTGGGAATTACTTACTGGTGTTCGAGATTTGATTGGCTTCGAATGTAGAACAGAGAACGTGCGACCGAGGGCTTGCAGGTCTTAAAATCACAACTTCGAGAGCTTGTGCGTGTAATTTGAGGACACAGACGGCTTCGCAGGTCTAAAAGGGTTGTTAGGGTCGAATAGATTGAGTTTTTATACACGTTTGACTTGAATTTGAATTTTTTGTCGAATCTCCTATATTTGGAAACGATTTCAGCATTCACGATATGTTAATCGAGACATTTAACGATGGAAAATCAATTACGCGCTTCGTATCATTGCCTAATTTGAGTTGGTTAGCTGTCATCGCGTTGGAATGGTCGAATTCGAACTCCTCGGGTCGAACGAAGTGAAAATCGGGTCTTGTGTCGGTTGAGAGCTGAAAACGGGTAGAGGAGAAAAAAAAGGTTTGGGGTTTTGACAGAATTGGCCCTCCCATGTTTTCTTTTAAAATAGAACTTTCATATTTGACACTTTTAACCTAAAACTTTTACAAATTCATTGTTTTAAATTGTTTAAACTTTTATTTACTTAAAATTGATTATGTTTTCATAAAAACATTATTTTAGTGTTATACTATAAAATTTTAAAACATATTAATTGTTATTATTTATTTAGTTATGAAATAAAGTTTATAAAAATTTAGAAGTAAAAATTTATTTGTTTATTTTATAAAATTGTAAATAATTTCTAAACCTTATAATATCTATTATAAAATTAATTATCTTGTTTTTGCTTGAATTAATTTATCATACATAAATACAATCAATAATAATAATAAAATTCCCAATGACGTCATAATGGTTATTACAAATTTAGTAAATGTTACATGTTTGAAAAAAAACCAACTGTGAAACCGAACCGATAAACGGTTTGGGCGGTTTCGCGGTTTGGAACCGCACCGTGAACACCCATAGTAGAAACTTAAAGGACTGCTTTTGAAATTTGTAAACATAAAAAACTATTTCTAAAATTTTGTATAAAGTGAAATTTACCCTACAAAATATGTTTATGGCCATCCATCATTCAAAAATCATAGACTTAAACTTCAATTCAAGATGTTCGATCAAATTTAGTAATTTCCAAAAGTTTCTTTTGATCTTGAACATTCAATCTCAATAACGTCCCACCATCAACAGCTTATTTATGACATGAAAGAATGCACAACACGCCACCAATTTAGTGGCAGAGCTTGGTCGAAGTGAGAGGGGAGCGAGAATTTTTGAAACCTACAATACATGTTAATTTTATGAAGCAAGAGGGCAAAACACTATTTTAATTAAAAATAACATTTCGGCTGAAAAATTAACATTACAGACGGAAAAAGAGGGGGCACTGCCCCCGGCCCCAATGAAGCTTCGCCCATGCACCAATAGTTCATTAAAACTATGCGAGTCAACCCTTATACAATGTTGTACAACACGAACAAAATATGGGAATATTCCACCTTATGGGTGTTATCACACCCCGAGCCGACGGGTTGGATCGACTTCCCCGTCGGGTGGAAGGTTCACGGGGCGCGATATCGTGAGTGATAATCGGGATGATCAGATTGTTTACATTACACATGATATATAAATGAGAAACTGCTAAATGAAAATAGAATTACAAAGTTAAATTACATCAGTTTAGTTCATAATTTAACAATGTAAATCTACTATCAACATCAAAAATTCTTCTATCTTGTATCTGCACAAGATATACAAAATAAATCTGTAGAATGATGCTTCAAAAATATGCAGGTCCAAAAGCTAGGTCCTCTAACTGGTATCCTAGTCCAAAAGTAATGACCTCTTAGTTGACCTGTTCGCCACCTGAGAATTCATGCAAAAAGATCAAGTCAACACATGGTTGGTGAGTTCATGTAGTTTTATAAAAATGAGTTTGAATAGCCTGAATGACAACCCTAACCTCACAATTAACCACCTATACCATCCAGTTCAATATGCTTATATATAGGGCATATGTAGGGTCGAACTTACCGCCCGGCCAGCCACCGTCCCACCACATACTAAACCACATGATATATTGTTCCTAATGATAATTAAGAGTTTCATCCCACAACATTGATTCCATAACATTTGATTCATAGCATTTGATTACCCTGAAAATGTTTACCTTGGTTCCCCGAAATAACCACCTTAACCTCACCAACAACCACCTATGCTATCCAATCAAGTATGCTTATATATAGGGCATATGTATGGTCGAACTTACCGCCCGCCCAGCCACCGTCCCACCACATACCGGACTGCTTAGCATATTGTTGTTAATGATAATTAAGCGTTTCACTCCATTCACCTTCATATTAGATTTTGATTTCCACAAATTGAAATACCTTTGATTTCTTGAGTTCACCATGTATTCATGATTACCTTAAAGCACTTGTAGAAATATAATATTAAATGTTTGATTAAATTAATAATCAATCATTTAAATACAACTAAGACATGATGATTGGGCCTTATTTGACTCAATCAATTAGACTTAGTTGCTGGTGGTTGTCCATGTTGTACCCTCTCATACGTGGCCATATCAGGCATGACCCACACGGAGTCTACCTGTATGCGTTGGGACTTTCATGATGCCCATATCAGCTTGACCCTTTGGCCTACTGTATGCTTCGGGACTTTAAGGATATCCTTTGATTCTTGATCTTCTTGATTCTCTTGATTTCGTTTGATAGTTTAAGTTATGCCCATATAGCTTGACTACAAGAATCTACTACTGTGACGGGACTTTCCGTGTGTTACACGTGGTCTTGATTTACATACAACAGACATCCACCTTAACTTAAGCAATTAATGATTTCATTAGATCTTAATGATTTCATTATTTCAATGATTCACACACGGTAATGATTCCCCTGATTCTCTTGATTCTGATCTTTAGATGTCCATGATTTCACAATGATTGTAGATTCTAGATTAGGATCCTTAGTTTACTGTTCACACACTGGATTAGATTCCTTTGCATTTGATCTTTAGCTTTAGTTCTTTTGATTTCACTTTGAATTTAGATTCTTGAATTAGAACTCTATGGACTAAGGGTTTGTTTAGAGTTTAGAATTAAAGTATTACTCATAAGAGTAATTATTTAACTTGGTAGTTAATTCCGCATAGCAATAACCTAGACAGGAGTCTAGGAGCCACAACAGCATATAAAGCATAAAATAAATAAAAGAATTTACGTAAAACAATTTAAATAAAAAGGTTTACGCATGCTTCTCATCCCCACGTTTGAAAACAAAAATGTTTGAAAACAAAAAATGTTTACGTAAAACAATTTAAAAATGAACTCACCTGTGTTGCTCCGTATTGAATTACCACAAAATGCGCGCTCGTTGTTGTAGCCTATGTTTCTTCGGTTCCTGAGTTGTTTTAAGAGAATTCGAATACAATAAGCATTTATAATAGTCGTCGTATCTAGGGTTTGGTCTCGGTGTGCGACTAAGTGTCCTACATAATAATATGTTTCCAAGGTTCTACCTACTAGTCTAACTAATTACCCATTCGTAATCCTTATCCCCTGATTAATCATTTCAAGTCTTTTATTAAAACGTTTTTAAATTAATTTCCTTTATGTTAAACATTAAGTTAAAATCATTTATTTTAATCTGAAGAGCTTACAATTCAATTTCTTTTTATTAAACATAATTAATTTAAGGAAGGTGAAATTTACACATGATGGGCTTGGGTTAAGCCCATTGGGCCACCCTTGGGCCCAGTACTAGCTTTGATTTCTAAGTGATGTCTGATCAAAACTTTGAATAACTCGACCTAGATAATTCAATTGAATCATCTAAGTTAGCTATATATCCTTATGAATTTTCCTAAGGTTTAGGTGTTAATAATTAAATCAACACCCAAGTCCTTATATTATTGTTTAGTCTGCATAATTTCACGATGAATCCCCCAAGTGTGTTAAACTTGATTAATGGATATTTACAACCCAACTTTAGTTGTTTGCATGATAACGAAACCCATTTTCTTTAGAAAACCCTAATCCCTTGTTTAGCTCTTATACCATGCTTTACGCAAAATCCTCGTTATTGAAATCCCAACTATCCTTTATTGATCTAAATCTCATTAGCTAGTCATAACCTAGGTTTGGCCCTTAGGAGTTATGTGTTGGTTTCATATCAAAGAAACCATATTAGGTCTTATCACACACACACACAACTCAACCCATGCATGCAATACATAAGTGTGGTTCTCATGCATACGCACAAGATTAACTCCCATGCATGCTACACGTCACCCCATCATGCACGCACAAGCAACTCGATCCGATCCTAGTCTTGACCGGACAATCATGAGACCGTGTAAGGGATGGGCCGAACTACTTGGGCTGACTGACATGAGATGACAGCCGAATAAGAGGGCCAGCCGAACCAACTTGGCCGAATGGCTTGGGCCGGTCGAATGAGGCCTGTACCGAAAGGAAGTGAGCGAATGGGCCTGGGCTAGGCGAATGACTCGGTCCGATTGAATGGCAACCGGCCGAAGAAGTTGGGCCGACCGAAGAAGGTGATGGCCGACTGAGTGCTGCTTCGGTGGATACCTATTCGGCAGAATGGAGTTCCAAGTTCCTTCGGTGAGTTGTGGTTTTCATTCGGCTCAGTGGAGCCCCCACATGTGCAACCACGGTTTTGAACGACTCAGCTGGAGGTTGGAGTGGGCCTTTTCCTACAACATTCGAAGAGGTTTATGTGCAAATCCTAAGGGTCAAAGGGGATTAAAACCGGCTCTAAAGGGGTTCGAAACTAAGGGTTTCAAAACCCTAATTTTTCGTAACTTTGAGCTCAGATTACCTCCGATTCGGTTGATTCTACCCCCGATCTGTTGTACTTTTGTGTAGAGGATGACAAGAGCTTCGTTTAGACACCAAGAACGCGAGATTTCGTCGAGAAACGAGTGAGATCTAGGTGATTGAAGTTTGAATTTCTAGAGAGAGAGTGGGTTCCGGATTTGTGGTGTAGAGAGAGAGAGGAGATGAATTAAATGAGGTTCTTGGCCTTATTTAGGCTTTTTATATCCCGCGGGTATTCGGGTTCGTTTCGGTTGCTCGGTTTCGCGTAAAAGCGTCGGCTCACGTTCGTTTTTGTAACGAAACGAATCGGTTTTTAAAAATAAGATTTATAAAATTATTGTAAGTGGTTATTCCTAGTAAATTAACTAAATATCTTCTATTTATTTTAAATTTTCAGAAATATTTAATTAACTGTTTAAAATCGAATCGTACAGTCGTCGCGCGTATTCTTTCGAATCGTCACCCGTACGAACACGACGATAACTATACTTTTCAATATGGTTTTCTAATTATCGGACATCATTTAGAACGTTAAACTTTCAGATATATTCGTATAGATCGTCACCTATACGAATAATCCGTCGATTTAGCATTCACGTAACGACATCGTGTTGTTTTGTTTTGTAAAGCCTCACATACGTTTATACATAATAGAATCCTAACAAATAATCACATGATGGTTCTGTATCGCCAGATAATTATCTGACTGATAAACCATAGTTCTGAACTTTGTTTCTTTGAAATGATTCTGAATTTGCTGTTTGATAACACGACATGATAATGAAGTATGATATGAATATGAAATACACTGAAATACGTATAGTTTGTACCTGATCACTATTCATGTTACTGTTGAGATCACTGTTCCGGTGACGTTTCCGGCACTGATGTTATAGGTGTGCAAAAAAATCCTTATTCGAAACCGAGCCCGAATTATCTAAAATTCTAAACCCTGGATATTTAAAATTCAGTTATTGGAATTTTAGATATCAAGATTTTCGGATTCAGACAACCAAATTTGAAAATTTTGGATATTTTGTATATCTGAATTATCTAGTATTTCTTATAGTTTTCGGATATTTTTGATAAATTGCAGATATTTCAGATATTTTGGTGAATTTTTTTGGATATTTCGGATAATTTTCGAATATTTTGGATGATTTTCAGTTGTTTCGGATATCCAAAATTATTTTTTCCAATTCTTAAATTTTTTTTCTAAAGTTTATTAAGTAATAAATATTTTCTCATAATTCATATATCAAAATAACACCCGTAGGTTATAGATCTCAATATATCATAGATTACCTTAATCGAATTTTAACACCCCTTTCAACTATTTTCGGTCAAATTTACATATCCAAACATCCCTTGTTTGACCTGAACTATTCTCCTCTTCTCATCTCCTGAATACACCCAAGGGCCGGGGTATTCAATATTGTTACGATAGTATTAGTCAAGGGTGTGTTTTGTAATAATTGATAGTTGTAATAAGTCAAGGGGGTCAATTGTAATTCTTTGTTAGTTAGGGAGTTTAGAATAATTGTGTAACTGATTGGTTGTTAACTGTTGTTAATCGTTGTAATTAGGGCTGGGTCGATGAAATGAATTGAGCTCTTTCTCTCTTCTGTTCTTGTTCATTTCTCATCTTAACATTGGTATCAGAGCTACCGATCCCATCGGAGCTCGAAAATTTTGCAATCGAATTGTTTGTTTGTGTAGTGTTACTCGCAATTATTGAAATCGAACGCATGAATGTGACGACTAGACATCAGGAAATGGAGAAATTAGAAAAAACGGTGAAAGATAATGCGCATGCGATTCAATTACAGCAGTCGTTACTTGAAGAAAATGTGGTGAATATCGAAAATTTGCAGATGCAAATGACGGAGGTTTTTTTACAATTGAAGGAGTTGAAAGATTTATGTTCGGGAAGAAATGTGGATCAGCGAATGATAAGAGTGGGAAGATTGGATTTTCCTAGATTCAATGGTGAAGATGTAGAAGGCTGGCTTTACAAGTGTAATCATTTCTTTTCAATGGATAAAACACCTGATTACTTAAAAGTTCAATATGTTGTGATTAATTTGGAAGGTGTGGCTCTGCAGTGGCATCAAGGCTATATCACTAGTCAAGATCGTGATATAGAATTAATTGCTTGGGGAGATTATTCTAGATCTATTTTGAATAGATTTTCTACAAGGTTGTCTGAAGAACCAATTGAAGAACTGAAGAATTTATAACAAACTGGTATTTTACAAGAGTATTGTGATGCTTTTGATGCTCTACTTAATAGGGTTAAGCTTTGTGAAGATTATGCAGCCGGATTATTTGTGGCAGGATGTAAAAATTTTTAAACCTAAAACTTTGAGAGAGGCTATTGCTATGGCTAAACAACAAGAAATTGTGTATTCAACTTTGTTTGGATCTAAAGAAATTAAGAAGAATGGAGTTAGCCCTGTAAATGTAATACAGAAACCAAATTCTGTTGTGACTCCTTTTAAATCAACTTCAAATGTTGCTACACCAACAGCCACTTTATATTTATTACCTACACCTCCAGCTGCTAAAATGGTTAAGCCTATCAGAAAAGTTTCAAGTAAAGAAGCAGAAGAAAAAAGGGCGAAAGGGGAGTGTTTTTGGTGTCTTGAAAAATACACTCCTGCTCACAATTGTAACTTCAAGCAGCTTTATATTTTGGAAATTGGAGCTGAGGAAGAACAAGAAAATGGGGGTGATTCTGATATAATTCAGCTTCAACAGATGCAAATGGATCCTCAAATTTCGATACATGCTTTAATGGGAGTGCCCTCATATTCTACAATGAAGGTAATTGGCACTATTGGCACCAAACAGTTACAGATTTTAATTGACTCTGGCTCTACTCATAATTTCTTGGATTCCACTCTTGCACTTAAACTACAATGTCCTACTCAAGAGGTATCTACTATGTCAGTTATTGTAGCTAATGGTAATAAATTACCTTGTGCTAAGTTGTGTCCTAATTTTCAATGGTTGATGCAAGGGGTTTGGTTTAAGGCTGATGTTTTGTTATTACCCCTAAAGAATTATGATATGGTGTTGGGAGTTCAATGGCTGCAAACTTTAAATGATATAGTATGGAATTTTAAAATTCTTACTATGCAGTTTAAGATTGATGATCAATCTTTTGAATTGAAAGGTTCTCATAATGCTGGTATTTCATTATGTTCAGTGGAAAAAATGAATACATTGATGGGCATGCATGAACATTTGTGTGAAGCTCAAATGTTTAGTATGCATATGGATTGTAGTAATTCTTTTCAACATCAAACAAAAGTGACAGAAAGCCACAAAGTACCAGCAATTGATGAATTATTGGTGGAATTTGAAGATATATTCAAAGAACCTACTTCCCTTCCTCCACCTAGGTCTTGTGATCATAAAATTCAATTGATAGATGATAAAGTGGTGATCAATCAAAGAGCTTACAGGTATCCTAAAGGGCAGAAGGATATAATTGAAAAGATGGTGCAAGAAATGAAGGAGATGGGGATAATAAGGAACAATGTTAGTTCCTTAGCTTCACCGGTTGTGTTAGTTAAAAAAAAAAGATGGTTCTTGGAGGCTTTGTGTGGATTATTGAAAATTGAATGAAAACACGATTAAAAACATATTTCCTATTCCTTTAATAGAAGAGCTTTTAGAGGAGTTGGGTGGAGCTCAAGTATTTTCTAAGTTGGATTTAAGGGATGGTTTTTATCAGATCAGAATGCATACTGATGATATTCACAAGACTGCTTTTGTTACCCATCAAGGTTTATTTGAATTTTTGGTGTTACCTTTTGGATTAACAAACGCTCCAACCACGTTTCAAGGGTTAATGAATTCGGTGTTTCACTATTTGTTAAGAAAAAAGGTACTGGTTTTCTTTGATGATATATTGATATATAGTAACTCTTTACAGCAGCATGTGGAAGATTTGAGAGAGGTTTTGCAACTTTTCAGAGAAAATCAATTGTTGGCAAAGAAATCTAAATGCAGTTTTGCGGGGTCTAAAATTGAATAATTGGGCCATGTCATTTCCAAACAAGGAGTGGCTACTGATCAATCAAAAATTTCAGTCATAAAGGAATGGCCTATTCCTTTAAGTGTAAAACAATTAAGGGGTTTTTTGGGATTAACAGGATATTATAGAAGGTTTATTGCTTCTTATGGTTCTATTGCTAAACCTTTGACTAATTTGTTGCAAAAAGATGCTTTTAGTTGGTCAAAAGAAGCTCAATTGGCTTTTGATTCATTAAAAAATGCTCTTAGTCAAGCCCCTGTTCTTGCATTACCTGACTGGTCCATGGAATTTGTAATTGAAACGGATGCTTCTTCAAAAGGTTTAGGAGCTGTTCTTATGCAAGATCAACATCCTATTGCTTTTATAAGCAAAGCTTTATCGATTAGACAAATGTCCTTGTCAGTGTATGAAAAAGAATTGCTGGCCATTATTATGGCAGTCAAACATTGGCATCAGTACTTAATTGTGAAACATTTTATTATTCGAACAGATCAAAAGAGTTTAAAGCATTTGTTGGAGCAAAAAGTCACAACTCCTTTACAACATACTTGGTTAAGTAAGTTGATGGGGTATGACTATGAGATAGTATATAAAAAAGGAACAGATAATAAAGTTGCCGATGCCTTATCTAGAATACAAGGTTCTGCACTTTTTCAGATGGCTGTATCTTCATATCAACCCTTATTATTAGACAAGTTAAAGGCAAGTCTTGCAGCTGATGAAGTGGCTCAGCAGATCATTGAAAAATTGCTACAGGGTGAAGTTATTCGTCATTTGCAATGGGATGGTGATGTGTTGAGAAGAAAGAACACGTTATGGGTTCCTAAAGATGATCACTTGAGACAGGAAATTCTGTTACTTTGTCATTCTACTTCACAAGCTGGTCATTCAGGTATTCAAGCTACTTTACAAAGATTTAAAGATATGTTTTATTGGAAGGGGGCTACTAAAGTTATCAAGTATTTTGTTAAACAATGCGACATTTGTTTGAGAGCCAAATATGAGACTGTGGCTAGCCCTGGCCTGTTAAATCCTTTACATACTCCCAATTCTATATTTTCAGATATTTCTATGGATTTTATTGGAGGATTGCCTATGTCACAGGGTTTTGATACTATTCTGGTAATAGTAGACAGATTCTCAAAGTATGGGCATTTTCTACCTTTGAAGCATCCTTATTCAGCTAATAAAGTTGCTCAAGTTGTACTTGATAATGTGTTTAAGATTCATGGATGTCCACAAACAATTGTGTCAGATAGAGATGCTTTGTTTTTGAGTAACTTTTGGAAAGAATTTTTGAGATTGCAAGGTATATCTCAAGCCTTATCTACTGCCTACCATCCTCAATCTGATGGTCAAACAGAGGTAGTAAATATATGCTTGGAAACATATTTGAGATGTATGACTATGTATGAACCGAAATCTTGGGTGCGATGGTTACCCTTAGCTCAATGGTGGTACAATACCACCTGGCATTCTGCCATTCAGATGTCACCTTATAAGGCCTTATTTGGTGTGGATCCTCCTATACATTTGCCTTATATTCCATTGGATACTAATGTTGCTGCTGTGGAAGACTTATTTCAGAAGCGTGAAAATATGATTGCTGCCCTTAAACAGTCTTTGTATAGGGCTAAGAACAGAATGAAGCAGTTCGCAAATACTCATCGATCTGATAGAGTTTTCGAAGTGGGAAATTGGGTGTATTTGAAATTACACCCTTATGTTCAAACATCTTTAAGGGTGCATAAGTATTCAAAGTTGTCTCCAAAGTATTTTGGGCCTTTTTTGATAATTGCTAAAGTAGGAGCAGTGGCTTATACTTTAGATCTTCCTCAAGGTTCTCAATTACATCCTACTTTTCATGTCTCTTTACTGAAAAGAGCTTATGGACCTCCTGCAGTAGTTCAATCTATTCCTTCTAATCCAACAGTGGGATTAAAACCTTTAAAGATTTTGGAAAGGAAATTGGCCAAGAAAGGTAATAAACCTGTGGTTAAATTTTTGGTTCAATGGTGTGATCTTCCATCTCATGATGCAACTTGGGAGGTGGCGGATGAGTTCATTTTGAAGTATCCTGATTTTTCACTTGATTCTTGAGGTCAAGAATTTTATATGGAGGGAGTATTGTTACGATAGTATTAGTCAAGGGTGTGTTTTGTAATAATTGATAGTTGTAATAAGTCAAGGGGGTCAATTGTAATTCTTTGATAGTTAGGGAGTTTAGAATAATTGTGTAACTGATTGGTTGTTAAGAGTTGTTAATCGTTGTAATTAGGGCTGGGTCGATGAAATGAATTGAGCTCTTTCTCTCTTCTGTTCTTGTTCAATTCTCATCTTAACAAATATATGTTATTCTGTGTTTCTTTAATGATCACATTCACATTCGAATACATATTTGTTGGTCAAAACTTAATAACAATGCACAAATGTTAAGGAAAAAATTGTTGACGGCTATTCGATATTTTTCCCATTCTTTCTCACGATCATTGGTTTTGTGATCCCAAGCCGACCATCAGCATCAGCCATACAAATAAAGATTTCACATCTATCTTCCACACAAATATATATACATACATAAACTATGAAAACTACTACATAATCATTATCATATGTAACAAGAACATGCTTGAACACTGGAAGGAAGTGGTGCAGTAGAGGAGAGACAACCTAAAGTTCTCAAGTTTAATTCTCACTTAAGCCACTGACTTAGTTGCTTTCCTCCTGTCTAGTTGGGTAGTGAGGGACCTAGGTGTTTACCACGTAAATGGGTTACTATGGTTATCAAAAAAAAAAAAAGAATCTGGAAATCACCACTGCAAACATCAATCTAGGTTCTTGTATATGCATCATATCGCACACGTATGCTATAAATAAAGAATGAGGTTATTCAATTTGGCGTAGGCTTGCTCGGGTCAACAAGTTTTTTTTTGGGTCATTGGTTCTCACTCTTACTTTTAGAGTAAATTATGGAGATGGTCCCTGTGGTTTGTTAGTATTTCACTTTTGGTCCCTAGGTTTCATAAATTGCCTATATGGTCCCTAACTTTTGACATTTGTGACGCATATAGTCCTTATGTAAGGGTAATTTGGTCAATTATGTTAAAGTAATTTGGTGACCTAAGGACTATATGTGTTACTAATGTCAAAAGTTAGGGATCATATGGGTAATTTATAAAACCTAGGGACCAAGAGTGAAATACTAGCAAACCACAAGGACCATATTGACAGTTAACTCCCTACTATTATTTCCTAAGTTAATCATTATGCATTCATCAAAGTTTCAATTTGGCGATTCATACTTTAACTTCTTTTTCATATGAAAAATATTCATTCCTGAAGAGTATTACCAACAATACGTACAAGAAATAATAAACAAAATGGCACAAAAAGTAAATAAACAATAATCAATGGAAAGTATGGCATGCAAACGGCAATAGTTACAAAGCATTAAATGCAAGATATGAAGCATTAAATGCAAGATAGGGAACATTAAATGCAAATATTGCATGGAGCCGTCGAGATGACGGTCCAAGCAAAGGAAGCAACAGATTTGATCCTTACCTCATGGGTAAGGACCGACTGAAAGAAGAGAATTGACACCCATCACCCGGGAAGTATGGGATAGGTGAATGGGAACAGATGGTGGGAAGGTGGATAAAAAGGGAAGAGCTTGGAAGGAAAAACGCATTCAATGAACCATCAACAACCGAAGGACGGGTGAATTGAAGTGGATGTAAGGAAGAAAAGAAAAGTC
Source organism: Mikania micrantha (assembly GCA_009363875.1). Classification (NCBI taxonomy): domain Eukaryota; kingdom Viridiplantae; phylum Streptophyta; class Magnoliopsida; order Asterales; family Asteraceae; genus Mikania; species Mikania micrantha. The sequence goes on along the minus strand of CM018687.1, from coordinate 19,122,954 downwards.
TTTTGTAATAGGAGACGTTGTAGGGACATTTCCCACTTAGCACTCATTGTACATTCTTTTTACGTTAGTGGAATCCTCTACTTATTCGATCCCCGTTAGGTTTTGGAGCCTGGCTCGGTCAATACCCAGCCGGGCCTTTTTTTGTTCCAAAAAATTGACTTTCTTTTTTTATATAGACAACATACTCTAAATAGCCAATTTGGTATCTGTGTAAAAATTTCCGTTTTAGGGTTTACACAATTCCCAACCCATAAAACCCATATCTATTTATCATAGATTAGTTTATCCTTTCAGTTTCATATGCACATTACTTCTTCAAGTTATAATACTTTGAAATAAAAAGTTTCATTAAAACATTTACACAAATCCGCTTGCATGTAGAATTTCATAGTTCATACACTCACAATCTCTTTTCCTTCATATCCAATATAACTTTATGAACCACCCAAAACACATATTTCCTTAAATAAATGAGTTTATGATGCATATTTACTTCCACAATGTCAGATTAAACTAACAAACAATACTTAATTTCATGCATCTATGAAATCTTACGAAACCTCATTTTAAAGCTCAACATGCACTTGATGAACCATAACCCTAGTTAATGAAAGTGATGATTTTAGTTGATTTGTGTAATGTTCTTGTATAATCCCACATTTCACAACCCCTCATCACTTCAATTTTGAATTTACACCCAACCCACACATCTCCTACACATGAAAAATTGAGTAGACTGTTTATATCACTTACCCAAAGCTTATTATTCCACCAAAGATGATGATTTATGATCTTCCTTTTGATATCCTACCCAAAATGTTTAAATTCTTGGTAAAATCTTTTTGAAGTGAAAGCCTCGTTCTCATCTCCCTCTTGCCATCAACACACAACACCCATCTGATTTTGATTAAAATCAGATGGATTCCCTACTTTGACCATCTATAATTCAAGTTTTGAATTTACACGTATATACTTTTTTCAAGTGTCAAACAAGCCTAAATAGGTTAGTTCACTAGTTAATACAAATCTAGTGTTAACAACATAGTTATTGACATAATTCAAATATCTAGATTATATTAATATTCAAAATGGGGCGTTACACAAGATAAATCAAAATTTATTTTTATGGAATATCATTATTACACGTGTACGACACTTTCATCTTTTATATGTATGTGTAAATTCAAATGCGTTAAGAAATTAACATGTGATATTTGTAGTACCACATGCGTAATATTCGACTACAAAAAGTTTCAATTATACACGTGTTAGAATCTAAACGCATGTGTTTTTACGCAAACACATAAAGACGAAAGTATTGTACATGTGTAATAATAATTTTTTTTAAAAAAAAGAAGATTTAGATTGAATTTTGATAAGTTTTCATGAGTTTACATCTAAGAGAGGGCTTACAAAGTATGCAAGTTCTATACACACACTGTTGGAAAATAAGGATTGATGAGCAAAACTACTGAAGCCAGACAAATAAATAAAATCGCGGAAGACATTAGCTGAACCTGATCCCTTCGGAAGACAACCAATGTTTCGGAAGACAACCTCTGATTACATAATAAATACTGTTTAATCAGCTTCCGATGAACACCTTCCGAAAGAATAACCACTGAACTTCTACACAACTATCTCAACCTCGGTAGAACTGAAAACTTCTTAAGACTCTTAATTCTGTGGTTGTTGACTTTGTATGAGTTGTACTATTCTGATGATTCAGTGTCTGTAACAGTGTCAACTATTTGTCTTATTACTTCTTGTCTTGTAACATTGAATGTTGGGCATTTAAGTCCCAACATTCCCTGAGAATTGAATTACATGTCCCAACATTCCCTGAGAATTGATTTACATTCCCTCAAAATTCCTTGTGCTGTTATTCTGCTTTTCTCTCTTTCTAACAAAAACTAAACAACTAAAAATAACTAGGTGTTGAACGTTAGAGGGAGCTAATACCAAAGCTTTGACAGTGTGTCTAAAGTCTTTGTTCCTGGTTAATACAGCCTTTCCGTGTTTCAACAATTGGTATCAGAGCATTGTCCTTAGTCTTAGTTTAACCATCAAGACTAAAACTCAAAGCTCTTTTTGATATATTGTTGTTTAGTTTTCTGCGTTCTGCTTCTTCTGTTTTTCAAAATCTGCAGGTGCTTGGTTTTGAACTAAGTTGTGTTTAAAAACCATTCAAATAAACTACCTTGAGAACTCATCATCCATTGATTTGCTCATAATCGTTTGTAACCCTATGGCAGAAAAATTTACTTTAGACCCTCATAACACCAGCTCTGCTACTAAGACACCAATTTTGGTAAGGCATCTATATAATATATGGCAGAGAAGGATGTTACACTTTTTATCCAACAATCACACTGGATGTTGGAAGTCTGTGATGTTTGGACCTCATAAACCAATGGTATTGGACACAGAGACTGGAGATTTTGTCCCTAAGGACCCTCGAAATTATACTGAAGGAGATTTCCAGAAACTGGAGCTTGATGCCTAGGCACATGCTCAGTTGGCTATGGCCCTCCCGAATGAATTTTATTCTGGTCTTCTTCACCATGAGTCCGCTAAGGACTTATGGAATCCTCTAAAAGAGCAGTTCAGGGGTACCGATGATGTTGTGGCTAATACAATGAAGATATTGGCTCAATAGTATGAGACTTTCTGCCAACTAAATAATGAGTCACTGACTCAACAATTTGAAAAGTTCACTTCTCTCTTAAGTGAACTAAAATTAGCTGGTCAAGTGTACCCCACCATTTCTGTTCTTAACCGTTTCTTAAGATCTCTTCCAGATAAATGGGAAACTTATTCCATAGTCATGAGATCTTCGCCAGACTTCGGCAAACTGTCACTTACCCAACTCCATGGTAAGTTGCTCACTTTTGAGCGAGAGATTGACCAGAAAAGAAAATTAATAAAGTCTGGTAAATCAACTGAAGAGTATGTTCAAGTAAACACTGCTCTTCTTAGTCATAACTCCGAGATCAATGGTCAGGGTTATGATGAGCGCATTGATATAACCATTGGCATCACCTCTTCTCCTTCTTGTGATGACCACTCTCTCATCCTTGACCATCTGTGTTTTATCATAGATGATCTCCATCAGATTCCAAGTGATGACTTGGAAGAAATGGATATCCTTTATCAACTTGCCCTCTTAAGCCTGAGAACTAACAAGTTCTATAAGAGGACAAGAAGAAAATTTCCTTGTATCCATGGGAAAACCAGGATTGGTCTAAATAAGGCAAAAGTCCAATGCTAAAGGTGTCATGGCACTGGACACTTTTCCATGGAGTGCAAAAATGCTCCCAACACTAATTCTTCACCTTATGTGACTTTTCCAAACACAATCTCAACTTCTGGAGCACCTTTTTCTTCTTCTTCTTCACACTTTCAAAAACATAACCACTCTCCGGAGACAACTCACATTGTACAAAACTCTCCTTCTCCTAATGTAAAATATGTACAAGCTGCCAATGGTAGTATGTACCAGCTCACTCCTGCTTCACTTCAGATTGTTGCACCATCTCCTCCTCAAATAAACACACCAGGCCCTGCTATCCAGTCTTCATCATCCAGTCAACCAGCTCTTTTCTTGCAAGAGTATGTAGACTGGAGCAGCATGCCTGAAGATGTAGGCTATGCCCTCATCACTGCTGAGCCAACAGAATTTTCTCTAATGGTTGTTGGTGAAAACTCCACCCCTTCTGATCAACCTGAAGCAGAATCTTCTGATGCGCATGTATCCTCTTCTACCCTTGAAAAGCTATGCACTGATGCTTGCATTGATGCATTTGCAAAAATAAAGAAAGCCAATTTGTTGCTACAACAACAGAACCATGAACTTGAGAAACTACTGGCTAATAAAAATTTAGAAGTAGAAAAGTTAGTAAAGAATAAAGATAGTCAAATTTCGGTCTTTAAAACTGAAAAATCCAAACTACAAGCTTTATTTGATTTGCAACATGAAAAATATTCGGCTTGTAGAGATGAACTGGCTCAAACTAAAGTCAGCTGTGAAAAGTGGGTTGAGTCCTACAAAGGATTCAGGATGCTTCTTAGAAAGCAAGTTCACACTAAGTCTAAGTTTGGAATCGGGTACAATCACACTATTCCTCGAGAAGACTATGCCCCGATTGATAGTAAAATAAATGAAAATGTTTCTGAACCTCTATCCCCCTTTCTTCCTGATGAAATTCCAGCTATAAAGGTCACACCTCCAAGGGTGTATCAACCTGGACAATTTCCAACGTTTGTATATACCACAAATACTAGCTTGGAAAGACTGGAAGAGACACACCTGGAAAGTGATCATAACAATAATTCTTCTGAACAAACTTAGATTGCTCCAGCCATGAGCTCTACTCAAAGTTCAGAAAGTACATGTCACACCCCGAGCCGGCGGGCAGGATCATGTGTCCCGTCGGGCGGAAGGTTCCCGGGGCGCGATATCGAGTGATAATCGAAATGATCAGATTGTATACATAGCATCAACAGTGAGAATAACTAAAGCACAAATAGCATTAAAATAGTATTACAAAGTTAAATTACAATTTATCAATGTTTGATAATTTAACTAAGTAAACCTATCAAAAGAAGCATAAATTTACTATCTTGTAACTGTACAAGATATCAAAAGTGATTTCCAGCAATTCGACAGAAGTATGTGCTTTCCAAAAGCTACAAGGTCCCTCTAACTGGGCATCCTAGTATGCAATCCTGAGCCTTAACTTACTCATGTACATCACCTGAGAAAGCATGTAAGAAAACAAAGTCAACACAATGGTTGGTGAGTTCATATAGTTTAGTATTTGAAAAATAGCTTTGCAAACCTTTTCGGTAACAACCTTAATCTCATTAACAATCACCTAAACTATCCAGTCAAGTATGCTTATATATAGGGCATACGTAGGGGGACAAGCCCCTAGCCGACATCCCACCACATACCGGACCACATAGGATATTGTTGTTAATGATAATTAAGCATTTTACCTACCATCCAAATCCAATTCCATTTCCATTATAGTTTCAAGCATTATGTTTAAGAGTTTCAAACACGCACACAATAGCATTTGAAAATCAAGTTTTAAGAGTTACCTTTATGGACAACTGAACACCCTAAGGAATTCAGTATCAATCCATAACGGAACTAAATGTGACTCGCAACATCGGTGTTTTGATAAAGGGTTTCTCAAGATGACACAAAGTCAACTAAAGAAAACCAGAATCATCCTAGTCACTCATCACAAAACCAGAGTGGAATCAAGAAGAACACCGAATGACTAGTAGGGGTTGACACCATAGGTCAACACTCGGCGGCCAATCAGTATGTCTTACATGATTCTGACAACGAAGAACACTGATGACTAGTAGGGGTTGACACCATAGGTCAACACTCAGCGGTCAATCAGTCTGTCTTACGAAGTCCCATAGCTTTAGCATACAAGTTTATAGCATCCGCATAGTTTAGCCTTTACGTATCCTGTGCACAAGTACTAGCTTCACAACCGGAATCCCATTCCGTTTGTCTTAGCATTTCAAGCATTCAAGTGTTTAAAGCATTCCAAGCATTTCAAGCGTATACGTCTTTCTGAGTTTAAGTATATGAGCTTTCGAAAGTATTGTTTATAACAGCATTTCAGAGTTTTAGTATTTGTTCTCATAAGCATGTAAAACATCAAGAGTTTAAGCATCCAAGTATAATTGTAATAATCATAAGTATTAAGAATAAGTGTAAAAGCTTTTAAGAAACATTTAAACATTTATTTAAAATATTTAAACATGCTTCTTATTCCCAAAGGAAAACAAAATAATTTGAAAAGTGACAAATGAACTCACCTGTGTTGCTATGTAATGAATCACAATAGATATGCGCGCTCGTTAATTGTAGCTTAAGTATCTTCAATACCTGAGTTGTTTTAAAAGAATCCGTATACTATAAGTATTTATAGTGGTCGTATCCAGGGTTTTGGTCTCGGTGTGCAACTATGTGTCCTACATCACTAGTGTGTTTCTATGTACCTCTAATTAGTCTACACTAATTATCCCTTTACCCCGTAGATGTTCACAACTAAACCTTACTTATATAAGGTTTATATTAATTACATTCAAAGTCTTTTAAGTAAAACATCTTAAATAAAACTCATTTTAAGTTAAATCTTTAAGTTGGAAATCATTTCATTTATTTTAAAACATTTTAGTTAAGAATTTTATAAATCATTTTCCTTTTATTAAAGCATAAGTTATTTTAAGAAATCAAAAGTTAACACATTAGACTTGAGTTACTCTCACTCGATTAACTCTAAGTCCTTTGCTATGTTTTCGTCTCCCCATGGTTCTTTGATCGTCCTTGTATATAACCCATCCCAGAAAGTTCAAGTGAACGATCTAATGTAGTTATATGTTTGTATGGAATTACTAAGTGTTAGGTGTTTACAATATATTCAACACCTAAACTTAACCTATTTTCTTGATTTCTGATTCGTTCTCAACAACCCTACTCATGTTTTGTTTTAATGAAATCCGAATGTGTTAAACTCAAATGATGTCCAAACATCCATGTTTGTAGTTCAAAGTTGTTTAGAAGAAAGTTGGCATTAGAATTTCTAGTATATGTGATCCACAAAAACTGGTTATCTTTACTTGAAACCCTAATAACTTCCTATTAATTCCCACTAGTAATGTGAGAGTATTTTGAACTAAATGATTTGTTAATTCCATGTTCACACATCATTGTAATTTAGAAAACCTTAGTGTTGAACTTTAGCATGGATGATTGGCAAAACAATTAACCCTCTAGTAAAAACCCTAATGACTTTACCATTTCACACAATTCACTTACAAACCCCATGCACACATAAAATGTCAAAGGAGATTTGTTGTTCTAACGGGGTTCACGGCTGATTCCATCCATTTGACTCCCATTTCCCCCGAATAACCCCGACCACACGAATCTATACCATACGAATGGAATGCTAGGCCGAACCAGGGGTCATGCGAATAGGATGGCCGAATGTGGCTAGGCATGCGAGTGAAAGGGTTTGCCGAATGAGGGCTACCATGCAAATGTCTAAGCTCCACGAATGATGGCTCATACCAATTTATAAACAACTTTCGTAACAAAGAAAGTTTAAAAAAAATACACGTACAAACTTATATAAAAACGTACAAATATCTGTGATAAAAGCGTACAAAAAGTTAGCGTTAAAATTGATTTTCGTAAAATAAAAAAAATTTATGCGCCCGTATAGGGCCTATACGGCCGTATAAGTGGGCCCTGATGTATGGATAGAGGGGGTGATGTATGAATAGTGGGGGCCTCGACGATCCTGAGCGTGACACTTCATTCTTGGCTTTTCTTTTGACCACAAAAGATTGGGGTTACAGTTTCATAGGCGCCGATCACCCTGGTCTGAAGACCTTCGAGGCTAGAAAACCTTTACCACAAGTGGCTTGCCATAGAGGTTAGGATCCACCCTAATAAATTATTTTTGTACAAAATTTGTCTATCATGTATTTAAAATTTAAGGTTTATTTTTTAAGTGTTAATTTTTTTAGTCAAGTTTGTAAGTTTGTGTGGATAATGTAGTTTTTTTAATATGTTTGTTGTTAGCTAGCTTTTTTCGTATGTTTCTTCCTATATTTAAACTAATTTGCTTCGTTGATGTGGAGCCATTTTTTTTGTTTCTTTTACTTTTAAAAGTATTTTAGTTTTTAATATTATTTTTACCCTTGTGTGTTGCATGTGTCTCTATTTAAAATTTTCTAATCGACAAGCAACTAAGCAAGGGCATTACCACTACTTTTCTATAAAAACAATAATATAAAAACATTTTATAACTACATTTGGTGTAAGGCAGGGGTAACAAGATTCTCATTTGGCCTGTAAATGAACCGAACATTCAGTGTTAGTTGATCTCATGTTTGTTTATTTAGTAATAAAGGAACATGAATACACGTCTCGTTCATTCATTTATGTTTGTGAACATTCGTTTATGTTCGTTTATATTTGTTCCTTTAGATTTGTTTGTTTATTTTTATTAATAAATCATTCATTTATTTTAATAAATCAATGATATATTCGTCTTCTTTATAAATTAATATGCTTGTGGCATTTTTATTTTACTCAAATTTAATGAATTTATTAACTGAAATGGGCTAACATCAATGCTAGTTTAGAACTCACGCGTTTGTTCATTTTGTTTAGCTATATGTGTTCAATTATGTGTGCTTTTGTTTCTTTAGTTATGTTTGTTTATATTTGTTTATGTTTGTTCAGTTAGGTTCATTATGTTTGTTTACTTATGTTCGTCTATGTTCGTGAACTGTTGGTTTATACTATTAATAAACGAACACGAACACAGTAAGTTTCTTAACGAACGAACACGAACAAGAAAACCCCGTTTGTTTAATTGTTCGTGATTGATCATTTATTCGGTTAAAGCTAAACAAACGAACATGAACATGCCCTGTTCGTGTTCATTCGTTTCATTTACAGGCCTAGTCTTCACTTAGCTATAAAGTATAAACCAATATTAAAAAAAAGTGAAGGCCCCTTGGATTTTCATTGAAAGGCCCCTAAGAACCCCTTACCCGACCCAAGAGGTAATTCTAATATCAAAATCTAGTTCTAGTGAATTTAAAGAGTTCCAAAATCAAAACCTAATGTTATTTAAAAGTTTGAAGGAGTCCCTGGAAGCATTTTTCAATTCAATTTCTAAACTCAAAATCTAGTAACATCAAAGCTCCTTTTCAAATCTATTTGTGTTTTTTGATATCAGATATTGAATTATTGAATTTGTATTTGTTTTTATTGACATCACATATTGAAGTTGTTTAAATTGTTTTTGTTAAAAAAAATCATCCATAGGCCCTGATCACGTAGTGTTTGTTAGTTAGTTTAGTTTTTAATTTCGTTTTTTGATATGTTTATTGGTAGGAAACATGTTACTTTGAGTTTGTTATGTTTCACAGGCATTCGAATGCTTAAAGACGAAGTTAGAAGCTAAGAAGTAAAACAAGGAGGAGCTTGTGGCCTTCAGAGAGTAACTTACTGTCTGTAGACCACAAAACGAAGGACAAAAGGACGAGGCTGTAGCCTACGGCCCTAGGATCGTAGGTTATGACCATACTGTGGGAAAAGTGGATTCACAAGCGTTTTTGGTATAAAATCATCCCATTCATTTAGGATTGAAGGGGTTACGAAAAATTAAGTTTCTTGGGAGGTTTTTATCAATTCCAATCATGAATCCGATCATTACCATGAGTAGCAAGTTTTCTTGAGATCACTTTCAGTAAACATTTCTTGTAAATGAAACATTTAAGTGATGTTAAACCTAGGATTTGGATTGTTTTCTTGTCAACACTTTAAATTCAACTGAATGTTTGGTTGATTTAAACAAGTCGTTTATGTTGAAGCATTTGTCTTTTATTATTTGCATTCGATTTTCTTGCATTGTGAGCAATTTGATATATGGGTGAATGTTTGGCATTTATGATTTTGTAATTGTGTGTATAAACGAATCTTAAAAGCTTGCCCACTTTTATCACTTAAACCGAACAATTTTGCAAGATTATGTATGTATGATTTCCAATTAGGTTAAGTGAATTTAATGTGAATCTTTAACTTAAAACCTTGAAGTAGTTGTTTTTTTCTATTAATTGTTTTCAACACAGAATTCCAGTTTGTTACTATGTAATAGTTTTCACAATCAAAATTGAAATCCATGTTTACATTTTTTAGTTAATTAGTAATCAGTTACAATTAGCATTTATCAAAGATTTCCTAAAAATACAACCTTACTTGCTCATACTATAATTATAAGTAGCTAAGTCATTATATTTACATTATTTTTGATTAACTTACAACATGATAAAACCCATCATCATAATTAATAACGTGTAGTTTATTCATATTGTTTACAATAATACTATGAGACTACACTTAGATTTTTCATTAATTAGATTAAATTATATGTATTACATATGTTCAATGCATTGTTTTTTTTTTTTTTTGAAAATATTTATTAAAAATTAAAGAAAAACAAATTAAAGAAAATATTTATTATTTAGAAAAGAAAGAAAAAAAAAACTAAAATTTATATTTCAACAGTCTTTTTTTTAACGGCAGATGGTTCCGTCGTGCTACCTTCAATTATCCTGACGGTTGTTAACTAAGATAAATTTTTCGATCGTCGACCGTGAGACAGTGCCCCCTAATGCGAGAGAACCACGTGGAATAGGTAAACCCTCGCCTCTAATTGGTTTAGATCCCAAGATTTAATTGAAAATTTTTCCGCTTACCTGATATTCATTAAAGTGTCACCAATGAGACTTTTAACTCTGGTAGTTAAGGAGAAATGATCAAGTATTAACCACTAAGCTAATTTTGCTGGATAACACGTCTAATATTTAACAAAATAGAACCAAAATTCCAAATTTTATGTTAGTTATAAAGTTGAGACGAGTGACATTTATATGTCGCAAGTGATATAATAGATTTGGGAAACAAAGGAGACAGAGAGGGTTTGTTAAGTTTAACAAGGAAACAGCTAAAGACACCTCACGACACACACGGTTTGTGTGTGTGGACATGTCACCACATCATGAAACCAACAAAATATCAAAGTCACCCCTCCCTTTTCTCTCGCGCGGAAATTTTTGTAGCGAATCGAATCAATCAATCACTGCTTTTTCTTTCTAAAACCTCGAATCAATCCATTCGAATCTCATCTCATCTCAATCTGTAAGTAGATTGTTTGATTTTTAATGATTCTTCATTTGCATTGTTCAATCTTTGTTAATGAGTTGTATGTATGTAGGTTTTCAGGTAAACGCCATATTATGTTCGATTCTGATGCTTATTTAGTTATTTCCAATTGATTTCTGTTACGATTGTTCTTGATTCGTTTTGTTTTCTAGAATGAATTGTAGGAGTTGAAAGGTTGAATTTATAAATCTGGATATCGGATTGGAGATGTTGTGCAATAGGAGTGAGCATGTCCCGTTGTCAGTGTTGTTGAAGCGTGAATCGGTGAACGAGAAGGCTGATAGGCCGGAGATTGTTAGCGGTGAGGCTAATCAGTCTAAAAAAGGGGAAGATTTCACGTTCATCAAGAGTGAATGCGAGCGGGTGTTGGGAGACGGTGTTACCAGTTATTCTGTTTTTGGGGTATGCTTTTGATTATAAGATTCTGATCACTTTTTTTTTATAAATTCAACATTTGTCTGTCAAATGAAGTTAGGGGAGTAAATTAGGGTTCTAGCAACATGATATCTGTCATCTTCAGTTGTGTTTATATGTTGTGCTCTTACCCAATTTTGGTTTGCAGATATTTGATGGGCATAATGGCTCTGCTGCAGCTATATATACGAAAGAGAACCTTTTAAGCAATGTTTTGCGTGCTATTCCACCGGATCTTAACCGTGATGAATGGGTGGCAGCGTTGCCTCGGGCTTTGGTGGCTGGGTTTGTGAAAACAGATAAAGATTTCCAAGAAAAAGGTATTGACAAGTTTCTTGTCTACTTTTTTTAGAAGAAATTGTATGTGATGGATGGCTGTGATTAGATATATACTGTTGTGGTAATGCATATTAAGCCTTGAAGATATAACATAGCAGCCCCATCATAGGTGTTCACTGAATCATATAACCGCTTATGTTAATTTAATTTGTTGAACACTTAAGTTTGTATTGGGTTATCAATGATCTGAATAAGGAACCGTAAGCTTGCCTTGTTGAGTCCTAGGCATCTCAAGTCCTAATAAGGAAACAATTATTTTATGCTTCAAGGGTCTATGGTAATAGTTGAAACATCTGTGCAACTGTATTGCTTACAGCCTTTTGCATGTTTAAATATATTATTTGGAGCTTTTAATCTTTAGTAACAAAGATTTGTTTTCTAATAATTACTAGTTAGGTCATATTGAAATGCGTTCCTTTTCACTTTTCATTAGTAATAACTTATTTGGAGAAAATTAGTTTCCGTGTTGTTGGTGGTATTGGCGCCCTCTTATTTCTAAGTTTTGTTGTTAGGAAACTGACATCAAACCCCTCCATAATAGGATTACGTTCCAAGCGTAAATACGGAAAAGTTGTCTTTGAAAGCAATCTTTCTTTACAACTCCTGAGATTCTATACTACCCAGGCTGGCATCAGTCATCATATTGAAAAACTCTAAAAAGTTACTCAATAAAAAACCATTATGACTATTCACTTCATTCACAAATGTATATAGGATAATATACATATTGTTATGTTTACAGCTCAAATGTCAGGGACGACTGTCACTTTCGTAATTATCGAGGGGTCAATTGTGACTGTGGCATCCGTTGGGGATTCTCGCTGCATTCTTGAATCTGCTGATGGGGAAATATATTATCTATCCGCAGATCACAGACTTGACTCGAATGAAGAAGAGTAAGTCAACAAAACTCATGTGATGCACTCCATTTTTTTTTTTTAATTAATATGATTTTAATCATATCATGATTCTTTATTTATTTGTTTTTTGTCTGGCAGGAGGGAACGTGTCACTGCAAGTGGTGGTGAGGTTGGTCGGCTTAATACCGGTGGTGGTACTGAGGTATTTGATTGTTTTTCTTTTTTCATAACTCCTTACTTTCATTGTTTTTGGTAAGACTCCATTTTTCTTTAATTAATTTTATGGAATGTTATATTTCTGATTGATTTGGAAATACATTCTATGATATTAGAAACTTAATTACATGTACGTCTACAATCTACATCTGTGTGTTTTAAGGTAAGCTATTGAAAAAATTATCAGCCTGCTTAGATTGAAATATTAATTACTGAACAAAGAAAGTACTTGAAAAAATAATGCATATTGAACTTTCTTTCTTTATGTTATTTTTTTAATGAAAATGTTATTTTTTGTTGTTAGATTGGGCCTCTAAGATGCTGGCCTGGGGGCTTATGCCTTTCACGATCTATTGGAGATCGGGATGTTGGGGAATTCATCGTACCTGTTCCATATGTTAAGCAAGTGAAGGTAAGTTAATCACTCTTTTTTTGGTGTTAATTACATGGATGGTCACTATGGTTTGCAAAAAGTAACAGGTTTAGGAACTAAGAGGGTGTTTGTTTGGGTCTGAATACATCTGAATGGGTCTGAATCTGAATGGTTCAGATTCAGACCGTTTGTTTAACTAAAAAATAACATGTCTGAATGGCTCCTAACATCTGAATGGCAGACCTCAACACAAGTCTGAATGGGAAAATTTTACTAGGGGTTGTTTATACCCTTTCATTTTTTCCCTAGATTCCTCTCATTCCCTTCCAAACTCTCGTTTCATCCACAGCCCCTTCGACCCCATAGCCCCGTCGATCTCCGGCCGATCTCCGGCTCCCATCCCAGCAACCGTCGCCTCACACTTTCCGTCTCTCTCTCTCTCTCTCTCTTTAATCCATTCACGGACCACCTGCACCATTGATTATGGGTCTGAATATTTGATTGTTTGTGAGATTTTGCAAGTTTTCAATAAGGTTTTGTGTAGAATAATTGGGTCTTTTGTTATTGATGCTGAATATTTGACCACCTGTACGACACCCTTTGAATATTTGTTTCAAGTTATGGGTATGAATATTTGATGCTTTGTTTCAGGTTATTGATTTTTGGATTTGTAAGATGTTTTGTTTAAATGTAATATGTGGGTTTACAAGATGCTTTTGTTTTTGATTTTATTGATTTTTGGATTTCTGGAAAATAAAAAAAAAGCCTTAAGGGTAAAATAGTCATCCTGTATATTGATTCAGATGTTCAACCAAACAGTCTTAACTGGTTCAGCACTTAATGGTTCAGACCCTCTTAACCATTCAGACATCTTAACCATTCAGCACTTAATGATTCAGATGCTACCAAAGGGCCCCTAAGTGTTTAAAGTAATAGGTTTGAGTTTGATGCTTTGAGTTTTGTAACGAGTTTGGGCATCAACGGCTAACTTTTGTTGGCTTTTCCGTTAAATTATGGTGAAATGACCAAAAACCCTTTGACTATTCAAATAGTCAAAGGATATAGTCAAAGGGTATTTTGGTCATTTCATCCTAATTTAACATAAGTTAGCATTAATGCCTATACTCAGTACAAAATTGAAAACATATAACCCAGACTTGTTATTTAAATCCATAGGACCTGAAACTATTACTTTTTGCAAACCATAAGGATAATCTTTGTAATTAACTCCTTTTTCATAACCGTGAGAACCCGTAACAGGAAAGCGACGGGTCCTAGCTCCTCATCTTGGTTCATGAATTTGATGCTCTTGTTTGTTAAATGATGTAAGCATGATTGATCTGTGAGCTGCAGTTATCTTCTGCTGGTGGGAGGCTTATTATCTCAAGTGATGGTGTGTGGGATGCTCTTTCTGCAGAAGAGGCTCTAGAGTGCAGTCGTGGTTTGGCACCCGAAGCAGCAGCATCACAAATTGTTAAAGTATGTTTATGCAAAGACAATCTTTTTTTAATTTTTGAGCATTGAGTTTTAACCCCTTTAGTGCCCATATGCAGGAAGCTGTACAAGTGAAAGGATTACGGGATGACACAACATGCATTGTCATTGATATACTACCTCCTGAGAAGACACATCCTCCCATGCAACCGCCAAAGAAGACCGGTAAGCAAGTATTTAAGGCCATGTTCAAGAAAAGGAGTACAGAGGAGCCACCTAAGCTTGATGAAGAAGAAGAATATTTTGACCCAGATTTGGTGGAGGAGCTAGTGGAGGAAGGATCTGCTATGCTTTCGGAACGGTTGGTATAATATGTATATATACTCTCACATTGTAAACTTGGTTTTAAAAGCATACTTGAGGTCAACATTGGGCTTTGTAGGAGGCTAATATGTAAAAACAAAAACAATGGGATGAAGAATTTGTGAATGGTTACGTTAGGCTTCTTTGGTTATACATAGGAACAGAGGTATGGTTGTGAATGATTACATTTTAAATGGTAATATTTGGAGCCGGAGGTTTCTCTGAAAGCATTATCTCTTTCCCGTGGGATAGAGATAAGTTTTATTTATATCTCACCCCCCAAACCCTATTAATAGTTTTGCTATGAATAGGATCTATTGGGTATGATTGTTGTTGGTTATACATAGAGCAATGGACATGTAACCTAAACTCTTGCCTTTTGCCTTGCTACTTAGCTTTGGGGACCTAAACGCCTCAGAGTGTATCACGCTTTTTAAAACCAAGATTGTTAAATATAGTTCATAACTTCATATTATCAGGTTGGTTTGACTCATTTTATTTTCTGTCTGATTTGCAGTTTAGATACGAAATACCCTCTCTGTAACGTTTTCAGAATGTTCATTTGTGCGGTGTGTCAAATTGAAATGAAACCGGGGGAAGGGATTTCAATACACCATGGATCCAGTAATACAAGGGGAAAGTTAAGGCCCTGGGATGGTCCTTTTCTATGTGTTAGTTGCCAACAGAAAAGAGACGCCATGGAAGGGAAAATACCATCCACAAGTATGATACTTATTTTCTCTCTTGTCCCCTATCTTCTATCGTATGATTTTGGTTTTTTTGTGCAGGCTCCCGGTATTATTCTTGAAAAGAAAAATTTTGAGCCTGGGTCTCTTTGGGTGCAGCCTTCCTATCCTATAGGATAGGGGTAAAGTTTGCTCCCATCTCACCCTCATGAGATCCTATAGGTTGTGGGATTTCACTGGATATGTTTGTTTGTTGTCCTCTATCTTCTTTGTTCTTCATAAATCACAAAAATGGGTCTTTCTTGTTGGGTTGCTTCAAAAAGTAGTAATATATCCAGTTCCATTTTAAACAGTTTTGGTTGCTATGCAAACGTACTTTTGTCTATTCCATAAAGCTCTATAAATTGTAAACGCATAAAATTATGGTTACAAAAACGATATTACTGCGATAATAATTTTTTTAGCCTAATGGATTCATGAGGTTGCACGGATTTGAAATACACTCAGGCCCAATTCCCTTTTTGTTACGTTTCTTAATTTAACCGATCTGGCCTGTTTGAAAGAAACAATAAGCCTCTTGAACCCATTCACGTTATTTTACTTATATTGTGAAAATAACGTTAAAAGTGTTGGGATGATTAACTTCAAACGATAACTTTGAGCCAGGGACTCTTTCGGAGCAGCCTCTCTATCCCAATTGGGATAGGGGTATGGTCTGTGTCCATCTCCCCCCTCCCCCTCCTCCCCCTCGAGTCCTCGACCCTGTTGAAAAGTGAGAATATATTGGGTAAGTTTGTTTGTTTCCTATTGAACCCATTCACAAGAAAACCAAAAGAAAATGTCATCTTTCGTGTTCTTTCATGTTTTAGCATCTAATTATCCCATCTTGTTATCTTGTTTTCAGACACGCGATACCACAGCGAAAGAGATTGATGTCACATTGGTAACCTACAAATATATGTCTATCTTAAGGGCATTGACTTTTCACATCAAAAGATCGTTTAAAATTATGCTGAAGATTGTTGGTTTTTGATATTTTTTTTTTAATTTTCTTAAAACATCATATTAGTATTGTATTCTGTAGTTGTAATCTTTCCGTGACTCCCTCCCTCCCTCAAGAATTGTCCTGGAAAGGTTATATCGACAGTTTCTGAACGATTATGACTAGCATTACCCCGATATTCATAGATCTGACATGGACTGTTAAAGACTTGCAGCTTCCTCAATTGCTGTCACATTTTTTTACAGAATTTATAGTTCTTAATACTCTTGGATTCATTGATAACTCATGTAACAATATTATATCATATCATATGTTGCTACTACAAGATGAGAACCATCTGACATACTTTACTTTTTTGAAGTAAATTGCCATCACTTTTAGAGTTTGTAATTTGTGATTGTTTGGTTTGATATTCATTGGCTGGTCCAGGGTTTGTTTTCCATTAATGTCAGTTTTTTGTGGTGTTTGGATTTCTAAGAACTGGACGTCATTATTTTTCAAGCTCATTTGGGTTGGGACGGGTTGGGTCACCTTTCTTCTTCATAATTGAAATATAGTTGTAAAAATCGCTAGGTGCTAGTCGGACGTTGAGATAGGGACTAGGGATTAATTGGATTAGAATTTTATATGTAATTTTTCAAAATTATATACATACATATATATATATATAATTTTATACATAATTTTTCGAATGTTTAAAGATTTTAAGTAATTAATTCATTATTTATGGGCTAATTAACATCTATTTCATTTTTTTTCTTTCTTTAAAAAACTCATTTATTAAAAACCCAATAATAAATCCCATTATTTCTTTCCGTTTCTTCTTCGTCTGCTTCTTCCTCCCTGCTAGGGCAACACACACCTTACCCTCTTCTCCGGTCGCTGCAAATAGGATGTTTCTTCTTCCTCACCACCATTGCAAATCGGACATTTCTTCTTCCCTGCCACTGCTGCAAATCGAATGTAGGTTTTTTTTTGTTCTCGTTACCTTAGATGGAAAGCGACCTTAAGATAGGAGGTCATCCGATTCGAACTGATTAGGTCCAATTAGGATTGTATTAAAAGATATTTCCTCGGCTGTCGGGCGCCTAGTGACTAGTTGCCGATTAATCGATGCCTAGAACCGATTTTTACAGCCATGATCTTAGCCATCCTTAGTATCTTTGGAACGTCAAATGCACTTTATTTATTTTATGGCTCAAATTACCGATACACGTAAGCAATTTGGTTGATACCTTGTTAAAACGGTTGCCAAGGAAATATGACACCATGTTGAAACTATAAAACTCATAATAATAATGATTGGTGATATTAGTCTTTTTTTTCTTCTATGTTTCAAGTCAACATGTGGCACTCTTGTTCTCAGATTTGACCTTGTGAGACGTCATGTCATGAATTTACTAATAAGCACATGAAAAGATATCATTACAACAAAAAACCTTAACTTTTCATATTTATCAACAACCAGAACACTAGAGCTAATACAAAATAACCCTAATTTATGTTCATTCCCCATTCCAAAAGTCGTCAACCGCGTAGATGTCCCTACTCTAATTGTTGCTCACAATACTTGATATACATGCTTTAAAGGTTGATATGTATGCTAAAAGGTCAACTAATAAGTTCTAAGTTTTCATGTTCTCAAAACCCACTTTTCAAATACGTGTTAAAAATCTCATATTCTCACAATTCACAAATACATAGTTTAATTGTATGTACATTTAAACAATAAAGCCCACAATATAATATGAATTTAGTGTCCAAATAAAAACATGACAAAACTTAAATTATCCATAAACGTATTGAACCCTAAGTGATTGTAATCACAATCCCCTCCTAATATCACATGATACACATTGTCATTCTTGTTACCACAACGCCAATCCTGTTATCGCTATCATTGTAGTGCTTCCCTTGGCTACTAAAGTTCTAGCCAATAAAGCAGCTTGGCCCCTACCAGCCCAAATTTTGATACATAAATTGGATTCAACTCACTTTTTATAAAATAGTTAATTTACACAATCCCACTTTAAAATTAAACCCAACATATTTTGTGATCCGAGGCACCGTTTGCGGATATGTGTGTCGTCCCTCGAGGAGCAAAAGTATAATTGCACTAATTTTAATATTATTCTATTTATTTTTTGTAAAAATAACATTAAAGGTGTTGGGTTGGTTGGTTGGTTAATCAGGCATCATGAGCCAGAGGTCTTATGGAAGCAGTCTCTTTATTCATATGGGATAGAGGTAAAGTTGTTTTCATCTTAACCTTCTCATACTCTACCTTAGTTTTGCTGATGGTGAGATATATCGAGTACGATTATGATATTCCGTGATCCTAATTTAACTGTAAAAAACCTTTAGTTGACACTCCTTGGTGTGGGTACCCAATTCTTTCAAAGCCTTATCTTGACACACCATAGTATCCATCCTTTTAGAAAACGTTTACCCACTTTAAAAGGAATACAACACTTTTCTAATGCAAAACCAATTTAAAACATTTATCGACACCTGTTCCATGAACCTTACTCAAGGTTTATTTTCGATTCATCGAAAGTGTTTATATATAGGGTGTACTAGCGGCTAACCTACCACAAATAAGTTACATTATAAATACACCTTTCATTAATGTTCAGGGGAGTTGCAACATTTTCTTTATAAACATTTACCAATACCTAAAGGATGCTAAATGAAATCCCAATAGATATGCCAATATCCCACAAGCAGTGGCGTGCCTATTCACATCTGTGTGTGTGGGGCTTCCCTTGATTTTTTTTCTAGTAGTACGTATATGTTAAAACCCTGACCGATCCCTCTAATATTTTGCAATTGCCCCCTCAAATATGAATAATCGAAATTATGATGAGAAATTAAGTGATACTTGTGTTGGTTTTTCAAAGAAAGAGTTACTTGAAAAAGTCTCCATGGATGTTTTGGATAGATTTTAAAAAATAAACCCCGTAGAGAACAATTAGGTCTGATAAATTTGACCCATAAAAAGATGGGTAACTTAAAAACTATGTGAATATAATGTATTAAAATGGGTAAGAATGATCATTAATATATTTGACGGGTAAATCAACAAAAAATATTAAATTAAATTATTTGTTTAGTTACAATTTATTTTAACTTAAACAAAATTGATGTTTTTTTTAAAATGACTCGTTTAAATCCAAATTTATTTTGCTTAAAACTTGTCATGATCTTCACTCATACTGACCCGTACCCGTTCTAACCAATTACCCAATCCAACACAATCTGCCAATTTTGTCAGACAAAAGAACAATCTTAGATGCATTATATTATTATTATTATTTTATATATAAAATTTAGTTTGATTGTCTTTTTTTAACATGACCCCACCCGATTCGACCTTACCCAATCTGAGCAGAAAAGAAAAAAATATTATATACCGATACTCAAATGACCATAAAAAAATTCCGCCCCATGTAAAAGTTTTCTTGGCCCGCCACTACCCATAAGTGAAAACAATATAAAAACAGTCTAATCTACGCTAAACGACTGTCTAACTCATACCCTCCCCGAGTGTTTAACACATTTGCTATATATATTTAACCCACAACCTTTGCTTAAAGCATCTTTGTCTTGTGATCAGGGAGGTTGCTAAGAAACATTGATTTGCATGACCATGCCATGTGCAGACACAACTATGTGTTGTTTCCAGCTGTGACGTGTATAGATATGTGAATGATGGTTGCTTTAAAAGCATGTCATAAGCATTGTAGTTGGAGTGTTGTGGGTTAAACATATATTGGATAGATTATGACCACATCATAAAAAAAGAAAATCAAATTTACAAAACTAGGAATGTCAAATAGAAGAATACGAATGTATCGCCGTTTAGATTTCTATAATATTTTTTTATAATAAAAAATAAAAATAATAATTAACTTTAAATTTATTATGGTAAAATTTTTTCAACTACACTAGATTGGAAAATAATCAAATTAAAAAAAAAAACATCTATATTCGGGTACTCGTAATTTTCGGTATTTTACCGGTACCGGTAAGTATCGATACCGAAATATGAGAAAATCAAGTCTTGTTACCGATACCGTATCGGTTCGGTACAGTATAGGTATTCGGTGCTAAAATCTCATCCCTATGATATATTGGTTGTCTTACAAAACTACACAGTTCGGAGTATTTTGCTTGACACACCCAAGAGCATACACCTATATGTGTTAATGAACCAATGATTGGTGTCGGCTATGCCTGGCAAAACTGGCGGGTTGGGTAACGGGTCAAAACGGGTTCGATTCAGGATGGGTCCGGGTCAGAACGGGTTTTATGTAAAGTTACTTCGGGTCTCAATGGATTGTTCTTAAAAAACATCAATTTAGTTTAACTTAATATACGTTATAAGTAAACAAATAGTCCATCTGGATACTTTTTAGTGATTTTCTCATCAAATATGTTATTAATCATTCTTAAATGTTGAATCCATTGCATTTACATTGTTTTTTGGTTACCCATCTTGACCCGCATTGTGTTTAAGTGTTACCCATCTCAAATGATTCAACATTATGATGTTACCCGTTTCAACCCATTATACCACAATTGTTTACCCAAAGCAACCCATTTCCTTTGATATGGATAAAAATTGTCACCCCTAGTGTCGGCAAAAACAAGCATGAAGTTGTTTAATTTGTATATATGTGTCTGCCCTCGAGAGGAAAAAGTAAAATTGCACTAATTTTAACTTAATTTGTATGAAAGTAACATTAAAAGCGTTGGTTAATAAGACATCATGAGTTAGAGGTTTTTTTGGAAGCATCATCTCTATTCCTATGGAGTAGAGATAAGGTTGTCTATATCTTACCCTACTCGGACCCTACCTTAGTTTTGCTAATGTTGGGATATGCTAAGTACGATGATGATATATATCTATATACATACAAGGGAGGATTACTAAGAAAACCATCATTTTGGAGCTAAGAAAACTAATTACAATCATTACCATTTACTTTTTTTTTCATTCTTTTTTTCTTATTAGTATAAGGTAAGAAATGAAAAAAGAAAAAAAAATAAAAATTTTTATGTATTTCATGTTATTGCATATTGTAACTTGTGTGTTACACATACCAATTACATATATTTAACTTTATAAGTTACATGCGAAACTTTTTGAGTTACATGTACGTAACTTCGTGATCTACATATTTTTATTAAAATATTATATTACATTATAACATTTTTAACCTTATAATAAAAAAATTATAAAAAAAATTTGTAAAAAATTATTGGTTAGTATGAGCTTTCTTGGTTTTCTTCAAAATGAGGAGTTTTCTTATGAACATTCTCATTTAGGAGAAAACCAAGAAAGCTCATACTGTTGCTTTAAAGGTCTCCGGTTCCTGCTGTGCTCCATATCCCTGCTAAAGACAAAGCAGAAAATACTGTTAGGCTCACCACATGAGCTGTCTCCTGTGGTAAAGACTCCAACATGAGAATAAGAACGAGTGGTGAGAGATAATTGTGGGAATGAATTGCTAAAAGATGAGTGTGGTTGAGACTCTACCTTGCTGCATTATTGGGTTTGGTATTTATATGCATCACCGTTGGGAATGGTCAGAACGTATATTTTCCTTTGTAGTGACCTATCATTCTTGTATTGTTGAGCTTGACCTTGTCTTTTGTAATCTTCTCATTTCTATGCAAATGGTTGAATACTATTTACTTTATGCTTTTCATGCTTTGTAAAGATTATGCTTTTAGCCAGATGTCACTTTTCATCCAAGTAGAATGGATCTTACTTTTATTTATGGATTATCTTTTGTTTTATTCTTTTTTAGTTAGACTATATAGATAGACTGTTTGTTCAAAGTCTCATCCGTGATACTTAAGTCACAATTGACCAAGGAGTGCCATGCTATCTTTAGCCCGGCTATGCGGTATCCGGGCTTAGGGAATATTTTAGCTGGCGTCAAGTGTCACGTGTACGAGGTTACACCTACTCCCGTCATCACATTTTAACCAATAAATTATACAAAAAAAATTTCATAATTTTTTATTCTAATGTTAGAAATGACATATGAAAAAAATAATTTTAATAAAAATATGTATATCACACAAAGTTGTGTATATGTAAATTTTGCATGTAACTCATAAAGGTGCATATATGTAACTCAAGCAAGTTACATATATGTAATAATACGAAATACATATTTTATTTATTTAGTTATTTTTTCATTTCTTACCTTATAATATAAAGAAATAAAAAAAAAAGTTTACTTGGTAATGGTTGTGGTTAGTTTTCTTCAAAATAATTTTTTTCTTATGAACCCTCCTATATATATTGGGAGAGGATCAAATGTTAACTCATGTTTACTGCGTTAACCGAATAACTACATCTTATTACTTTAGGGTCCACACTAAAGTAAATCTAAAGGTGTAGGTTTTTTATTTTTATTTTTTTAATTAATGTAGGGTCTACTTACATTAATAAAAAAATAAGAAAAAACATACACCTTTAGATTTACTTTAATGTGTGTCCCAAAGTAATAAGATGTATTTATTCGGTTATCGCAATAAGGAAAAGTTATATTCGAACCATCCCCTATATATATATATATATATATATATCATGGTTGTAAAAGTTGTTAGGCGCTAGTCGGGCGGCGAGGTACCGTCTAGGGATTAATCGGCGCTAGGCGGATTGGAATTTTTATATGTAATTTTACTAATATATATTATATACACACATCAATATCAATAATTTAATATAATACTTCAAATACTTTAAAATATAAAAACTTAAACATACTAAGTTAAGTATTTCAAAGTTCAAACTTAAACACCAAGTTCAAAGTTTAGAGATGAGTTTCGATGTTAATTGGCTTGATTCGATGTTGCAGATACATATTAAGGATTTTGGGTTAAGAAATGTCTAAATAATCATGAAGTTGGTCCCTTTTTACCATAAAAAGTCAAAAAAAGTCAAAAAAATCGAAAAAATCGAAAAAAAATTAAAAAATCTGACGAGGCCGACTAGGCCCCGCCTAGGCCACCTAGCGCCTAGGCCAAAATCGACACAGTAAATGGCCGCCTTGGCCGATTTTTACAACAATGATATATATATATATGGGATGGAAGTATACATAACCCACTAAATGTGCAATAACCCGAAATAACGCGTCAAGATCAAGCCAAATTTTCGATTTTTTTATTACATCATTGTAAACACATTTAGAACACTTTCTTATTTTATGAGTTTGCGTAAATTTATCACCGTTTTGGAGTTAACATCGTTGTAAATTTTAGGAAAAAAACACTCTAGGTACTGTAGGTTAAAAATTTGAAGATTTGGCTTGACCTTGACGGGTTATTACACATTTAGTGGGTTATTTTTTTATATTATGCAATTGAAATCTTTAACATCTTATTGTCCTTTTGTATGTGTGTTAACCAGTTTTCGCTGTGCTACTTGATTCCTAACAAGAATTACTTTCTAAAATTTAATTTTGTGGTGAAATATTCTCATGTTCCTTCAAGATTCTTAAATGTTTTTCTTTTCCTTTTTTAAGTATTTCCTGGTAGCAAGTTCAAGTGGTTTTCTTGACTTAAACTAGCATCATCTTAACAAGATCAAATCTAATATTTGACTACATTAGCTTGGGTTATTGGTTGCTTGGTGAGAATTCACTTTGTAGAGGAAACACTTGAGTTCTTTCTTTCATCTCCATCAAGCATTCTACCACTTTGCTTCAAATGTTGTGCTTCTAAAACACCCTGGTTGTGTTGAATTTCATGATACTCACAATATTGTTCAATTTTTTCACAGGAATGAACAAAGAGTGCATCTTGGACCTCTTTTTGCTAGCAATTTTTTAGTCTAACGTATATGGTCTCTCAAAGACACCCTGATCGTCTATTTTCCAAATGGAATCCCTCATCTAAGGCTCTACTTTGGAAAAACCCTCTATTGAGATCAAGATTCGAACATAAGACCTTTCAGTATCAAGCCTTCACTTAACTTCGTACTACTTTGATAATATCCATTCAAAATGGACTAAAATTAAAAACCAGAATTAACTCACCCTCTTGTAATTATTTTACAGGCTTCTAATCTTTTTTTTTTCATATTGATCATACTCGTCTAGAGACCGTCTCTAGAGATCATCTGTGTGGTTAATTGATTTAGGTAAATATAAGTCGGTCCCAAACGTCTTAAAATGAAATAAAAAACGCTACGTCGTTGGAGTTTCTTTATAAAATACAACTCTCCTACTTAAACATTGATATGTGAGATTAAGATTGGTTTTCCATGTAAGTAGGTTTCCACGGTTAAAAAAAAAAAAAAAAAAAAAAAAAAAAAAAAAAAAAAAAAAAAAAAAAAAAAATTGGGAACAACAAGTAGCATACTTTTACTAGCATAATATCTTGATAGGAACCATGACTCCCTACCCTTCACATCTAAACTAACATCTAGAAGGGCTGAAATGTTCCTACCTGGATTTTGATACATGCTTAAGAATAACGCTTTAGCGTGAAGATTTGTGATGAATGATGAACATATATGTGTTACATTTTTATTTTTATAGTGTTTAATTGATGCACAAGTGTACATTATGCATTATTCTTAAGCATTTTTTATAAGGATATGTAATACTCGGTATCTTGGACCCAAATAATGGTCCACATTAGAGTATGTACCACCATGATCAAAGAAAGAATGAGTTCCTAATCATAGATATGTATATTTTTTTTCCTATAAATAAATATATAATGATAAATACTGCAAATTGGCTAAAGTTGTACAATTTTGAATAGCTTACGAGTTGTTTGATGTTTGAGACTGTGTTTGAAAGTTACTTATTAACTTAATGATATTTTCAAAAATCCAGTATATTAAAAAAAATATTTGACATTAAAAAAAGTTTTTTTTTTTAACTTTTTGATTAAGATTAAAAAGTTATTTTTGAGAAGTCAAAAATCATGACTTATCAATAGGGGTGTTTATCGGGTCGGATAACGAGTTATCGAGTTTTTCGGGTTGGAAAATTTTTTGGGCCTATCCGAAACCCGACCCAAAATTCAAAATATATTATCCGACCCAAGAAATCCGAAAAATCCAAATTCGTTAATCCGAATAACCCTTTTTTTTCGGGTTATTCGGATATCCGACTCGAAAAAACCAGTTTTTGCATATCCGAAACCCAATCCGACCCGAATAAGAGATATCATCGTTGTAAGTTTTTGATTTACAGCACTGTAACTGTTTTAGGCCAAAAACTTACAATGATGTAAACTCTCAAACGGTGATGAATTTTCTCAAACTTATAAAAAAACATAGTGTTCTACATGTGTTATTTTATGAGTTTGTGAAAATTCATCAAACGGTGTTATTTTATAAGTTTTTTCCAAAACTTAGTACACTATGTTATTTTATGAGTTTGTGAAAGTTCATCACCGTTTAAGAGATATCATCGTTGTAAGTTTTTGATTTACAGCACTGTAACTGTTTTAGACCCAAAACTTACAACGATGTAAACTCTCAAACGGTGATGAATTTTCGCAAACTCATAAAAAAATAGTGTTCTACATGTGTTACAATGATGTTCAAAAAAAAAATCTAAGATTTGGCTTCATCTTGGCAAAGTTATCTGGGTTATTGTTATAAGAGTGGGTTATTATTTGAGCACAATCCTGTATTTTTTTTTCCTATAAATAAATAAATAATGATAAATACTGCAAATTGGCTAAAGTTGTACAATTTTGAATAGCTTACGAGTTGTTTGATGTTTGAGATTGTGTTTGAAAGTTACTTATTAACTTGATATTTTCAAAAATCCCGTATATTAAAAAAATATTTGACATTAAGAAAAGTTTTTTTTTGTTTTAACTTTTTGATTAAGATTAAAAGTTATTTTTGAGAAGTCAAAAATCATGACTTATCAATAGGGGTGTTCATCGAGTCGGATAACGAGTTATCGAGTTTTTCGGGATGGAAAATTTTTTTGGCCTATCCGAAACCTGACCCAAACCGAAATTCAAAATATATTATCCGACCCAAGAAATCCGAAAAATCCGAATTCGTTAATCCGAATAACCCTTTTTTTTCGGGTTATTCGGATATCCGACCCGAAAAAACCAGTTTTTACATATCCTAAACCGATCCGACCCGAATCTAAAATCATATTATCCGACCCAAAAAACCCGAAATAGATTTTGGATACTGTTTTTCGGGTTTCGGATTTCGAATTTTTTCGAGTTTCGGATATTTTGAACACCACTACTTATCAAGACTTGTTAACATAAAATTATTAATCTACCCATACCTTTCACTTATTCCCACTGACACCCACCACAAATGCCACCATCAACCATCATCACCACCCACCACCACCACTGCTACCCACTACCACCATCACAGCCACCCACTACTGCTAACCACTGTCTACCACAACCTTAAAATGATTCTAAAAATAAGACTGTTCTTATTTGTCTTATTACAAGAATAAACTGAACTAAATATTTAGTGCATGTTTGGGATTCCCTTTGAAATCAACTTTTTTGGTTATTGACTTGATGCAAAAGATAATAAGTTAAAAAGATGTTTGGTAATTTGAAAAACACTTTTCGTTTTAATTTTTCAAGTAGTGTTGAAAAATCATTTTTAAGAAGCTACTTTTTGCGGCTTTTAGATATGTTTTTTAACTTTTAATGTTTATAATCAGTTAATTTTTGTGAGAACTTACATATCCAAACAACTTATTTACTTATTGGCTTTCTATACAGAAAAGCTAATACAAACATATTTTTGAAAATTTCAATTCAAAAAGTCATAAGTTAATAAGTATTTTTGACAAAAAGTCTTTCTAAACTTAATTAGCAATCTCAAACATGCCCTTAGAAAATAACTTATTGACTTATTGGTTGTTTCTATCACAAAAGCTAATGCAAATAGTTTTTTAAAAAACTTTTTTTTAAAAAGTTATTAGTAAATAAACAATTTTAACATAAAACATTTTTTGAGTAAATAAGCAAAATCCCAAACACCCCTTAAGAAATTTCTCTAAATTAGTCAAGGGATTTTCAACCATTAAATTTTAAACAAAGTCTCAAGTCTGAATGATTCAAAGACTCGGAATTTAAAGAACCAAACAACTCCTAGTGTTTTTTAAGCAAGTTTAATAAGCTTATGATTACACCAAAACTATTACTCATCAGTTATTGGATCTTCTTATACTTCCTTTTTAAAGCTTATCTTTGAAAAAGATGGTTTGCATATATTCGGTATTTGAAAATATGTTTTTTCACAGGATGGTTTGTATAATTGTATATGATAAGAAGGCATCTAAAATATGGTTGTTGATGAGAATCATTCAAGTGGATAACTTCTATACACAGATTCAATTTTTGGTGATCACCGTCAGAAGTTATAAAAACCCAAAAAAATGATGCCCCTCTATTTTGACGTTATATGTCAGTTGTATGATACTCTCTGTTCCATTGCAGTATTAAATTTACCAAGAATGTAACATCAAAACGTCGATGAATTTTAATTTTTTCATAAATATGTTATAACGAATGTTAATAAAAATTTTACCAACAGCCTCAGATACATGGATCCAAGCCTTAGTCAATGTGACATCTTCATTCGGGTAAAGTTTGAATTTTATAAAATTATAATGTTAGTTTGATGGCATTTATAGGGGTTTGAAACAAAAAATTATAAAGAGATGATGGTTTAAGGCCTAGTTTCACATCGAAATCATTGTCCAACAGCTATGTTAACCTCACTCGCCAGCATGACCTGTCTCATCCTAAGGTATCGGGTAGAGGTGGCCAACATACCCGGAACCAAAACCGAGGAACCGAACCGCAATTGGTCGTACCTGAACAGATGGGTACCGGGCGGTTCCAGGTTTTCTGAGAAATTGGAACCGGAACCGGTTCCACCCTTAAACCGGTCAAACCCGAACCAGAACCGGTTCTTGACTTTGTTGACCGGAACCAGAACAGTCTTGGAACCGGAACCGGTTCCAAAAAAAACCCTGTTTGGCCACCTCTAGCATCGGGTATGTATAACCACCATGGATCAAGCCCAGCTATGTTTTATTTACTGTTTCCTGGCTCTAACTGCACCAACTACAGATCTTGCATTTAAAGAAGGCAAAGTTCGAAAGGTCGGAGTTTGGCCACGATCAAACACACACAAACATGGCAAGCCAAGAACCATGACAAGGAACCAAACATCCTTCAGAAAAAAAAAATTAAAAAAAAATGGTATTTTGCCATTAAGTGGTCAACAGATGAAATCAAAAGTAACAAATCACACTCATGTTTTCCAAACAAATAATTAGCTAGTGAGCTATGGGTCAAGGTAAATGATTTCAGCATGAACAGAAGCTCGCCTGAACCGCAACAGTTCTTTGATCAGCTCCAACACACCATCTTGAGAAGCTGGCTTAACTGTCATCCTCTCAAGCATTGGTGAATTTGCAAGCAAGAAGTTAATAAAATTTAGCTCTCTTGGCACCCCAAAAATACCAGCAATTTTCACAAACCGTAGCTGCGTAAAAAAGCAATTTTGATAGTCTTCTTCCATCAAATTCTTTATTGCTGCTTTTGGTAATGGCTGCTCATCTGGTCGTGCCTACATAAGAATATTAATTAACAAACTCCCATTAACAGCATGCCAACTTGGTTTAAAAAAGCATGCCTGAAGCAAGCTGAGGAGATGTAAGGAGAGAACTAGACATGAAGCGCAGGTGAGGCATGCTTTTAGGCAAAAAAAAACGGCGCAAGGCGCTAGTCTGAGGCACGCTTTTCGTAGAGGGCTTGCATTTGTGATTTATAATGTTGTACAGCAGGCTTTATAGGTTGATTCTACATCAACTACTAGACACTCGTGTATTACACGGTTGAATAAATAAAAAATTAAATATTAATTAATTAATAATCATGTAGTTAGAAAATATAATAACTATTTATAATTAAATTTACTTTAATATCTAAAAATATATTAATTTATTTTGATTCTTGTATCTCAGATTTCATGTGGAACTTTAACAATTATGATTCTTATGTTGATTTTAAGCATAGCCTTTTTGTCAAAAAAAACACCATGATGTCTTATTACATTTTATAATTCGTTGAGATTTTAATAGGATAAAGTTTGTGAGGTGTATATGTATTAACTGGAAGAGTGCAGTACCGGTAGTTAGAAATCCTGTATAGGAAAGTTATTTGTATAAATTCTCGAGGTACTGTAGAACCTGTCTAGCTTTTCTGGAGACTTTTGATAAGAGTATGCCCACTTATAGGCCAAAGCATATCACACCAAATACCTTACAAACTAAAAGATTCTAACATGTCACCAGGCATTCAGTTTTGAATACCAATCCTTATGTTTTCAAACGAGTTCAAATGATTTGCTTATGTGTGATTCTATTATATGTTTTATTTTGATTTAAAACCTCGTTAGAATTAAGTTTGTTAAGATGGACATGCACTAACTGGAAGGGTGAATACCGGTAGTTAAGAATCCTGCCTAAGAAAGCGATTCGTATGATTTTTGACGAAGGACCAGTCTCGTTTTCTTGAGGATCTTTAATGTGAGTATTTGCAAAGCATGTTGCATCAAACATCTTGCAAACAACATCAAACATCGTGCGAAAAGTGATGCCCTTTTTCGCCTTGCGCTTTTTAAAGCCAAGCATGCCAGCTAAGTAATGTAAAAGGAACTCACCAACAATTCGAGTTCCAAAAGGCAGGGTGAACTCCTAAGAATGCAAAGAGCTGCTAGACACTCATCCATGTCATTAAAATTTATACGCAGTGATAAATAATTCAGGTCCATACATGCACTTGGCAACCTCCTTGGCACCATATCAGAAGCCAAAAACTACATACAGGCAAGAAAATAACAGATAATATAATTGATATTGTGAAATGTTAACTAGAGGAAAATATTGTAAACCCGTTAATATTGCAAAACCAGGTACACGTCAGATTCATGTATGGAATTCAAGGATACCTTGAAAACCTAACATTGTCTTGTGGTGTGCTTCCTTAAACCAGCTTCCAACTATCAATTGGAGCATTCACAAATTTAACAAAAACTCATTTATCCCTGAGATTTGTTTCTCTCCTATAAACCTCCCACAACTCATTCCCCATATCTATCCGGTTTTCAATTAAATAATACTTGTTTATTCTTTATTTTATTAGCTCTTCTCTTTCTTCAACTCACAACCACTCACAAAATATAGAAAGAACATATATGGGTAATGAATAGTGAGTTTCCATTTATGGTGTGCTTCCTTAAACCAGCTTCCAACGATCAATTGGAGCATTCACAAATTTAACAAAAACTCATTTATCCCTGAGATTTGTTTCTCTCCTATAAACCTCCCACAACTCATTCCCCATATCTCTCCGGTTTTCAATTAAATAATACTTGTTTATTCTTTATTTTATTAGCTCTTCTCTCTCTTCAACTCACAACCACTCACAAAATATAGAAAGAACATATATGGGTAATGAATAGTGAGTTTCCATTTATGAGGACTCACTATAGCTTTACCTAAAAATTTAGAGATGGGGTATGGGGATGGGGATTGAGATAAACGAGTGAAAATGAAGAAAATAATTGTTTTCCCTAAAAAAACTAGAGGATGGGGATAGGGAATGGGATGTGAATGCTGGGTAGTAGTTGAGTAAATATAAAGACAAAAGGTTGTCTTTTATGCAAGCCAGAGGAACCACTCCATCATTGCATGCCAAGTGTCCACTCACCATGCGTTTCAGCAAATATTTTGGGTTTAGTGGGCTTACCCATTGATGAGCCTATGTATAAGAGACAGTGCTTTGGGTAACTAAGCTTTATCAACCACTGCAAGATGACAGGGGTTTCTCTGTTTCTTTTGTTCTCTATGTTGGAGATTGTTTTGCAGTTTAGTGAGGGTTTAATTGAATGTTTTCCTTGGTTCTTTGTTTTTTCTTGTTCAAAAATATTGTCATTTCGAAAAAAATATTTAAAAATATTGACTGAACAAAAGGTGTTCGGGTTGACCCCACCCAACCTATATAGAAAATTACCTTAACAGAGAGAAGTAGAACATTAATGAATAAAAAATGTGACAATTTGAAGCAAGATTAAGAAACATAAAATCAAAGTGTAAAAAGCATAGCAAAGAAAAGCATAGTGTTTAATGACATTCTACCTTCAAAAAGAAGCTTTGAACTTCGAGTCTTTGAATACTAGGTAGAGAAGCAAAAAACTTGATCAACTTGCTTGTAGTTCCAAGAGTCAACTCATGATCATTGCCAATACTGACATACAAACCAATGGAAACAGTAGAGAGAAGAAACGTTTTCTCAAAATTAACATCTTCAAAAACACCTCCAATGTCAAAGAAAGTAAGTTTTGGAGCATGAATCTTGAGATGTGCAAATCCCTCAAAGTTCATCAAAGTCAACCTCTCGAGTAATGGACATTTATATATTAAATCCTCAAAAACATCTTGGTCCATTGTAATGTGCTGAAGATCAAGGCTGTTTAAGACCTTAAACCCGTTGAATGCTAATGGAGGTTTTAACAAACAGTTAAATAGCTCAAGATGAGATAGCT
The DNA here is from genome assembly GCA_009363875.1 of Mikania micrantha. Taxonomy (NCBI): domain Eukaryota; kingdom Viridiplantae; phylum Streptophyta; class Magnoliopsida; order Asterales; family Asteraceae; genus Mikania; species Mikania micrantha. Next base: position 19,090,888 of record CM018687.1, on the reverse strand, counting down.
TGTCACACAAGTATAAAGAAGAAGGTAGCTTGTAGCGTTGACCTTTCCAAATTTCAAGTATAAATTCTTTGGTCGAGCCTCGTGAAAGGAAAAGAATCCATCGATCGATGTCACAAACACCTTGGAGGTCTCTGTGAGAAAGTTTGAATTTGTGTATTGGACCATTATGGAGCAAAAGCACATGATCAACGATTTTGACCAATTTATTTTTTATTATTGTTGGATCTTGGGATGATACAAGAACAGATTGATTATCAAACACGAGACTTGTAAGATTCACCCATTTGTATCTCCACTTACTTGACAATACACATGTTCTTACTGCATCCCTTAGTGTTAAAAGAGACAAAACTTTGTCTATGATATGCCCTGGTAAGTTGCTGATTCTATCAACCTCCGTCTCCATTTGGCAAGGAACTTTGGGTTGTTCCCTTTGCTTCTGAAAAATATTTTTGACCGAGTGAACATGATATTATAAGTTACAGAAGGAACAAATAGCATAGAAACATAATGTGTAATATGTAAAACATTTTCAACTTTAGATTGATTTGAGTAAGAAAAGACAAAGGGAGGGGAGATGACAGTTATTTTCTTTAATAAAACACATACACAAATGAGAAGTTGTTCTTCAATTTGTTTTGTTTTAGACTTGTATACATACACACACACAAATAAAAAAAATTACCTTGAAAATGGAGGGAAAATTGATGTTATTAACTGTTGAGTGAGGAATGCATAATTATCAGATAAGAAGCAGGGAATCAACAAAGTACATGAAATGTAAAAAAAAAAAAAACCTCATTGCAAAATCATGGTTGTGCATAACATTTCATTTTTTTAACAAAACCACTTACAAAACCATGTGGGTTTATGATCATTACAAATAACATTTAGTGAAGAAAATAAAAGGAGGTCAAGATATTAGCCTTCTCTCAAAATTTATATTGTGGAATCAATCAAGAGCAACTTACCATATTATTCATGAGGGGGTACAACTGAACTGTATTTTGAATTCACATGTAGATTGTGGAATCATCATTACACAGTTTCACTCATTTTCCACAGGCCGATATTTGATTTACTGCAGAATAAATTATGTGATCAGTCATGCACAAATCCCCAAATATATCAAATAGAGAAGGAAACCTACTCTAATACACATTTAGCAACAAAACCTTCTCTAATACACTCTTAGCAACAAAGAAAATTGGCTACAACAACCATACTCAGAAAATCCCACTTAGGCTATTTGTAGGGTTTTGGAAGGGTCAAATGCTGAAATGTAAGCAAATCTTAACCGTACCGCTAGGGAAAGGGGCATTGCTTCCAAAGAGACCCCATGCTCAAGTATAAACAAACATAATCAGGCAAAATACAACCTTATGGAGATAGTAAGCTACTAATTTAAGCAAAATGGTGGCCCAACAAGTGACAACATACGTAGTAACATAATATCATAATAACATAAGATAAAATGTAACATACTGACTAAGTTAAACATAACTTTTAGTGAATTCAATTTCTCCTAGGAGTGTCATTTTTAACCGGACCCGAATACCGAACCCGATTAAAATAACCTGAACCCGAACTAGTGTTAACTCGATCTACCGAACCCAATCTAGTAATAAACCCGAACCCAAAGTTTATAAATGGTTTGCTAAATGGCTAATTTTCTCAAATATTTGGTAACCCGAATAACACGAATATGTATATCATCGACTTGCTGATATGTTATATGCATGTATGCAAGGTTTAAAAGAACGGAATCGCGCCTCGAGGCGTTTTCCCCCTGCCTCACGAGGCGTACGCCTCAAGGCGAAACGAGGCGTAAGTCCGAGGCGGAAGTAAATAAATAAATATTTTTATAATATATCTATCAAAAAAAACTAAACATCAATTAAAGAACTTTTATAACTAATTTCAACATCAAATTTAATAAACATTAAAAGGACAAAGTCTATAAAACACAAAAAAAACTTTACACAATTGAAAACTATTGCTTATGTTTTTATTTAGAAATAATTTGAATAAGCTAGTATTGAAAATTGATAATCAAAATATCAAATAAAATACACTCCTTGCTTCCTACAGTGCACTATTTAAAAAAAACCCTAAAATCGTGAAACTGAGAAAAAGGGGACGAAGTGTGGACTGCGAATAGTGGAACGCTGAAGCCAATCAACAGGGAGTTGGATCACCTCACCTCACCTGCGCCACCTGAATTCGGGAAAAGGAAATGACCCTTTGACTGAAAATCGACGTTCGTCTTGAATGCTATCGCCTCAATTGAACGCGTTCGTCTGAAATTAGGTATGCCTGTAGAGACGTCGATTCGTCTTGAATGCTTAGCCGCCTCTAATTGAACGAAGAGACGTCGATTCGTTCGTCTGTAGAGGCGATTTGGTCTACCATTTCGCGATTTTACACAATTAGGTACGCGATTCGTTGCCGCCTCTAATTAACGAACCGCCTCAAGCCCATCCCTACAGCCTCAGCCTAGCGAGGCGTACGTTTCTTGAAATGTCGTGAGGCGCCGCGTCAAAAACGGAATTTCTCCGTTTCGCCTTGAGGCGTGCCTCAAGGCGCCGCCTCTGACCGTTTTTTTAAACCATGCATGTATGTATATGCATTCATTACTCTGAATATCACTCACAATAACGCTTGTCAAGTTAAAACTTTATATCCTTAACCAAAGTAAACACCAAGCAAAAGTTCAAACTTAACGAAATAAAAATAATAAAGCTCCAATGCATAGGTTCCATAGTTGTCAAAAGCCCTCAGGCGCTCGCCTAGGCCCCAAAAAAAAGCCAGGCTCATGAAATGCGCCTGGTGGCAACCTAGGCACACTTCGGTGGCTTTCCGGCTAGATTCCGGCAAAATTTTGGAATATCCGGCAAAGCTCAAAAAAATCCAACCATAAATCAGTCTAAAACAACTATAAAAAGGCTTTATATTTTAAAAATCTATATAACTAGATAATTAATTGTTTTATAGTTAGACTTTATATATTTTTAAAAATTTTTAAGTTTAAAACATGTCAAACCTCTAAAAATGGTAACTTAATACTATGCGTCTAGTTTAAAAAACCCCTCGCTTTTTTTGCGCCTTAAGCCTAGGCTCCGGGTGCGGCTTATGCGCCTTGAGTGCGCCTTGTGCCTTTGACAACTATGATAGGTTCTAGTCCCTAGTTCCCCTCTTCACACAATCCCAATCATCCCTGATTACCTACCGCAAAAACAAGAAAGCGGCTGAGCTACAAGCTCGGTTAAAAGATGCAGAATACAATAAAATAAAATGATGACATCATATGGAAGATAATAACAAAATAGATAAAGTTTTGAAATGAAATTTTCCCACCAAATAGTATCTCCGGCTCTCCGCACTAGAGCAAAACAATGAAATAAGGTTGAAGCAACAAAAGAGTTAGGATTATTTGATACTGAGTAGCCTACGTACAAATATATCCAAATACACACCCATTGTGCCAAACATATCATATCTCATCATCACAATCACAATTATACACTGGTCGCGACTCCCGTGCATCCAAATTGGAAAGTGTGTAGGGCACTACACCACTCAACCGTAAAATAAACGCAATATCAAATCAAATCCTAGGATGCATCCATACACCTTCCAAAATAATCCAAAGGTGCTCCTGCGTGTATATAATCAAGTAACAAAGTAGAGACTCCGTAAACTGATCACACCGTCACAGATAGTGTCATGTCATTGATCGCCACAATAACATAGTTGTAGTACCTCTACAAGTAGTTGACTTGGTATCCCTATCTCTTGTCTACAAATCTAGGGTTGTACGGGCGCACAATTGAACATATATATCCATAGTAATCGATAGCGAATAGCGGAAAATAGCAATACGGCTACCTACGTAGCGAATAGCGGTAAATAGCGACCGCTATTTCATGTTTAGCGATAAAATAATATAAAAACTCAAATTACCATTCTAAACTTTAAACAAATACCAAATTTCCAATTCAGTGAATTAAAACCAAAAAATAGAAAAAAGACATAAGTGCTGAGCTTATAATAACCTGGACAGCCAACTCCAACTCCAACTCCAACTCTCAGCCAATTCCGTCCAATTCATCGTTTAATTTTGTCCAATCGTCCAATTGGGGCGTCATTGAAGTGGGCGTCGTCCAATTCCATCCAATCGTCTTCAACTCGTCGACAATTAGGGCGACGTCATCCAATTGGGGTGTTTGTCGTCGGTCGTGATGTCTGTTAGGAATCAAAGAGGCGCAACAGAAACCGATTAACTCATACACGCACACGAAAGCAAAGAAAATAAACGACACAAAATATAACGTGGTTCGGTCGATGTGACCTACGTCCACGGGTTGCAACTAGGGATTCTTTATTGATTAGGTGTTGAAGATTACAATTACATGACAATGCTTAAATAGAAAAAATAATTAGGTTTAACCCTAATGGGCCAGGATTAGGGCCGGCTACCCTAAATGATGGAGATCGAACACTATATACTATGAATTCAACACACAATTGAAGAATTAACATATATTGATTGAAATATAGAAAGATTACAGAGAATGGAAATGAAATGGACATAGTTACATCATCCGAAGATGACCCAGGGTAAAACCCTTCTCCAAGTTGGAGCCAATCTCAATCTAAACAATATTCTTCACACACTCTACTCACAAGCCTTTCATCTATTTATAACCCACTAACACACACACTAGATATTAATATTACCAAACTACCCATATCTAGAACCTACCACAACTACTAATTAATACTAACATATTAATATAACTAAGATCTCTATCATTACTCCCCCCTTATTTAAAAGTCTTGTCCTCAAGACTTGGGAGTTAACTATGAAACGGACTTTGCTCAAATTATCCTTCCGTCCGGACATTTATGAGCTGGCCCGTATCGATTACCCCAACGTAAACAAATTCGTTTCTTCTTACGTCCTTTCCAATCCACACGTAAAAGATATCGCGCTCCTCGATCTTGGGGCTGAATAGAGCCTGTCTCCCCTGACCTCAACGATCCCAATTTAGAAGGAAAGTTGCGATACATATTTGAACGGGAATTAATATTCCGATAATTGGCTTTGAAAGAGAAATTTGATTTGGACTCTGCTTGGCCCAACATATGAAGCCCATCATCATACAAAAGCCCATCACGATTCCAATATTGACATCGAACTAATGGTACCTTACCGTCGGCGGCATAAGGGCGCACAGTATCCTCTCCTTCATCGAGATAATCAGGAATCAAATGCGATTGTTGGATCGTAGCTGCTTGCTCAGAAGGAGGATGAATTTCGAAGCTACCAATCGCTACCAACTGATCGTCGACGACATGGATTGGATCATGGTGAATCGAATCCTGCTCAGAAGAAGCAGGACGCGTGAAACAACTAAATCGCTGCAGTAGCCCCGATTCGAGCTCCGATTGCTCTTGATGTTTCATCCAGGCGAGGACGATTTACCTGAATTTAGCTGATTCCACACGTTCGACTTCCAAGGATCGCAACGTGGTTTTGATTTCGTTGACCTCTGATTGCAATTGACGAATCTGTTGATCGTGAACCTCTAGGCGAGCGTTGGTAGCACGAGTCTCCATCGGAAAATCAAATACCATTGTTGAATGATTGAACGAGCTCAGAAGTATCGGAAATTGAAATCGGAAATTGAATCAAATTAGAAATGCGAAAACGAAATTGAAACTGTAGGAACCTGAAATCGATGCTACTTGAACGAGAAATCTGAGAAATGACTTGCGAATCGGCTGAAATTGAAGAACGATGGTGACGAGGAGATCCCTGGAAGATGAAATCAGAAACAAATCGTAGATGAAAAACGGGCAGGTCGGACCAATGATGGAGATCGAACACTATATACTATGAATTCAACACACAATTGAAGAATTAACATATATTGATTGAAATATAGAAAGATTACAGAGAATGGAAATGAAATGGACATAGTTACATCATCCGAAGATGACCCAGGGTAAAACCCTTCTCCAAGTTGGAGCCAATCTCAATCTAAACAATATTCTTCACACACTCTACTCACAAGCCTTTCATCTATTTATAACCCACTAACACACACACTAGATATTAATATTACCAAACTACCCATATCTAGAACCTACCACAACTACTAATTAATACTAACATATTAATATAACTAAGATCTCTATCACTAAACCTCCCAAAGGCCTACGAAACCTAACAATCTCCCACTCGAAGGCCTTGCGATAGAATCAAGCCCGGCATCCAACATAAGCAATCCAGTCATCCAGTAAATCCAGTAATCTTCAATAACAAGTCTTCCAAGCCTCAATTCCCAAGAATAAACTAAGACTTCATCATATCCAGACATATCCCCCTAGTTGCAAACCGCCCCTCAATCATCAAGTACATGAAGGGCCAGTTGAAGCTCCCCCGAACTCCAACTCAGTCGTGACAAATCCCGTCAACGACTCATCCTCAATCTCAACTGGTATGTACACTCCACCAGATCCAGAGATACACCGAGGACCACCAACACTCTCCAAGCACAGCAAACTACCCACAGGAGAGAATTCTTCAGTTCTAGTCTTCAAAACCCAACGGCTCTTCGTAACTGTACCCGGAGCACAACCCTTGCTCCCACTGTCACCGAATCCTCTGAATGGCTTAGACTTCTGAACACGTTCTGCTAACATTCCCTTGGCTCCAGACTTCACGTTTGCAAAATGAACTCTCTTAGCACGAGATTTAGCGAACCAGATTTTGTTTCGCTTAACCGGGACGGTCATACATCCCTCAGCAGGTTCATCAACTAAATACAACGACCCATGCTTCATACCACGAGCAATCACGAGATTCCCCTTGACCACCTTCCATTCATTGCTACCAAACCTTACTTCCATGCCCTGTTTATCCAGCTGACACACAGAAATCAATTTCCTATTCAGCCCCGGAATAACCCTGACATTCTTCAAGTTCCATGTAGTTCCCAATGAAATAACCAGATCAACATCCCCAATGCCCGTGACTTCAAGCAACTCGTCATTAGCAAGTCGAACCTTCCCAAAATCTCCTTCTTTCAGATTCAGCATCGTTTCCCCGCTGTCCATGGCATGAAACGAAGCCCCTGAATCCATGACCCAAGAATCCACGCAGCTTTCAGTGCTGCATACCAAAGCATCATCATCATAAACGCCCTCAGTAGCGTTTACTTGCTTCGAAGTACTCGGGCATTGGCTCTTAACATGCCCTACTTCATTACAGCTCCAACACTTCACAGTCTTCCGAGTCTTAGACGGACTTCTTCCCCGACTCCCACTGCTTCTGTTATTCCCTCTTCCCCTACCAACATGTAACATCTCAGAAGATGATCCTGCACCAGTACTCTTCCGGCGAACGTCTTCACCTAGCACAATATCACGGATCCCCTCAAATGTCATATCAGTTGTCCCAACAGAACTTGTAACAGCAGTCACTGTTCCAGACCAACCATCAGGTAGTGAAGACAACAGTAACACAGCTTTCGTCTCATCATCAAACTTGATTCCCACATATGACAATCTGGACAGAATCGAATTCAGATTATTTTTGTGAACTGTAACTGAGCTTTCTTCGTTCATTCTTCTCATGAACAATTCCCTCATCAAGAACACCTTGTTCGCACCAGAAGGCTTCTCATACATATTTGACAGAGCCAACATCATTCCCCGAGCAGTAGTCTCATGCATGATGTTAAATGCAACGCTCCTCGTCAAAGCCAATGTAATAGCTCCCCTTGCTTTCTTGTCCTTTGAGTTCCATGCAGACTCAGTAGCTGCATCCATCTTCTCTGGTTTATCCTCCAGCACCATATCCAAATCCCTCTGACTGAGCAATGCCTCCATTTGCATTTTCCACCGGACGAAATCAGTTCCATTGAACTTCTCAATCTGAATCTTCCCCTCGTCAGCCATTTGAACCCGGTAACAAGATAAAACCAACAGAAAATACCCAACACCTTTCTAATCAATAAATCCGGCGAATACTCCAACCAATCCCAATCAAATCCCAACCGATTAGAAACCCACGATCAATAACAGCTGCAACAGACCCGAAACCCGCTGAAAATCAACAAAGACGACTCAAGGGTTCAATTTTGTAACCCTAATCGTCCAATTTCAGTCAATAATACCAGCAATTGCGATCCCAAACTCAACAGCAACGATCCAAGGCTCAATTGACCCTAATCTGCCTCTAATCCAGAAATTCGACCCCAACTTGTGTCAAAAACAGGTTCAATCGACGAATCCAAGGCTGAAAACAACCTTAAAATCGGCCGGAAAACAGCTCACCGGCGGCGGCGGCTTCTGCGGCGATTCTAACCGGCGGCGGCGATCGGAACAGGCTGTGGTGGTGACGACGACGGCAGAGGAGACGACCAAGGGTAAAACCCTAATCCTCTTTGACGGCTCAGATCTGCAAAGACGAACTCCAAGAGTTTTCCAAAACCCTAATTCGTATCCCAGAACAGACGACAACAGCCCCCACTCCTCTGATTTTCTTCTTTTTCTTTATCAGCAATCGTCCAGTGCGTTTCGTATATTAATCATCAACGAACCAGCTCTGATGCCACTTGTTAGGAATCAAAGAGGCGCAGCGGAAACCGATTAACTCATACACGCACACGAAAGCAAAGAAAATAAACGACACAAAATATAACGTGGTTCGGTCGATGTGACCTACGTCCACGGGTTGCAACTAGGGATTCTTTATTGATTAGGTGTTGAAGATTACAATTACATGACAATGCTTAAATAGAAAAAATAATTAGGTTTAACCCTAACGGGCCAGGATTAGGGCCGGCTGCCCTAAACCTCCCAAAGGCCTACGAAACCTAACAATGTCAACTCCAACTCTCTGCCCTTAATCGACTATTAGGGTTGACAATCAGGTACGATTTGCCAAAAAAGTCGACCTCCAATTCCGCTATTTCACGCTTTTCAGCCGCTAAACACCAATAGCGGGTGTTTCCCGCAACGCTACGTAGCGCGCTATAGCAGTCGCTACGTAGCGCGCTATAGCGGTCATTACTAGCGCTATCGATAACCATGTATATATCCAGCCCCATCAAATTATGTTCATCATGCGTATAAAGAACCTAAGTTGAACGAAATCAAATCATAGCACGCAAGCAGTTTCATAGTGTTTTCAAAAACATATCATAACCAAAGTTTTCTCAAAAGTCTTAAAAATATTTCAAGAGCACATAACAATTTCAGCAGCAAAATAGAAAGCGGATCATACGATTAGAGTCATTGATCAGCGGATCAAAGTTTTAAAAGAATCAAAATTTTTAGCAAGCACTTTTAGCAAAATAAAAAAAACATTCGACCTGAATGAGTGTCTTATGCTCCTAATGCCTCAAGGTTCCACCGACTTGTTCAACGGATCTACGAGTAATCTGAACTCCTTATCAGAATCATTACCTAACACTTAACAGCCTACTCAATATTTTCTAGAGTCCCAGACTTATAATAATTAGGGGTTTTCCTTATTAATTTTTATTAGTGTCTAGCATTTTCACCTTAGCATATATATGTGTGTCTTTAAGATATAAACTAATTGTTACAGAATGTTATACTTCACCATTTGAAACAAACAAGACAAGACAACTCACTGGTTATGTGGTTTATAATCTTTGATAACTAAAGAGACTTCATTTCTTAAACTCGTGATAATCTTAATTAGTGATTATGAGAAAAATGAGGTTAAATGGGTGTTACTCGATATGCCATACAGCAGGGTATAGAATTTAGATAAGTAGGTGAATGTGGTTGATAAGCTAGAATACAACCAACAGCTAGCAGCCAGCTACAAGAGGTTACAAATTTGCGAAAAGAAGGTTCACTCCATGTTCATTTCCCGTTTTACTAAAATTTACCTAACCAATTGTATGTAATTAAACCAGGTCATAAAAATCTCATTATGCCACTTCCTATGAATTTAAGATTAGTTCTTGATTTTATAATCACTCCTGAGTTTAGGTAGGATATGTATTAGATTTGGTGACTTTTTAAGTAAGAATTTGATTTATTTATTGAATATTATTGTTATTTTTCAAAAGGGGATACTGCAGCTTTGGAAGCTAAGAAATAAGGGAACAGAACAACCACCCTCAATAGATGTAATGCTAGTTATACCAAACCAGATAAGAATTAATCATGGAAGCAGCATCGAAGTAACAAACGGAAATAGCAGGAACATCATTCAATTGATTTCCATTTTATTATTTTCTTTTCCATCGATACACATCTTCTTACATCATCCCCAATCAATTAAGGTAAACCTAAAATGAAACAAGATAGATCGAGAGTCGGTGATTTACCTTGAATGCGAGTCAAAAATTGCTCTGGTCACGATGTCGTTTCCTTTGCGTCCAGAAGAATGATGAAATCGCCAGCGATGAGAACAATCTAGGTTAAAGGATTTATTTAATAGATAAGGGAGAAAAGAGGGGCAAGATGGAGGAGACATGGTGTACATTAAGGTCAAATATTATGTCTCCCTTTTCTATTTATTGTATAACTAGGTCAAATTTACAAGGATTCAATAATATAAATTTAAAATTGTAAATGTTTTTTTTGATTTAAAATATATTGCATAGAAAATAAAATAATAATATTGTATTTTAAAAGAATTATTTTTTCAAGTTTGGTTTCAAAAAATGTTATTTCTTACAAAATTATAGGATGGTTATCTATTATTACACAATTTAATAAAGAAAAAAAATAATAGTTAAATAATAATGACTTATAAATTATAAAAAGATTTTATAAGTTAAAATTTATTTGAAAATTTTCATATTTTATAATAATATGATTTTTTAAAAGTGTGTTTTTTAATATTAACATATTTTTTATTATATCAAGAAATCTTTTTTAATTATAAAAGGATTATATAATATAATTAGTATTTAATACTATTAGATAATTATTTTTTAATATTATGAACTTTTTTAATTAAAAATGGTATAAAGAATATATAATTATATCATTAGTATTTATTAAAGCGTGGTAATGAATCAAGTTGTTGAAAAGTATTTTAGTAATGTGTACTTTTGTTGATTTTTTATCAAGTCCCCCCCTTCTTTAAACGTTCATAACTTTATTGTATTGTGTCTTTTGTGTTTCTTTTCAATGTTGTGTTTTCATGAACAATTTAATACATAATAATGTTGCAGAGTACATAATATTAAGGAAGGATGACACAATGACGACTATGAATAACAAAATGATCTTTAAAAACGACACAATTACTTGTAAAAAACAAAATGACGAGTATGAACAATTTTGTACAAGTCGTTGTGTCTTTTATATAGGCATTGTGTCTTTTGTACAGATGATTGTGTCTTTTGTATTTCTGCTCAATGTTGTATTTTTCTAAACAATTAAGACACAATGATGTTGAATAATATATAATGTTAAGCAAGGATGACACAATGACGACTATAAATAACAAAATGATATTTAATAAAGACACAATTACCCGTAAGAAAAACACAAAAAGATAATTATACACAAATGTTTAGGAAAGACACAACGAAGATATTTAGATTTTAGACACAATGAGCTGAAAAAATTTCATTTTTATAGCAACATTGTACTCATTTTTGAAGATAAAAAATGCTCGTTTTTATGATATATTTTTTAAAAAAAAATAATATCGTGTGTAAAAGTTATGAACGTTTAAAAAATGTGAGGGAAAAGTGTTTATGACTAAATCACCCTCTAACAATTTTTCTCACTAAAATTTTAAATTTTATCTCTCAAATTTGATCTCATCTAATGATCAATAATTCTTCTTATACTTTCTAGAAATATTCAATAGGCTATTCGGAAAATTGGAAATATTTTAAACAATTTTATTATTATAGACCGTTAGATAAGGAGTTCGGTTATTCGTTTTGGCTAAAATTTTGATTTCTCATTCAAGGGTGTCGCGATGAGTATGGAAATAAAAGCGAAAAACCATGTGGAAATGAGATTAACAACTTTGTTCTTTATCTTGTTAGTGGAACCATTGATTCTGTTACATATAACTTTCTAATTCTATTTTATTAATTTGATATAAAAACAAATTTTTTAATTTTAAATTATGCTAATTTTTGTGCTTCTTGTTATGGAAGAAGAATCCAAGAAGCCAAAACATAGTCTACAAATTTGGTGTTTGAGATGCCATTTTTACAAAATAACTGGAACGTTTCTTTTATGGATGTTTTCCTTAATGGAGGTGATGGCAGAAATGTGCGCTTGTAAATAAGGTTTCATAAGAAACGTTTTCTTTGTCTTGTGTAACATCACTGTAACAAGTTGTTGCAATATTTCTTTTTTGAAACTTTTATTATAATTTATGTATTCATGTGTTATTGAATAAATTTGAAGTCACTTTGATTTTGTTACGTTTATGTAACATGATTCCATTTTATAAATTTTATATACATAACCAATTGTTACATGTATGTTACATTGATGTTGCAAAAAAGTTACATGTATGTAATCAAGTGTTACATGTATGTAATTTTTATTGTATTTAAAATATTTTCTTTTACTTATATGTAACATTGTGTTACATCTATGTTACTGTAACATCAGTGCCGGAACTGTCACCGGAACAGTGATCTCTACAGTACATGAACAGTAAAACATGTACGAACCATATACATTTCAGTACGTTTCATATTCATATCATTTATCATTATCATTTTTGTGTTATCATGGAACAAATTCAGAAACGTTTAACAGAAACACAGTTCAGAACAATGGTTCTTGAGTCAGATAATTATCTGGCAACACAGAACCATCATGTGATTATTTGTTAAAGACTTATTATGTATAAACATATGTGAGAATTTAAAGAACAAAACACGCGAATATCGTTACGTGGATGCTAAATTGACGGGTTATTCGTATAGGTGACGATCTGTACGAATATATCTGAAAGTTTAACGTTCTGAATGATATTCTATAATTAGAAAACAATATTGGAAAGTATAGTTATCGTCGTGTTCGTACGGGTGACGATTCGAACGAATACGCGCGCTAACCGTACGATTCAATTTAAACAGTTAAATAAATATTTTAAATTTAAATAAATGGAAGATATTATTTAATTTATTAGGAATTACAACCTAGAATAATTAAATGATTTCTAATTTTACAAACCGTGTCGTTTCGTCACGAAAACTACGCGAAACGGCGTGTTACGCGAAATCGTACGAGACCGAACGAGTGGGTGTTTTTCCTCACATTTATGGTGGCCATTTAATGCCACAACCACCCCATTTCCTCTCTCTCTCCCTCTAGCTCGTTCTCTCTCCCTCTCACTCTAACTTTTTCAAGAAAAACCCATGAAATTCTAAGATTTGACGCTCGATTTTGGACGGATTCAAGCAAGATAGGCATCAAGACGACCCTCTCTTCACGAAGAACACGAAAGCACAAAGAATATAGTCGTTTGTCCACTGATTCTGAGGTAAACTTCGATCTTATTTTCGATTTTTATAGGGTTTTCACGAGTTCACGTTGTTTTGCGATTAGAATCGGTAATAAACACTTAAAAACACTTAGACGAAGGTGAATGTACGATGAGGTATTGTTGGGGATGGGATTGTAACAGGTTGAAGCCGCAAACAAGGAAGAGATGATGCAGGTTCGTGGATCACAAGCGGGCCGAACCTTCTTGGGTCGAAGGAGAGGGTGGCGAACCCTATCAGCCCCGAACCTCTCTGCAACGAACCCTGAGCCGAACCTATTACTTCTGCAACGAACCTAGAGCATGTCTGCAACGAACCTGTGTTAAACCTGCCCCGAACCTTACATGGTGAACCCTGGCGAACCATGCCGCTCACGAACCCATGATGACGAACCTATCACACTCACCGAACCTTCTACATGCCGAACCCTAGATGGTCACGAACCTAGGGTAGATTACAGCCGAACCATGCCACTCACGAACCACGTGCGATAGACGAACCATGATGGACCGAACCTTAACGGTTCGTCTATCTTTATTAGAACCGAACCTTTGGCTAATTTAGAATAGGTTCGCTGCCATCACCATATATGGACCCAAAACCGAACCCTTAGATCCTTCTATTTTATTATACATGGAGACCTAAATATATATATATGAACGTGATAAGTGTGGGTGTACATGGATGGGTATAAAACTCTAAGAAGGCATGCATGGATGGAATGAGATGTGTGTGAATGGGTTAAAGTTGGTGTGTGTGCATGGGACATGTATGTGCATGGGATTAAATACAAAGTGTTAGTTATAAATAATGAGAAATAATGAAGCCAAATTGTGGGATAGAAGTTTTATAACTAAGATCATTAATACACGTTAACAACTTTAAAGGGATTGTTAACCTGAATGACTTGGATATCTATGTCATATGGTTCAAACATTTTGGATTATGATCAAGGAAGAATCAAAAGTTATCACTTAGGCTTAAGTGAGCCCCATGGGGCTTAATTAAGCCCATCATGCATTAAATGATTATGTAAATTCAAGTAATAATATTTTGATAAAAATCAAGGCATTGTAAATTTAATTAAAAGTTAATTTAATAATTTTCTAAAATCTTGTTAAATTTGAAATGTAATTTATAAATGTCATTGGTTTCTTTTAAGTTTATTAAGTTATAAAAGTCATTTGTAATATCATTGATTGGGATTTTGTTGTAAAATAGACAATATAATTGTCTGGATTTGAACTAAATACAAAGGAAACTCTGCCGAAATTTCTAAAAATATAAAAGTTAATTATTATAATTAAACAAGGGATTTGGGGTTATAAAAGGGTAACTAAGATAGATTAGATCTTATATACACGTAGTACTAAGACACTTAGTTGCACACACAACAAGACCCAACCTTAGGCACAACGACTATTACGCGTACTTATTGTATTCAACTCTTATAAAATAACTCAGGAGCCGAAGATACTTAGCTTACAAACAAGAGCGCGCATTTTGTGTAAATCATTTACATAGCAGCACAGGTGAGTTCATTGCCCCTTTTCTAACATTTTTGTTTTAAAACGCGGGGCTGAGAAGCATGCGTAAACTGTTTTCATTTAAACTGTTTATTTAAATGCTTTTATATATTATATGTTTTGCATATATATGTTTGTTGATACTCCTAGACTCCTGTCTAGGTAATTATTAAACATATCAAATTATCAAGTTAATTAAAGTACTCTTATGAGTAATACTTTAAATTTAAACTCTAAATAAACCCTTAGTCCATAAAGCTCAAATTTAAGAATCTAAATTCAAAGTGAAATCGAAGGAACTAAATCAAAAGATCATATTCAAAGGAAATCTAATTCAATGTGGAATCTGAGAACAAAGAATCATAATCAAGAATCAGTTATCATTGTGAATCATGGAAATTCTAAAGATCAAGATCAAGAGACTCAAGAAATCAGAAATCATAAATGTGTGTGAATCATTGTAATAATGAAATCATTATAATCTAATGAAATCATTAATATTCAGGTATAGAAGACTCTTGTAGTCAGGCTATACGAGCAATAACATGAAATATCATGAGATCAATATCAAAGTCAAAATCAAGAGAATCAAGAGATCAAGAATCAAAGGATATCCTTAAAGTCCCCGCATGTACAGAAGACCTTTGGGTCAAGCTGTAAGGGCAAAACATTAAAATCTCGCTCAGTTCAGGTGTACTCCTCGTGAGTTATGCCTGACATGGGTCACGTGTGAGAGGTTACAACTTGGACAACCATCCACAATTAAGTCTAATTGATTGAGTCATATAAGGCCTAGTCATCATGTCTTAGTTGTATTTAAATGTTTTATTTATTTAATTAAATATTTAACATTTTATTTCTATCACTGACTTTTGGGAAATCCTATATCTATGATGAACTCAATAGAATCAAAGGTAAATCAAGTTTTGGAAAGCATAATCTAAAATCAGAGGTGTGTAGGGTAAAAATGCTTAATTGTCAAGCATAATCTAAAATCAGAGGTGTGTAGGGTAAAAATGCTTAATTGTCATTAATTACAGTGTCATATGCGTATTAGTATGTGGTGGGATGGCGTCTGGGCGGGCTTGTAGGCTTGACTCAGGGGTATGCCCTATATATAAGCATACCGATATGGATATTACATTGAAGTTAATGAGTTATGGTCTTTACCGAAAGGGATTTTCAAATCATTTTCAAATACTAAACTATATGAACTCACCAACCATGTGTTGACTTTATTCTTTTTGCATGACTTCTCAGGTGACGAACAGGTCAACTGAAGAGTTGTTTCTTTTGGACTAGGTTACAGATAGAGGACCTAGCTTTTTGGACCTGCATACTTTTGGACATCATACACAATTATTTTGTATATCTTGTGCAGATACAAGATTGAATATTTATGATGTGATAGTAGATTTACATTGTTAAATTATAAACTTAACTGATGTAATTTAACTTTGTAATTCTATTTTATTTTAGCAAGTTTCTCAGTTATATATCATGTGCAATGTAAACAATCTGATCATTTCGATTATCACTTCCAATATCGCGCTCCGGGAACCTTTCGCCCGACAGGGAAACCCGATCCTACCCCGCCGGCTCAGGGTGTGACAGTTACACCAAGTGTTACATATATGTTACATCTAGGTGATTTGTGGGTTTTTAGAAGTTTATCTTGATCATGGTGTCAACGAGTTAGGTTTTCAGAATTTTGGTTCCAATTTGTGGTATGATGGATATTTTGGATGTATTGCCCTGGTAATGATGATGTAACGTTCATGTAAGCTTTTTTGTTACATTTGTTTTTTGACATTAATTAGTTTTATTACAGAGGTTTTGATTATATATTTAAAATTCTTTAGAGTACAAAATTGTAATGATAAATGTCAATAGCATTTAAAAGCAAGAGTTACATGTTTTTGGTAAAAACTAAACTTATATTAAAAACTAAAGTTACTTGTAAAAACTAAACTTACATTCATGACCAAATATATGAGTTAATTGACAAAAAGAAAAAAAATATATTCAAAAAACAAAATTTTAAAAATCAAAATTAATATTATTCATGAGGAAATAATTCGCATAATATAAATATGATATAATAATTTAAGTACAATGAAAAATAAAAAGTAAGTAAACTAATCATACCTTTTGATAATAGTACAATGACAATACTATTTGAACAATAGTACAATAACAATATTATTTAACATTGTGATTTGACAATTCATTTTTTCTCTATTTCAATTGACAAAAGTTTAAAACCATTATATGTGTAACGATAACGAGATTTTAATCAGATTTTAGTGTAACATATATGTAACGAAGTTAGTCAATTGTATAAATCTTATTTCTTTACTTATACAAAAATTGTATTGTTTAAAAATAGTACAATTATGATTTTTTACTCGTGTATATTGAAAATGTTTAAAATATTGGTATTTTATTGAATTGTTTTTAATAAAATAATATATAGTGTTAGTACGATGTGATTTGTTTGAAAAAAATAAGAAATGTAGATAGTTCATTGTGTCATAAAAAGGTTGACTAGTACTTTATTATCATTGGACAACTCAAGTACTTTTGACGTGAACATAGAAAACAAAACCAAGAAACATAATAATCTAATATTAATTCAAAATTTACATTTGAGTATGCCTGTTGAATGTAACAGTAGCGTAACAGATATGCAAATTCACCAAAAATTTATTTATTATTTCAAGATTTAGGGTATAATCAATTAGATGTAATATAGAAGGAATATAATTAGCTTAAATATTACTAGAATACAATTAATTTCAGATATGCAAATTCACCAAAAATTTATTTATTATTTCAGGATTTAGGGTATAATCAATTAGATGTAATATAGAAGGAATATAATTAGCTTAAATATTACAGGATTTAGGGTATAATTAAATGCAGATGAGGTTGTCTTGACTAATTTAACTTATATTACACAAGTACAATTTAAATATATGATTATATATTTAGGAAAAAAAACAAACATTAAATGATTTGTATACTATCTCCAAAATGTCAACTTATCAAAATATTTTAACTAGTGTTTTGAAAGAGGGAAATGAATCTTGAAATCAATATTTTTCAAAATTATAAATTGCTGAACAAAATAATATTGTTCTGCATCCCTTTGTAAACTTAACGTAACAGTGTATTTTTTTCATGTTTTTTATTTGTTAAAAATATTATATATGTAATATTGTTACATGGCCAATTGCTGTAGCACATATTTGT
The DNA here is from genome assembly GCA_009363875.1 of Mikania micrantha. NCBI lineage: Eukaryota > Viridiplantae > Streptophyta > Magnoliopsida > Asterales > Asteraceae > Mikania > Mikania micrantha. The sequence goes on along the minus strand of CM018687.1, from coordinate 19,072,581 downwards.
TGAGATATAACCAATTAAATATCTGGTAATTTGGTATGTGGAGTTAAAGTTAAAGTAAAAAACAAGAAAGTTAAAAACTAATTGTTATATAATAATAAAAATATACCATAGATAAAAGAGATATAGTAATATAACAACATTAACATAACTAGTATATGTTATCCCAATCAGTAAGATCATCAGAATCGGTGCTTAGCTCGTCTTCGTAATGATTGTGGTTCGCCCAACGAATTAAAGTGTTCAATGATTCAACAGAACCTGTAGTCTTCGTCTCGTGTGGGGAAAATGTGACAATCTGACATTTCCGGATTAACCCCGTTTACCAAAACTAACAGATTTCACACGAAATAGAACAAAATCAAACCTGAAGGACTAGACTTAAACAAAATCAGTCCCAAAATGATTAAATTACAAGGATTAAACTTGTAAAGGATTATAATAATCAATTTTGGCTTTTACAAGTCAAAATTCGGCCAAATGATTAGTTAAATTCGAAATTCCCATTAAATCATTGTTAATAACCGAATTAAACACCCACATAACTCACTTTGATGATGATTAATCATCCGTTATCAGACTAGTAATGGTCAAATTAAACCCAAATAATACTCAAAAGTCGAAACCGTCTCTAATTATTATCAAATTCGTATAACCCGACCATAATTCACAAAATTGAACACTTAAACATCTAAACCGGCACCTTTAGGCACATTTTCATCTATCAATTTGATCCCAAGAGCTCCGGACAGAAGAATTCGATTGGAGGGTGGCCGAAACTCAAGCTTCAGTCAATCTCCATCAATTTGACAGCAAACCAGGTAGGAATTCACTCCTACACAACCTAAACATGCCGACTAAGTAAATCCCCATGGTAATTATGAGTTCTAACATCGAATTATACGAGTTCGATTGTTAGGGTTCTTCGGATAAAAGGATTTGGGGTTTTTTAACAAAACAGGTTATAAAATCAAATTAAACTATATCCCTAGCTTCGAAATTGTCTATTAAAAGAAAACCCTATGTTAATTTTAAAAAATACCAACGAATTGTACGAAATCGAATTCTAGGGTTCTTAATGAAAACGATTTGGGGTTTTTGAATCAAACGAGGTTAATATCCAAATTAATCATTACAGAAAGCTTCGAAACTCTTGTTTTAATGAAAACCCTATGAATTAAACATTCCATTTTATCAAATTGTATGAATTCGATTACCAGTTCTTTTTTATTAAAAAAGTTTGGGGTTTTCTAAGTAAAAAACATTTAAAATTCAATTAAACTATATGGATGGGTTCGGTTTGATCCAGGGATGAAAAGCCCTATGAATTTAAGGGCTAATAAGTTCGAATTTGATGCAATTGGGTCGAGGGTTTAGTTATTCGAAGTTGAACACGTTAGAGACCCATTTGAACATAAAGACTAAATCAAAAATTCCAATTAAATCTACCCTCAGATTCGGTTAGATTCCAAGAACAAAACCCCTATAGTTTTGGGATCGATCGGGTGCAAATCGCGGGTCAAATGGGTTCATTTGATTCCGTTAATACAACATAAGGGAACCGACTGTTTAAATGTTAAAACAATTAATCGGGAGATTGTGTTGCAAATGTTTAGTGGGATGAGATGGAAAGTTGGTCGTATGGTGTGTGGGAGGTCGCGGGTTTAAGGCTGAGTCCCACCGGTTTTGAATTAAAAACCAATTTTAGTTTTTGAACCATAACTTCTTCATTTTAACTCCAAATCGATCCGTTCAAGTTGCGTTTGAACCGTAACGGAATCCTGAACAAAATAAAATAATAAAATTTTTATTTTTAACAAAAAGTCTAATCGCGTATAATTACGTGTTGTAAAATAAAATCGTATATGTTTATACGATTTAATCGAACATTCGTACATATTTTTGTATGTATGCTTAAAACAATCTAAACCAAACCACTAACTGCGGTTTCAAAAAGTGACAAACCAAACCGACCATGTTAGTTGTGTAAACCAAACCGATCGGTATTGACGGTTTCACGGTTTTACGGTTCGGTTTTTGCGGTTTCACGGTTTTAAAAAAACAATAAAGAACCTTTAATATAATGATGCAAAAGACCATAATCCAATTCAAATTCTAATTTCAAAAATCGAAATCCATATTCTTATATCCAATCATGATCAAAATAACAAAAGTAATATAAAAATAGTGATGAATGAACTTTGATTGAAGATCATTTTTTAAAACAATAATATTATCAACATCATTTTTCATTTCAATACAACATGTGATTTATGAATAATGAGAATAGAGACTCAATGAGAAAATGAAAAAGATGCTAACTTAGGTTTTTCAATAATTTTAGAATACTCAAACCATAAACCGCACCATCAAGTTCTAAAACCAACCAAACCGACCAACTGTCTTCGGTCCGGTCCGGTTTAGACGGTTCGGTCGGTTTATGGACACCCTTAATCTAACATACGTGGGTTAACACGTATGTGACTACAAACACGATTTGAAATTACGAATAACGCGACGTTATTGTAATGACACAGGTTCTCCGTAGAAGATTGTCTACGCGAATTCACGAACAGTTGATCATTCTATTTGCATTCTCAGGTGCGTACACGACCCCTTTTTACTTTTACCGTTTTGGGGGAGAAAACATGTGCAAACAAAATCTTTTAGACACATATCACTTGTATGAGTTAGGTATTTACTATAAGTGCAAACATATCATTAAAAGTCCTTACATATCGAACCGTTTAGTTTGCCGTAGTGCAAAGCGTGGTAGTTGAAGATAGATCTATTGGGTTTTAAAAACCTCACTTGGTAGATTGTAGGTCTACGTAAGTGTTTAACTAGCCAATTCAAACATTACTATTGTTTGTGCTAGACAATAGTGGAAAGGCAAACATTCATTCAAACAGTCAGCTTTGATGTCGACCGCTTATGTAAATAATACAATGACTACCTATCATGACTATGCAATGTGTGATTATGTTATCTGTAAACATTACATTTCAAACAGTTGTTCAAACATTTTTGATTATTCAAACCTGTGTGTGCACCAACCTTCGTGTTGACTTTATTTGCATGTTTTCCCAGGACACTAAGGTACAAGCTTGAGCAAGTAGGGACTAGGATGTTGAGTCTCATGCATCAATTATACTACAACTGTTTTGAATTTGGTTCTTTAAGACATTGAACATCGTAATTTACATTTTTGCAAACGTTATGTTGTTTTGTTTTTTTTTTCAAACGCTTCCGCAACGTTAAAACTTTGAATTTACAATTGAGACCAAATTTATGTTTGAAAAGCATATAGAGGTCTTTCGTTATGTCTAATGCCTGAGATCCTGGTTTGTCACGCCCTAAATGATATGATCCCGTTAGTTGGAAATTGGGGGTGTGACAGATTGGCGTTATAGCGAACTAGGTTTGCATTAGTAGACTTAGACTATAACTGTTAGAAATTAGACACACTTACTTACATAACTAAGTTTTGCATAGCATTTACATATGGTATTATGTAACAGATATGGCATCACCATCATCACCACATGTGCTTGCACTCGAGGATGAGGAGCCGATAGCTCCAGTATTGCCAGCATCACCTCCACTGGTGGCCGTAGAGTCACCAAACCAGCATCCCCTACCATCCGAGGGGAGTGAGACGGATGATTACGAGGAGGATCCCGAGGAGGACCCTGACGAGGATCCTCATGAGGACCTGAGGAGGATCCTGATGAGGACCTTGAGGAGGATCCCGATGAGGAGCCTTCTGACCATGTATCACCTACACTGTATGCCCCTAAGCCTAAGAGGCCACGATTTGAGTCAGACGAGATTGCTCGACTGACCTAGGAGGTGAAGTGGGCGGACGACAGGATTTAGAATCTCGCACAGGAGCTTAGGGATGCGAATGCTCGACACGCAGAGCTCCATAGCTTAGTCGACATGATGGATACTGACATAACTCTGTTGACTGGACGTCTCCAGGAGGCAGAGAACCGAGCAGAAATCGCTGAGGGAAGACTTCTAGAGCTAGAGGAGTTGGTTGTATCTGACTTTGAGGAGGAAGAGGAGGAGGAACCAGCAGAGAATGCTGATTCCGAGTCCACGATTGACGATGCTTTCGATTTATTTAGTTTATACCTATAAGGGGCAGGTTGTGTCCCTATACTAGATGTTTGGAAATTGATGTTTTGATATTAAAGGAATTGTAATCAGTACGACTTATTATCTATCGAAAACTATTATCTATTGTTAACAGTTGTGTTCGCTCATACAATTACATTTTTATTTGCTGTATCATTTACACATTTCACATTGGATCTTGGTAACACTATAACTAGGGCTGTAAACGAACCGAACGTTCAGCGAACCGTTCGTGAACCGTTCGGCAGGAAATTCGTTTGTTTAATAAATGAACGAACACGAACAAGAAAATTCCGTTCGTTTAGTTAAATGAACGAACATGAACAGAGGTCGTGTTCGTTCATTTGTGTTCGTGAACGTTCGGTAACATGTTCGTTTACGTTCGTTTATGTTCGATTAAGTTCGTTTATTATATTTATTCATTAAATATGTTGTATATTTTTAATTTTTTACTTTTAGTTTAATACCATAATGTTTAAGTTATTTTTAGTTTAATACTATAATATTTAAATTTATATATTTATAAATGATTATCTCCAATGTTTGAAAGTAAGAATGTTGATTTATATTGTTTAAATAATATGCGTTCGTGAACCATTCGTGAACAAACTAAATTCCTTAATGAACGAACACGAACAAGAATTTTCGTTCGGTTAGCGTTCGTGAACCGTTCGTGAACAAGTTAAAAGTTAAACGAACGAACACGAACAAGGGCTCGTTCGTGTTCGTTCGTTTCGTTTACAGCCCTAACTCTAACACTTATTCTCACTATGAAGATTATGGCCGAGGAAAGCATTAACATGACTGTTGCTGAACTCAACGCACTTATCAACAATATGGTTGCAGAGGCTATCGCTAACTATGCTCAAACACACAAGACAAGACCACATGGTCCAATTGGGGGATTGTTTAACCCACAAGTGTGCACGTTCAAGACATTCTTGGACTGCAAACCGCACAAATTCAAAGGATCGGAAGGAGCCATTGGACTTCTTTGATGGATCGAAAAGTCAGAGTCAGTGTTTGAGATGTGCAATTGCCCGGAAGAGAACAAAGTCAAGTATGCTACTGGTACTTTGGAGGGTCCAGCATTGACTTGGTGGAACTCCAACGTGCAGACATTGGGATTGGGTGAGGTCAATGCCCTTACTTGGAATGGATTCAAGACGCTAATGCAGGAGGAGTATTGCCCCCGCAACGAGGTGCAAAAGCTGGGGGATGAATACTGGCACCTTAAAATGGAAGGGTCTGATATCGAGAAGTTCACCTTTCGATCCCACGAATTAGCCAGACTCCTACCTCACATGGCAACTCCGCCTAGCAAGTGGATTGAGAGGTACATTGGGAGATTAGTATCTCAGATCCAAGGGTTAGTCACGTCTGCTAATCCCACAACTATTCAACAAGCTGTTCGGTTGGCGCACCAACTGACTGATCAGGCAGTACAGCAGGGAACTTTGCCTAAAAGAACAGCAGCTGCTAAAGTGGGAGACCACAAAAGGAAGTGGGAGAGCAGCAGTTCCAAAAACTCCACTCAACAAGCATTACAGCAGAACCGCAAGCATGAGTCAAACAAGACTCATCACAATTCAAACAGTAGTCAGCAGTCATCAGGAGGGTATATTGGTAAATACCCAAAGTGCAACAAATGTGGATTCCATCATTTAGGAATCAGTGTGATAAGTACCGGTGCCAACGGTGGGGTAAAGCGGGTCATGCAGCCAAAGACTTCCGTGGGGAGCTGCAAACAAACCCCACCAACCAGAACAACACCCAGAAGGGATGCTATGAGTGTGGCAAACCTGGGCATTTCAAGAAGGATTGCCCACAACTCAAGAAAAGAGGGTCTAATGATACAACAAATGGCAATGGCACCAACAGCAAAAACAACAATAACAACAACAAAAATGGTGCTAAGGGCAGAGCGTTCGTGATTGGAGGACGTCAAGCACGGGAGGATCCAAACGTCGTTACTGGTACGTTCCTCTTGAATAATCACTCTGCCTCTATGCTATTTGACACTGGTGCAGACCAGAGTTTTGTATCTAGTGAGTTTTGTAAATTGCTAAATGTTAGTCCTACTACCCTGGAAGACCCTTACACTGTAGAACTAGCTGATGGCAAGTTAATTGTAGTAGAACATATCCTTAAAGGATGTATCCTTGACTTGATGGGTCAAACACTGGACATTGACCTTATGCCTATCGCTTTAGGCAGTTTTGATGTAGTCATTGGCATGGACTGGTTGTCGAAACACCAGGCTGAAATAGTATGCCAGGAAAAGATTGTCTGTATACCTCTTCCACATGGAGAGACACTGTATGTACCAAGCGAGAAGAGCAGTATGCCACTGCGTCTCACATCTTGTATGAAGGCACACAAATGTCTGCGTAAAGGTCATACAACATTTATAGCACTTATAACTGAAAAGCCGGTAGCTGAGAATAAGATCGAAGACATCCCATTGGTTCGTGAATTTCCTGAAGTATTTCCAGAAGACCTACCAGGGTTACCTCCTACAAGACAAGTGGAATTCCGAATTGACCTTACACCAGATGCAGCACCGATAGCTAGAGCGCCTTATCGACTTGCACCATCTGAAATGCAAGAGCTATCTACACAACTGCAAGAGTTGTTGGATAAGGGCTTTATACGACCTAGTTTTTCACCTTGGGGAGCCCCAGTCTTATATGTTTAGAAAAAGGACGGGACTTTCCGTATGTATATCGATTACTGGGAACTTAACAAGGTTACCATCAAAAACCGGTATCCGTTACCTCGAATTGATGATCTGTTCGATCAATTGCAAGGTTCGAGTTACTATTCGAAGATTGATCTCAGGTCTGGGTACCATCAACTCAGAGTCCAAGAGGAAGATATTCCAAAGACAACATTCAGAACGCGTTATGGCCCTTACGAATTCTTGCTCATGCCATTTGGGTTGACAAACGCTCCAGCAGTATTCATGGATCTCATGAATCGAGTCTGCAAACCTTATCTTGATAAGTTTGTCATTGTTTTCATCGATGACATTCTCATCTATTCTTAGACTGAGGAGGAGCACGCTGAACATCTTCGACTGATGTTAGAATTACTTAAACAAGAACAATTGTATGCAAAGTTATCGAAATGTGACTTTTGGATGCGCGAAGTTCAATTCTTGGGTCATATAAATGAAAAGGGCATACATGTTGATCCAGCAAAAATTGAGGTGATTAAGAATTGGGAAGCACCAAAGACGCCTACCGAGGTACGGCAATTCCTAGGTTCGGCGGGTTACTATCAACGATTCATTGAAGGTTTCTCAAAAATCGCTCAACCACATACAACCCTTACTCACAAAGGAAAGAAGTATGACCGGACAAACAAACAGGAAGCTGCATTCCAGCTTTTGAAACAAAAACTCTGCAGTGCACCGATTCTGTCCTTACAGGAAGGAACGGAAGACTTTGTGGTGTACTTTAGGCACCTTTAGGCACCTTTAGGCACATTTTCATCTATCAATTTGATCCCAAGAGCTCCGGACAGAAGAATTCGATTGGAGGGTGGCCGAAACTCAAGCTTCAGTCAATCTCCATCAATTTGACAGCAAACCAGGTAGGAATTCACTCCTACACAACCTAAACATGTCGACTAAGTAAATCCCCATGGTAATTCTGAGTTCTAACATCGAATTATACGAGTTCGATTGTTAGGGTTCTTCAGATAAAGGGATTTGGGGGTTTTTAACAAAACATGTTATAAAATCAAATTAAACTATATCCCTAGCTTCGAAATTGTCTGTTAAAAGAAAACCCTATGTTAATTTTAACAAACAACAACGAATTGTACGAAATCGAATTCTAGGGGAACCGACTGTTTAAATGTTAAAACAATTAATCGGGAGATTCTGTTGCAAATGTTTAGTGGGTTGAGATGGTGAGTTGGTCGTATGGTGTGTGGGAGGTCGCGGGTTTGAGGCTGAGTGCCACCGGTTTTTGAATTAAAAACCAATTTTTAGTTTTTGAACCATAACTTCTTCGTTTGAACTCCAAATCGATCCGTTCAAGTTGCGTTTGAACAGTAAACCACACCGAACCACTCGGTTGGTCCGGTTTATACGGTTTAAAAAGAATGCAAACCATAAACCACACCGAACTACTCGGTTTTAAGAATACTCAAACCATAAACCACACCATCAAGTTCTAAAACCAACCAAACCGACCAACTGTCTCGGTCCGGTCCGGTTTAGACGGTTCGGTCGGTTTATGGACACCCCTAATCTAACATACGTGGGTTAACACGTATGTGACTACAAACACGATTTGACATTACGAATAACGCGACGTTATTGTAATGAACAATTCTTTCTGTAGGTGATTAATCTTTGCATGGCAATGTATCTTGAACAACATAATCATCAAACTTGTAATTCAGAACCCATTCATTATCAAATGGACCGTAATCAAATAGATATGTAGTTGGAAAGTCATCTTTCTCTACTTTTACCGAAGTTGTTGGATCAATGTGCGAAATTTTAGCAACATATCTAGGTGCGAACTTTGATATGTGGCTAATATTTGGTTTAGCTTCTGGCTCTTCTTCTTTAATGGATATTGGATTTTTTTTTTAGAGTTTGACATGCTTGAAAATGAATGGTGAAAACAAAGGAGAGATTGGCAAAAAAAAATGTTAAAATGTAAATATATATAGACTAAACAATGTGTTAGGTATGCCAATAAATATACACATTATCCTCGAACAACGTAACATAGATATGACTAAGTCACCTCTTAAATTCAGCCAGCATAAATAAAACATTTTATATCCTTAAAAAATATGGCGAGTAAAAGAAAAGTGGGGAAATATTTCAAAATTAAATTTTTGATTTTTGATTTTAATTTGATGAGAGAGAAGATGATTAATTAATAAAATAGTGTATAGTAGTACATGTGGACAAAATGACATTTATGCCTTCAATATAATAATGTTATTAAAAAGAAAAAATAATGTGCCATATTATGGACCAAGTATTGGGTTTACTTAGTTTCTTCATCTCAAATGAGTTTTCAAAATATACATGCCATATATATATATATAAGGGATGGTTCCTTTGTTAACCCTTCCTTGTTGCGATAACCGCATAACCCTGGCATTTTTTTTTGTTTTTTGCCCGAATCTTTGTTTTTTTTCATGGTCTTTATTATACATAAATATGGGGGGTTTCTTTTTTGTGTTTTTGATAAACGGTGATGAATTAGCAAAACCGAGGCAAATTCGATTTGCATTGCATTGCGAATTAGCCAAAACACAAAAAAGAAAACCCCCCTAAATATGTGTGACACCCCGTAATTTCCAGGTCAGCATCTTATTTATTTAAATGTTTATTTAAATGCACTATGTACACGTGGCACTAGAATTAGATTAATTTAGTGTGACACGTGGCACGACAGTACGAACACTGACACATGACTAGATAATTCGTAGAATTATCGGCAAACAGCACACACGTGTCAAAACACACGAACGTTGGTGAACGTTAAGCACATTGTGTAGCACAGCACTCGAAACACTCACACATTGAACTAGGAAGTTCAAACAAGGCCAAACGATAGTTCGGAAGCGTGAAAACGGTGACGAACGGATCAAACCCATTGAAATAGGCTTATTGGGCTCTCTGGGAGCCCACCGCGGTACGCGGTGGCCCAACAGGAGGCCCACCCGCGATACGCGACCAACATCGCGGGGGTTTGACCTCCGAAATCCGCCGCGGTACGCGGAGGATCTTTTTGACCCATCTCCGCGGTACGCGACGGGTGTCAGACGGCAAAATCTTTATAAACCAAGACACCATCATATCTTGGCCACTCTACACACTCCTCCCGAGCTCTAGCTTCATAATTCGGTCCTTATCCGCCATTTTCACCTGCAAACTCCCTTAGAAGCCATTATTGTGTGATTGAAGCTCAAGACTTGAGTTCTTGAACACCCAAGAAGACCAAGGAGGACCTTCACACGACGACAACCACTTGTACCTGCTGTGAAGCCATCTCCTACCATTCCAGGAGCACCTAGGGACTGACAAGAGACCATCTCGAGCTTCTAGAGCTTCCTAAGGTAGTTTCTATGGCTAGAATACTCTTTTACACATCAATACACACACATGCATGGGTAAAACCCACATGCAAGCACTCATGGTCCACATGCACGAGATTAGGATCTGGGTTTGATGGTTTGAATGTATTTCTTGATGATCTATGATGATATTTGAGTGTTTGATGATGATCTATAATGTTGGATGTTGTTGAAGTCATGACTTGTATATGTAATGTTGAAATATTGCCATGCATGCATGATCCGTGGTTGTTGGAATGATCTTAAGTATGTTAATATGCTTATTGGTAGTATTAGAAGAGTTATACATGGTTAGATTGGATTGAAATGACTTAAAAACATGATTTTGTTGAGCCTTTCTATTTATAGAAACTTTTTCTTTAAGAAATGGTGTTATGGTTAAAATGGTAACCATGCATGTAAGTGAAAATGATATTAGGATGTTAGAATGATGATTTGAATGCTTGATAATGATTTTTAGTGATAAAAATGGTCATATGTGATGAGTTACTATTTTTAGTAACTTTATTAGTTGAAATAATGTTAAGTGATGATTTTGGTTATGTTGGTATGCCTAAGTGATATTAGATTGATTATTATGATGATTAGTGACATGAAAATAGGATTAGAAATGTTAAATGGTCATTTTTATGCAAAAACCATAAAGTTACTATTTTTAGTAACTTTATTTTTACAAAAACCGATTTGTCAACGTGTTGGATGATTTGAGCATGCTAAATGACTTATAATGCTATAACATGATGATTAGATGCTAAGTTAGATGGTTTCCGATGTTATGTATGCTAAAAATGGAAACTTTCCATTTTAGGAAACTTTTATGTGCTAATATGTTGTAAACGACTTATATGACCTTGTATGATAATGTGCTATGTGTTAACATGACCCCATAGGATTAACGAGCATGCTAGAACTATAAAACCGATATGCTTTGTGAACTTTCCATAAATGGAAACTTACTATAAATAGTAAGTTGTCCATAGACGCGACATGCGCGTTTTGCACACGACAAACACTTACACGATTGCTACACGATTCACAACCGTCACACGGTTCACCAACGGGTCGTTGATTTGACACGGTCAACTTTGGTCAAACACGGTCAAACACGGTCAAACATGGTCAAACACGGTCAATATGGACCAACACGAGCACGGTCCCTTACACGAACTCACGTACGGTATACGATATAGGTTGCCGGTGACCGACGTGCTACACGACAACTCAGGAGCTTACGCTTACGTACAATCATATCACTAAGGTGAGTTTACGGCCCCTCTTTACTCTTTTTCAAACGCTTTTAAATAGGGGGAGAATACTTGTTGCATCGAGTCAAACATCTATTACTGTACAAACATTTTGGTGTATGCTGGTTTATTAGACAAACATTAAGTGTTGTAATCGTAAGAAGTCCTCACAAAGTCTTACCGTTAATGTACAAACAACGAGGCGAGTTTGAATGGATCCTTTTGGGGTGTGACTAACCCCGCGTGGCGAAATATTGACTGGATGTCATAACACGTGAAAACTTGACCTATCTTGCCATGTTATTACGAGACATGGCAGAGGCAAAGACTAACAAGTCTAGTTCGGTAGTGATGCACTGACACTTTGGGCCAAGGGCTCGGTACTAACATATGATAAACAGCATGACACACTTTCTTACTATATGTATATCAAAACCTGTGAACTCACCAACCATTGTGTTGACACTTTTTAAACTTGTATTCTCAGGTAACTAGCATGACAGGCTCGTGGAGCAGGAAAGCACATAGGGGACATGAGCATAGGGTCCCACATGCATTTGTTTTCGTGTCTTTTGAAAACAATTTGACTTTATTTTATTTAAAACGTTGTTGTATTAAACTACTTACAATTTCCGCTGTGTAAACAATCATTTTTCCGCTGCATGTTATGACTTATATATTCCGCTGCAAACTATTTTATCAAGTGTATGTGTCAAACTTGGATTTGTAAACGCATATAGAGGTGTTCTATATGGCCTTGAGCTGTGATTCTGGACACGTCACATCCACGTGGACATACGCCACGAGTGGGAAATTGGGGGTGTGACAGACTGGTATCAGAGCCTACGTTATAGAGAACTAGGTTTGCATGTAGTGAACTTAGACTATAGCCATTGCTCAACGCTAGACACTACACGTAGAACTTGCACACTGATGACATTGTTACTTATTAAACTGTTGCTTACTAACGAAGAACTTACAGGATGGCCAACAATGACAGCACCGGTAGGAACGCAGACCGACTCCCTAGCACTGACGACGTGGCTGCAGAGAGCCGGCGACGGATTGATGATATCGTAGCCCAGGTTGACGCCGAGATGGATCGGCGGGCTAGGGACGCTACACGGGCCAGATATTGGGGATGGCTTCCCGCCATTCTCCAGAGTTGGATCGTCGAGGAGAGAGTACCTCCATATCGATATCCTGGCGACACCGTTCCAGGACATCGACTACCACCATTCGGAGTGCCGATGGAGCAGGCCTTCGCGGCACATGTTGCTTGTACTCGACGGGAGGTCTGGAAGACTAGGGGACTATCGGAAGAGGTTCGGGCTCTTCACGAGAAGAACGATCGACTAGAGAGGCAAAACGATAGGCTGGAGAAACGCAACAACAGATTAGAGGCACAGATGGAGACTCTACGTCTCCAAGTGTCTCAACTGATGACCCAGCACGGACAGGTCGTTGACGTCATGCAGGAGCATGATGTGCGTATCACCGAGAATCGGACCGACATAACCGAAACTCAGGCGATGGTGCAGGCTAGCGATGCCATGCTTAACGCATGGGCTGCACAGTTTATTGAGGAACCACCTCAAGAGGATGGTCCTGAATTCGAGGCCGAGGATCTCGAAGAAGAGGACTTTGACGAGGATCCTAATGAGGATCCGGAGGAGGATAATGATGACGGAGACGCTGCCAGCGACATTTCGCACGTCTCTATGGATTCGGACTAGGGGACTCTTTTATTTTGTATTTTTCTTATTTTGGCCTAGACGAGCGGGATGTGCTCGAGGAACTTATTATGTATTTCCTTTTGAAATTATTGTACTTCAAGCTTATTATTAATGAGAATTATGTTTTGTTTTACTTATCGCATTTATGACCATGACTACTTGATGACATAACATCTGACTTGACTACTATCATGACATGTGACCTGACTTCTGACATGACATCTGACTTGCCTTCTCTCATAACATTGGCTAACACTCTAACTCATGCTAACTAACATTCTAACCTTCCGTATAGAATATGTCGGGAAGAGGAGCTAATGCCCTGAGACTCAAACGTAAGGCCGAAAAGGCAAGGATCAACATGATGGTTGAACGCAGATTCAACAGGATGCTTGCGGAGTACGAGGCGAACAAGCACGCCAGCGAGACTAGTGGCACTAACAACGGTACTAACACTTGCCTAACATGACTAACACAGTGTAGATGTCACGCACTAACACACGACATTGGTTTCTGACCAGCAGGATCGCAAGGGAACAACAACAAAGGATGTTCTTTCAAATCCTTTCTGAACTGCCACCCCCACAAGTTCAAGGGGACTGAGGGAGCTGTTGGGATGCTTCGCTGGGTGGAGAAAGTTGAATCTGTGTTCGCCATGTGCGACTGTGCTGAAGAGAATAAGGTTAAATACGCAACCGGTACACTGGAGGGACCGGCCCTCACATGGTGGAATACCCATGTTCAAACCCTGGGGTTGGACGGTGCCAACTCCATGTCATGGGCTGACTTCACCCGGCTACTGCAAGACGAATATTGTCCTCGTGATGAGATCAGGAAGTTGGAAGCTGAATTCTGGGTGCATAAGATGGTGGGATCTGAGATCGAGCAGTACTGCACTCGATTTCACGAGCTATGCAAGCTATGCCCGGCTATGGTGACGCCGGAATACAAGAAGATCGAGCAGTTCATCAGTGGACTGCCCGAGCAATTTCAAAGCATAGCAATGGCATCTGACATCACCACCATCCAACCACTGATCAGACTGGCTCATAAGCTGACTGATCAAGCCGTAGCACAGGGCAAGCTACCGAAACGAGGCGAACACGTGAAGCCTCAAGAAAGCCAGAAGAGGAAGTGGGAACCCAGCCACCCTCAAACTCATCAACCTCAACAACAACAAAGATCTGCACCAGCCAGAGCTTTCACTGCCACCCAACCCGATGACAAGGGGAAGGGTGTATACCAAGGGAAATACCCACTGTGCAACCGATGCTCATACCATCACACCGGGCAATGCGAACGATACCGATGCCTGAAGTGCGGGAGGCATGGTCACATGGCCAAAGATTGCAGATCAAGATTTCCTATCAACAACAACAATCCCAACAACCAACAAAATCAGCACAACAACAATCAAAACACTCTTAAGGGGTGTTATGAATGTGGCAAGCCGGGCCACATGAGGAGGGATTGCCCTCAACTAAAGAAGGCCGGAGGGGGAGCGGCCAAAGGCCGAGCATTCGTGATTGGCTCGGGGGAAGCCAAGGGTGATCCAAACATCGTAACCGGTACGTTTCTTTTAAATAATGTCTACGCTAGCATATTATTCGATACCGGTGCCGATAGGAGTTTTATATCTAGTGAGTTTAGTGAATTGTTAGACATTACCCCAACACCACTAGATTATAAGTATACCGTAGAGTTAGCTGACGGCAAACTGATTGAAACACAACACATCTTCCGAGGATGCGTCATGGTTTTGGCGGATCATGAACTCGAAATCGATTTAATGCCTGTGACTCTCGGAAGCTTTGATGTGGTCGTTGGAATGGATTGGTTATCCACTAACCAGGCTGAGATCGTATGCAACGAGAAAATCGTACGAGTGACGTTGCAGAACGGAGAACAGATCTCGATTCAGGGGGAAAGACGGGGAGTACCTCTGAACATCATGTCGTGCATGAAGGCGAACAAGTACCTACAAAAGGGATACACTGCCATACTAGCCCTCATCGCAGAGCAACCAAAGAAGGGGAGGAAGATTGAGGACATCTCCGTAGTCCGTGATTTTCCCGAAGTATTTCCCGAGGATCTACCTGGATTACCTCCGAAACGACAAGTCGAGTTCCAGATAGATCTTACACCTGGAGCAGCACCGATTGCCAAAGCTCCATACCGACTAGCACCGACTGAGATGCAAGAACTGTCTAACCAGTTGCAGGAGCTGTTAGACAAGGGATTTATCAGACCGAGCTTCTCACCTTGGGGAGCACCGGTCTTGTTCGTAAAGAAGAAAGACGGGTCATTCCGTATGTGTATCGACTACAGAGAGCTGAACAAGGTGACGATCAAGAATCGATATCCCTTACCGCGAATAGACGATCTGTTTGACCAGTTGCAAGGGTCAAGCTACTATTCGAAAATCGATTTAAGATCGGGTTACCACCAACTAAGGATACAGGAAAACGATATTCCTAAGACTGCCTTCCGAACTCGATACGGACACTACGAATTCTTGGTTATGCCCTTTGGACTGACCAACGCACCAGCCGTGTTCATGGATCTCATGAATAGAGTGTGCAAACCTTACCTTGACAAATTTGTAATAGTGTTCATTGACGACATTCTGATTTACTCGAAGAATCGGGAAGAACATGCTGAGCATTTGAGGCTAGTCTTAGAACTATTAAAGAAAGAGCAGTTGTACGCAAAGCTTTCAAAATGCGACTTTTGGATTCGCGAAGTCCAATTCCTTGGACACGTGGTTAATGAACGGGGGATACACGTAGACCCAGCCAAAATCGAAGCAATTAAGAACTGGGAAGCACCCAAGACTCCGACTGAGGTGCGACAATTCCTAGGTCTGGCCGGGTACTACCGAAGATTCATCGAAGGATTCTCGAAGATTGCTCAATCACTGACCTCCTTGACTCATAAGGATAAGAAATTTGATTGGGGAGACAAACAGGAAGCTGCTTTCAACTTGTTGAAACAGAAACTATGCACTGCACCCATCCTATCCCTACCGGAAGGATGTGATGACTTCGTGGTGTATTGCGACGCTTCGAAACAAGGACTCGGTTGCGTGCTGATGCAACGCGAGAAAGTGATCGCATACGCTTCACGTCAACTGAAGGTGCATGAGAAGAACTACACGACTCATGACCTTGAGTTGGGAGCCGTGGTGTTTGCCTTGAAGATCTGGCGACACTACTTGTACGGCACGAAATGTACAATCTTTACCGATCATAAGAGCCTACAACACATCTTCGACCAGAAAGAGTTGAACATGAGACAACGAAGATGGGTTGAACTAATAAGTGATTATGATTGCGCCATCAAGTATCATCCCGGTAAAGCCAACGTAGTGGCCGACGCGTTGAGCCGAAAAGAAACAACAAAACGCGTGCGCGCACTACAACTTACGATCCATTCCGAACTGCCGAATCAAATTCGGATAGCACAACAGGAAGCTCTGAAAACTGAAAACCTCACTCTTGAAGCCATGCGTGGCATGGATAAGCAAATAAAGGCAAAGGACGACGGAGCTTACTATTTAATGGATCGAATCTGGATTCCACGCTACGGAGGATTGAGAGAAGTAGTGATGGATGAAGCTCACAAGAGCCGGTATTCCGTACACCCAGGCTCTGATAAGATGTATCACGATTTGAAGACAACCTATTGGTGGCCAAACATGAAAGCCGAGATAGCAACATACGTGAGTAAATGCCTAACGTGCTCAAAAGTCAAAGTTGAGTACCAGAAGCCATCAGGGTTACTTCAACAACCGGAACTACCAATGTGGAAATGGGAGCAGATTTCCATGGATTTCATCACTAAACTGCCAAAGACGGCAAGTGGTTGCGATACCATCTGGGTTATCGTAGACCGACTGACAAAGTCTGCACATTTCCTACCCATTAAGGAGACTGACAAGCTAGACAAACTCACCCGGATTTACTTAAAGGAAGTGGTCACTCGGCATGGAGTGCCAATCTCCATCATATCTGATCGCGACAGTCGATTCACGTCGCATTTCTGGAAGTCCTTGCATAAGGCTTTGGGCACGAGATTGGACATGAGTACCGCTTACCATCCGCAGACGGACGGGCAGAGTGAGCGAACCATACAGACACTGGAGGACATGCTACGGGCATGCGTTATTGACTTTGGGAGTAGCTGGGAATCTCATCTACCGTTAGTTGAGTTTTCGTACAATAACAGCTACCACACAAGCATCCAAGCTGCACCATTCGAGGCACTTTACGGACGTAAGTGCCGATCACCCATCTGCTGGGCGGAAGTTGGAGACAGCCAACTGACTGGTCCAGAACTGGTGCACGAGACAACTGAGAAGATCGTGCAAATACGCAAACGAATGGCAGCAGCTCGGGACAGACAGAAAAGCTATGCCGACAAGCGACGCAAACCATTGGAGTTCCAGGTGGGGGACAGAGTGTTGCTCAAGGTCTCGCCCTGGAAAGGTGTCATTCGGTTTGGCAAACGAGGAAAGTTGAACCCTCGTTACATCGGACCTTTCGAGATTACAAAGCGAATAGGCCCTGTAGCCTACGAACTAAACCTGCCAGTTGAACTGAGCAGTGTGCACAACGTATTCCACATCTCGAACCTCAAGAAGTGCCTATCTGATGAAACACTTGTTATTCCTCTCGAGGAAATACAAATCGACGAACAATTGAACTTCGTTGAGGAACCGGTGGAGATTATGGACCGGGAAACCAAGAAGCTCAAACTTAGTAAAATACCGATAGTAAAGGTGCGATGGAATTCACGACGCGGACCGGAATTCACGTGGGAACGTGAAGACCAGATGAAACAAAAGTACCCACACCTGTTCGCGGAACAGACAAACACTAGCAACGCAAGTTGAATTTCGGGACGAAATTCTTTCTAACATGGGGAGGATGTGACACCCCGTAATTTCCAGGTCAGCATCTTATTTATTTAAATGTTTATTTAAATGCACTATGTACACGTGGCACTAGAATTAGATTAATTTAGTGTGACACGTGGCACGACAGTACGAACACTGACACATGACTAGATAATTCGTAGAATTATCGGCAAACAGCACACACGTGTCAAAACACACGAACGTTGGTGAACGTTAAGCACATTGTGTAGCACAGCACTCGAAACACTCACACATTGAACTAGGAAGTTCAAACAAGGCCAAACGATAGTTCGGAAGCGTGAAAACGGTGACGAACGGATCAAACCCATTGAAATAGGCTTATTGGGCTCTCTGGGAGCCCACCGCGGTACGCGGTGGCCCAACAGGAGGCCCACCCGCGATACGCGACCAACATCGCGGGGGTTTGACCTCCGAAATCCGCCGCGGTACGCGGAGGATCTTTTTGACCCATCTCCGCGGTACGCGACGGGTGTCAGACGGCAAAATCTTTATAAAACCAAGACACCATCATATCTTGGCCACTCTACACACTCCTCCCGAGCTCTAGCTTCATAATTCGGTCCTTATCCGCCATTTTCACCTGCAAACTCCCTTAGAAGCCATTATTGTGTGATTGAAGCTCAAGACTTGAGTTCTTGAACACCCAAGAAGACCAAGGAGGACCTTCACACGACGACAACCACTTGTACCTGCTGTGAAGCCATCTCCTACCATTCCAGGAGCACCTAGGGACTGACAAGAGACCATCTCGAGCTTCTAGAGCTTCCTAAGGTAGTTTCTATGGCTAGAATACTCTTTTACACATCAATACACACACATGCATGGGTAAAACCCACATGCAAGCACTCATGGTCCACATGCACGAGATTAGGATCTGGGTTTGATGGTTTGAATGTATTTCTTGATGATCTATGATGATATTTGAGTGTTTGATGATGATCTATAATGTTGGATGTTGTTGAAGTCATGACTTGTATATGTAATGTTGAAATATTGCCATGCATGCATGATCCGTGGTTGTTGGAATGATCTTAAGTATGTTAATATGCTTATTGGTAGTATTAGAAGAGTTATACATGGTTAGATTGGATTGAAATGACTTAAAAACATGATTTTGTTGAGCCTTTCTATTTATAGAAACTTTTTCTTTAAGAAATGGTGTTATGGTTAAAATGGTAACCATGCATGTAAGTGAAAATGATATTAGGATGTTAGAATGATGATTTGAATGCTTGATAATGATTTTTAGTGATAAAAATGGTCATATGTGATGAGTTACTATTTTTAGTAACTTTATTAGTTGAAATAATGTTAAGTGATGATTTTGGTTATGTTGGTATGCCTAAGTGATATTAGATTGATTATTATGATGATTAGTGACATGAAAATAGGATTAGAAATGTTAAATGGTCATTTTTATGCAAAAACCATAAAGTTACTATTTTTAGTAACTTTATTTTTACAAAAACCGATTTGTCAACGTGTTGGATGATTTGAGCATGCTAAATGACTTATAATGCTATAACATGATGATTAGATGCTAAGTTAGATGGTTTCCGATGTTATGTATGCTAAAAATGGAAACTTTCCATTTTAGGAAACTTTTATGTGCTAATATGTTGTAAACGACTTATATGACCTTGTATGATAATGTGCTATGTGTTAACATGACCCCATAGGATTAACGAGCATGCTAGAACTATAAAACCGATATGCTTTGTGAACTTTCCATAAATGGAAACTTACTATAAATAGTAAGTTGTCCATAGACGCGACATGCGCGTTTTGCACACGACAAACACTTACACGATTGCTACACGATTCACAACCGTCACACGGTTCACCAACGGGTCGTTGATTTGACACGGTCAACTTTGGTCAAACACGGTCAAACACGGTCAAACATGGTCAAACACGGTCAATATGGACCAACACGAGCACGGTCCCTTACACGAACTCACGTACGGTATACGATATAGGTTGCCGGTGACCGACGTGCTACACGACAACTCAGGAGCTTACGCTTACGTACAATCATATCACTAAGGTGAGTTTACGGCCCCTCTTTACTCTTTTTCAAACGCTTTTAAATAGGGGGAGAATACTTGTTGCATCGAGTCAAACATCTATTACTGTACAAACATTTTGGTGTATGCTGGTTTATTAGACAAACATTAAGTGTTGTAATCGTAAGAAGTCCTCACAAAGTCTTACCGTTAATGTACAAACAACGAGGCGAGTTTGAATGGATCCTTTTGGGGTGTGACTAACCCCGCGTGGCGAAATATTGACTGGATGTCATAACACGTGAAAACTTGACCTATCTTGCCATGTTATTACGAGACATGGCAGAGGCAAAGACTAACAAGTCTAGTTCGGTAGTGATGCACTGACACTTTGGGCCAAGGGCTCGGTACTAACATATGATAAACAGCATGACACACTTTCTTACTATATGTATATCAAAACCTGTGAACTCACCAACCATTGTGTTGACACTTTTTAAACTTGTATTCTCAGGTAACTAGCATGACAGGCTCGTGGAGCAGGAAAGCACATAGGGGACATGAGCATAGGGTCCCACATGCATTTGTTTTCGTGTCTTTTGAAAACAATTTGACTTTATTTTATTTAAAACGTTGTTGTATTAAACTACTTACAATTTCCGCTGTGTAAACAATCATTTTCCGCTGCATGTTATGACTTATATATTCCGCTGCAAACTATTTTATCAAGTGTATGTGTCAAACTTGGATTTGTAAACGCATATAGAGGTGTTCTATATGGCCTTGAGCTGTGATTCTGGACACGTCACATCCACGTGGACATACGCCACGAGTGGGAAATTGGGGGTGTGACAATATGTATAATAAAGACCATGAAAAAAAAACCAAAGATTCGGGCATTTTTTGTCAAAGTTCATGGGTTACCATAATTACAGTAGGTTAACAACGGAACCTTCCCTATATATATATATGTATGTATGTAGGAGATGGTTCCAATACAAAGGAGATTTTTTGATGAGAAGGATAAGAAGGAGTCTGAGCCTTTGATCAAATTAATTAATGGTTTAGATCTTGTGTTCCCCATTTTTCGTTAAAAATTTGCGTGAATTAAAGCTAAAGGGGCATAGCCTGCACTTGTTGACTTTTTTTGTTGGTAAATCAAGTTCCACCATTTTTTTTAAATCGAATAACTTTTAAATACTTAATCGTTTTTTTAAAAAAATTACACCATAAAATTAAAAATTTTATTATATTTAATTTGAGTATGACATTGCTATAGTTTTTTTTCGATTTTTTATGCGATTCGTGATTTTTATCTTTGGTTCATGATTATTGGTCTGTAATTATGCAGATGCTTATTGATTATACATTTAAAATGACAGTCCGTGATTTTTAAATAACACGGTTTGTGATTATCTGGTACGTGATTTATGCAGTTTGTCTTTGATTATGAGTGTTAAATTACGGTCTGTGATTATTGGTCCGTGGTTTATCTAGGTAATTCGTTGATAATGGGTGTTAAGTGACAGTCTATGATTTCATATAGCATGATTTTACACTTGGTCCGTGATTATTTGTCCGTAATTATCCAGTACCACGGTCTGTGATTTTGTATAAAGTGGTACATGATTTTGTATAACAATAATACCATTTCCTAGATGACACATAGCGCACTATAATTCATTCCTACGCTTAGTACCATTTATCCCTTTTTACATTAACCGGACCATATATATATATATATATATATATATATATATATACACACACACACACACACACACACACATAGGGAGAGGATCAAATGTTAACCCATGGTTATTGCGTTAACCGAATAACTACATCTTATTATTTTGGGGGCTCACCCTAAAGTAAATTTAAAGGTGTAGGTTTTTTCTTTAATTAATGTAGGGCTCACTTACATTAATAAAAAAATAAGAAAAAACCTACACCTTTAGATTTACTTTAACGTGGGCCTCCAAGTAATCAGATGTAGTTATTCGGTTATCGCAATAAAGAATGCTTAACATTCGAACCATCCCCTATATGTATGTATGTATGTATGTATGTATGTATGTATGTATGTATGTATGTATGTATCATGTAATTGTAATCTTTAACATCTTATCAATATAAAAAATTCATAATTGGTTTCCTTTTGTATGCATGTTAACCAGTTTTTGTTGTGTTACTTGATTTCTAACAAGAATTACTACTAAAATTTAATTTTGTGGTGAAATATTCTCATGTTCCTTCAAGATTCTTAAATGCTTTTCACTTCCTTTTTTAAGTATTTCCTGGTAATAAGTTCAAGTGGTTTTCTTGACTTATGCTAGCATCATCTTAACAAGATCAAATCTAATATTTGACTACATTAGCTTGGATTGTTGGTTGCCTGGTGCGAATTCACTTTGTAGAGGAAACACTTGGGTTACTTTCTTTCATCTGCATCATCATTCTACCACTTTGCTTCAAATGTTGTGCTTCTAAACACCTTTGTTGTGTTGAATTTCATGATACTCAAAATATATTTTTATTTTTTCATAGCAATGGACAAAGAGTGCATCATGACGACACGACCTCTTTTTGCTAGCTATTTTTTAGTAAATGTATATGGTCTCTTAAAGACACCCTGATCGTCTATTCTCCAAGAGGAAACTCTCGTCTTAGGCTATACTTTGGAAAAACCTTCTATTAAGGTCAAGATTCAAACCTAAGACCTTTCAGTATCAAGCCTTCAGTTAATCTCATAATACTTTGATAATATCCATTCAAAATGGTCTAAAATTAAAAACCAAAATTAACTCACCCTCTTGTAATTATTTTACAGGATTCTAGTCTTATTTTATTTTATTTTATTTTATTTTTTGTCATGTCCACTTAGAGCCTTAGATGCCCCAAGTTCGTGATTAATAGATTCCTCAATTCTTTCCAATCTTTAAGAGTTTGATTTTTTGCTATGGTTTGATGTATTTTTAAACGCAGCCTGATCCAACTTGACTTTATCTAACCTAATTCATTTTTTGGCATCTACTGACAAAAATGTGTGAAACACAATGATCATAAACGTCTAGAGACCATCTGTGTAATTAACTGATTTAGGTAAATACAAGTCGGTCCCAAATGTTTTTAAAAGAAAAAAAAAACATAATTTAGTAGGAGTTTCTTTATAAAATACAACTCTCCTACTTAAACATGGATATGTGAGAGTAAGAGTGGGAACAACAGGTTGCATGGTTTAATTTTACTAGCATAATATCTTGAAAGGAACCATGACTCCGTACACTTCACATATAAACTAACGTCTCTGAGTTGGAAGTTTACGTTTGAGAGCAAACTGGATAAGTTTATTCATCTCTCCCTCACTGATATACCCGTCTTCATCGTCATCTGCATTCACAAGTGCACGATCCGTAGTCCATGAGACCCAAGTCACACCAAGGTCAGTGAACGCTTGTTTCAACTCATCCCATGAAAGCTTTCCATCTTTATTCGCGTCGTGTTTCTTGAAAAAAGTATACATGTCTTGCTCGTTCACTTTCACGTGAAAATTTTCAATATTACGCGTATTTGTTATAGGTTTTAGACGCATGCTTATGATTAATGCTTTAGCGTGAAGATTTGTGATGAATGATGAACATGTTGTGTTACATCTTTATATTTATAGTGTTTATTTGATGCACAAATGTACATTATGCATTATTCTTAAGCTTTTTTTATAAAGGTATCTAATACTTTGTATCTTGGACCCAAATAATGGTCCACATTTGAGTATGTACCATAAACATGTTTTTTTTATAAATAAATAAATAATGAAATATATTGCAAATTGGCTATAGTTGAATAACTTATGGCTTATTTGATAGCCTCTTAATAACTCCATTAAGAATCTGCCTTCGATTAGTCAGAGGCTGGAACTGTTTATTTTATTAGAAAAATATATTTTGTTTTTTTTATCAAAATATCTTTTAACAATTAAATTTTAAATAAAGTCTGAATGATTCAGGAACAATTTATGAACTCAACGCTTAATGGACCAAATAGTCTGTTAGTGTTTTTTTAAGCAAGTTTAATAAGCTTATGATTACAGCAAAACTATTAGTCATCAGTTATTGGATCTTTTTATACTTTGTTTTTAAAGCTTACATTTGAAAAGATGGTTTGCATATATTCGGTATTTGAAAATACGTTTATTCAAAGGATGCTTTGTATAAGATAAGAAGGCATCTAAAATATGGTTGTTGATGAGAATCATTCAAGTGGATACTTTTTTTTTAAAGACTTTATTGAACGAATAAATCATCAACAGATACATTTTTTTGTGATCACCAACAAAAGTTATAAAAACTCGAAAAAAATAAATTAATAATAACTTTTAAGTACGTCGGTGACATTTCTGAATTTCATAGGTTCTTGATCTTACCAAACTATAATTGTTATGGTTAACAAGGGCATTTGTCCCAATGGTACGAAGGTGTGTTAAAGGTGTCCTCTCTAAAATAGGTTGAGGGTTCTAGTCCCATAGTGGACAAAAGGTGGAAAAAATTTGTTGTTCAAAAAAAAAAAAACTAGACTCATTTATACCCGTTTAAATCTAACAAGTTAATTAAATATTATATAGGTAAAGATCCTATAATAACCCTCTCTTATTGCATAACCCGAAATAACCCTGCAAGATGAACCCGAATCTTTGTTTTTTTTTTTTTCAAAATCTTAGTTTTACATGTACAAAAATATGTTCTTTTATGAGTTTGGGCTAATTCTTTTTCGTTTGTGATCCTACATCACTGTAAGTGTGATGTAGGTAAGTGTAAGTACTTACACTTACTTACACTTGTAAATAATTTCTAAACGGTGATGAATTAGCAAAAACACAAAAAAGAAACCCCCCTATTTATGTATAATAAAGACCATGAAAAAAAAAGATTCGAGCAAAAAACGCAAAAAAGTGATAGGGTTATGCGGTTATCGCAATAAGGAAGGGTTAACAAAACTCCTTACTTTGGAGAAAACTAAGAAAACTCATACTAATCAATCAATTTTTTAAAAATAAATTTAATGATTTTTTATTATTAGCTTAGAAATGTTATAAAAAACAAAAAAATTTTAACAAAAATATGTAGATCACGAAGTTACGTATATGTAACATATAAAGTTACATATATGTAAGTCATATATGTAGTTTACAAGTTACATATATGTAATCTGTCACACCCCCACCTCTCGTCACCTGTTGATGATATCACTGAAACGGTTGCGGAAGCATAGTGGTGATGTCTCTGAGGTGAGGTGTGACTTACTTGATCCGATATCACAAGCACACAGATTAACTCAGGATAATTACATCACATGGTTCGTTATTACAATTTACATTACAGCTTACAACTAAGTTTGTTTAATTACAAAACTAAATTATACAAGTGCAAGTACTCCAAAAGTGTGTCCTCACCGGCGATTACTGTTTACCTGCAAAAAGGTTTAAGTTTGAAACGTCAGCACAAAGCTGGTGAGTTCATACAGTTCATGTTCCACAATATGATATGTTATATAAGTTCACAAAATGTTCTGTTCAAGATAACCATGGGACCCGTATCTAGTTCCTTTCGGACTGTTATGTTCTTGTTCTATGAAGATACTACCCGTCGGTAAATATCTTGGTGCCTCATTGTCTTAATGTTTATCACTACATTAAGAAGTTTTGGAAACAGATAACAAACATTTACACCAAGGGGAGTTGCAAGCTCCCGGCAAATGGGTTGTCAGCCAATAGTACTATCAATGTTTTCTGTTCGGCCCCACACTGGTTCACTAGATACAGTTCAGAAATGAGGTCTTTTGATACTGTGATAATGTTCTGTTCTATAGGCAAAATCCCATGAAATCCACACGTTCTCAACAATCACATGAAATCACGCAGATAACAGTGATGCATATCATATAGTTCTGAAAAGTTTTACAGCGCTACCCCGATATTTATAAAAGAGTAAAAAGAAAAGGGTTGTACGAAACTCACCTGATAATATAGAGGTAGCAAAATATCTCGAAGCTGATAACAAAGAGATGATTCTGCATTTAGTTATGTTTAATGAGTTATTTATGTTCTAGCTTACTGATTAGATCTTTCTGAACGTTCAATGTCAAATACATTGCTTTAACAGTCATCAAACTGAGATTAGTTATTTTGATATTGTATCATACAATGTATGATAATGTAGGAACCTACATTGCATTAGATTCCTAATACAAGGTTGATGACACTCTTGATTAATAAGAACCGTCTCGGATTAATCAAATAGTTAATGTTGTTGATTATAATGATATAACAGTTTCTAGATAGCTTAATGGCTTAGGAATGATCAATCCTTGTTACTGATTACCCAAATATCATGAAATATCACAATGTAGCATTAGTATAGGTTTAATAACCATGTTCAACATACTAATCTGACTGTTATCATAAACATCAGATAATCGTTCTAATGAGTATGTTAATGATTGTGATTAGTTTGAAACACTTGGATTTAACCTTTGCATTTCAAAGATTAACCAAACTAATCACCTACATTGTCATAATCAAATGGTTTAAACCATTATAACCATTGTTATGATTTCATGCAAACCGGGCATTACAACGGATCAAAACAAGGATTTAACCGTTAAAACATCGTGTTCTTTGTTTATAATCAATCCTAGCCATCATCTAGGCAATAATCAACAATCCTAACTATGTCATTATGTCACACCCCGGGCCGGCGGGAACGGATCGGGTTTTCCCGTCAAGCGGAAGGTTCCCGGGGCGCGATATCTTGTGTGATAATCGAAATGATCAGATTGTTTACATGGAACATGATAAATAATGAGAAATGCTAACATGACATATAATATAGAATTACAAAGTTAAATTACACAGTACGCGTTCATAATTTAACTAAGTAAATCTAATAAAAAAAGAATCAATGAGTTTATATCTTGTATCTGTACAAGATATACAAGATTGATTCACTGTGTCATCCCAAAAGTATGCAATCAAAAATAAGCTAGGTCTTCTAAAAGTCCATTAGCTTAATACTTGCATCTATGTATCTACACCTGTCCGTCACCTGAGAAAAACATGCATTTAAAACAAAGTCAACACTAGGTTGGTGAGTTCATAAGTTTAGTAATTGAAAACTTTTAATGTTCACAAGCACAGTCACAATGTTTCACATGATCCTTGTAATAATTGATTCACTTGTTTCACCCAATGTCCTCTCCATAGTTATATGTGCAAATGGTATGACGCCTGATAAAGCATGCTTATATATAGGGCATATGAAAGGGTCAAGCCCAGACGCCATCCCACCACATGCTCAACCAAGTTTCACACTACTTGCAATACAACTATGGATACCCATTTATTCCTCACCTGATTTCACCTAATCTCATCGCGTAGTCTCCTATAGTCTCATTACATAGTCTCATGTAGTCCCATCACATAGTCTCATATAGTCCCATCAAATAGTCTCATATAGTATCATAAAGTCTCATCACATAGTCTCATCACATAGTCTCATATAGTCTCATATAGTCTCATAAAGTCTCATCACATAGTCTCATTCCCTAGTCTCATATAGTCTCATAAAGTCTCATCACATAGTCTCATATAGTTTCATATAGTCTCATAAGGTCTCATCACATAGGCACATATAGACTCATATTGCATAAATTCATATAGATATCACCTCTTAATCACGTAGCCACAATCTCATGGTCTCACACAACCCGGATCTAATCTAACTCTAAGACTGTAACCTTTGAGCCTCATAGGTATTCCCGGTATAGTTTCATAGGTTTCACTATAGTCTCATATGTATGGGAAATGCCATCCCAAAAGTGTGTGCTCGCGATATCATCCTCGATATCTCAAGTAATTGTCTCAACTGTTATCTCGGAGTTGAGTGTTCTTACTAACTTGAATAGAGTGTTATAAGAACATGTCTTATACACGATATTAGTAATGTGTGAATGATGTTGTTATCATGAAGTTACCTTATCATGATGATCATTCGTGTCACTAGTAATTGTTATTGGCATGTTATCACATGGTTTTCCCCGTCGTTCTATCGTGTACGAAAAATAAACAGTTGCAAGATATTTTCTTAACAACTTATATTATTCTAGTGCATACATGTGTCAGGAATCTATAATGACATGTATATTTCTAATTGTCTCACGTATAATAATATCCGACAAGCAAGCATGTAATGATCAATGATAATAAATATAAACAATATTTATCTAAATCATGAAATAAGCAATATGTGAATAGAAACTTTTAAGTAAATAAAAGTTTTGCATGTTTCTCAGCCCCGAGCTTTGAAATCAGTAAAGATTAAGAAAAGGGGCATATGAACTCACCTTGCAGTAGTAGGGTTGACTTAGCTTAAAGAAAGAAGACACGCGCTCTTTGTTGTTCTTGTTGTAGTTTTCACGCTCCTGTATTGTTTACACGATGGTTGTAACTTGTAAGTATCGTTATATGAATTCATGTGTGTGTTTGTGTTAACCTTAAAAATTGATTAACACTTGAGTGTGTTGGTCATTGTTCTTCGTTTGGCCCGATGTACTTACTATTGTTGTTGAAATCCTTTAACCCAATTGGTTTAATGTTATCATGCTTTGTTTATTGATACGTGTTTTATTTGGTTTATTAGTATGACAAAAAGGTTCTAGGTATAAGAACTTTAGATTATTGTTTAATAATTTCGAAATATCATGCGTTAAGTTTTATCATTCAACCAAATTCCTTGCCACCTTTGTAGTAAGTCACCTATTTCCCATACATCAATTCTCATAAAATTTGAATTAACCAAGTTCTTATATTATTTGTCACATGGGCCGATTGTTATTGGGTTAAACAACACATGGACCTATTGGGCCAACAAAGGAATCCTTTGGGCCAGCCAAGGTGTTGCGTGGGCTATTAGTTGTATTTTGGGCCGAATCAAGTAAATGGATCGAAGGCTTCTGTGCCATTTATTCGAGCCCAAGTAAGTAAAGTGGCTTAATAACATGTTTATGGGCTATCTAGTTTGGGCCTGGACAATTTAATTTGGGCCAATACACTATGCCTTGGGCCGAATACAATGAATTTGGGCCTTGGTTATTTTCGTGGGCTTCAGCAAGGAAAGTGGGCCAAGACAAAAAAATAATTTGATCAGCAGGTCTAAGTTGGGCCGGTTGTGTGATTATGAGCTCCACAAGTTGTTGTTCCAATAGCAAAGAAATTGGGCCGGTCGAACTGTGGGTAGTCACAGAAGGCATAAGCCGATCAAGAGCATGCGTGGGATATCCAGCGAACCCAAGGTTCGTGACTGCCTGCGACCTCCCAGGTTCGTGAATGTTTAAAGGTTCGTTCCTAACAGCTGACACAGGTTCGGTCGTCCCTAGATTCGCCGAGGGTTCGTGCATGGGTGAAGAGGGTTCGCAGCACACAGCAGTTCCTGCAAAGGCACGAGGGTTCGGCTACTATAATGGTTCGGCCAGCAAGGTTCGTGAGGGTGTCTTGGGTTCGAGCACATGGTTCGTAAGTGTGAGATGCAGCAGGGTTCGCCGGGGAAGCTCAAAAAGGTTCGGCCAACGCGTGTTCATCCCACCCCAACGAACCTGATATGCATCTATCACCATCTCTATCAACCCCCATGTTCCAGAACCATCTACGCACCATGGTGATCCAGAATCTACCCTTGAAAGTGTGTGAGCTTCGAATGAGGAGTAGAGAAACCGGTTGTACGTGTGTGTAGAAAACCATAGAAAACCCTATTTTTTAGTGTTTTCTTTGATCATTACCGTGAATTTGGCTGGATGAAACGCAAGATCTGTTGTACTTTCGTGTAGAGTTCTTCAAGGTCTTCGCATGGGCGCAAGAATCACCGATTTTCGTTAAGAAATGAGGGAGTTATGCTAGTTTGAAGGTGTGAAAATGGTGGAAATGGTGGTAGCCGGAAATTTAGAGAGAGAAGGAGATGTGTAGGTGAAAAATGAGAGAAAACACACTCATTAACCTTTTTATATCCCGTGTGGTGTCCGGGTCCGTTTCGGTTGCTCGGTTCGAAATTTCGTCGCGTAACCGTAAAATTACGCGTAATTAATAATAAATAAATAAAAATGTTATTTTAATTAATTTGATGAGTTTTAAAATTGTAAAAATGTTTATTATTTTATTTTATTAAATTAAAGTCGTTCGTGTCGCGTTTCGTTTTCGTTTCGTCAAATCGCGTCACTTACGCACGTCTTCGTACAGAGCGCTAACTGTACGAACACGACCGTATGTTTCACTTTCTGATTTGGTTTTCTAATTATCAGTTATCGTTCAGAACGTTAAACTCACAGATATGTTTGTGTGAATCGTCACCCACGCAAACACGCTGTCAGTTTAATATTCTAAAACGACACTGCAATATGATTTGAATTGTGTTTCCTCACTGTCGGACTCAACTAAACCTCCTGTTATCACGTTGTTTTCACACCGATTTTTCGGCCATCTGATTCCTGTCATCTATGGATATCAGATCGCAACCGATTTGTTTTCGTTATTCGTTTGTACACTGCTGTTTCTCTTGAGTTGTTGTATTTACGGTATTTAAGTTTTCACTTAAACACATACAACTGTGGTTTGTTTTCTGAGTTCTGTTATCATACGACTGTTTACGCACTGTATTTACACACAGTAAATAGTAAAAGTACACACACCGTACGGACTTGCCGGACGGTTCGGTACTAGTTGTCACACATTACGTTCAAAATCAAGATCTAATCAATTATAATCAAACTAGAAGTTTAAAAACGAACTGTTACCTAATCAGACGGATATCTGGCTTCACAACAACGATCAGGACTTGTAGATATGATCCCTGGTATGATTGGTAACTTCTGATGGCTTCAAAAGGTTGTTTGGATGGTGATTTGGTTGTGTTTTTCGTCTGGTGGGTGAAGGTGTTCGAGAGAATAATAAAAATAAAATTCTGCATGAAATCTGATGAAGAAGATCAACCTTTTCCACCGCCTCACCCGTTGTGTACCGCGACAAGGAGCCAAAAATGGCTTCGCGTACCGCGAAGGAATCCGGAGGAATCTAAGATATTTTTCATGCATCGCGTACCGCGAAGGACCCTCAACCCCGCCTCCACGTACCGCGACGAGTCCAATTGTTCAACACTTAAAAATTTTTCTTCGTTTTTCGATTCCGGGCAATCCAGGACTCCGTTTTGTACACGGTTTTCGCCCATGTTCATCATTTCTCGCATTCTATTGATCAGTAATAATTACAATCATTAACTCAACGTGGATTTCTAGAACAACCAAATGTGCTCACATCATCAATGACGTGATTTCTCAGTTGCAATTGTCACAGTCTCCTCCTGTTAGAGAAATTTCGTCCTGAAATTTAGTGAAGACTTACATAATGACAATCGTTTATGAGAATAGGTGTGGGTATTTTGCTTTCATTTGATCTTCACGTTCCCACGTATATTCGGGTCCACGTTGCGAGTTCCATCGCACTTTAACAATGGGTATGCGACTACGTTTCAGCACTTTCATTTCTTGATCCATTACCTCTACCAGTTCTTCACTGAACTGAAGTTTTTCATCAATTTGAATTTCTTCGAGAGGTACGATCAATGATTCTTCAGTTAGGCACTTTTTCAGATTTGATATATGAAAGACATCGTGAATGTTACTGAGTTCAAGAGGTAATTCAAGTCTGTAGGCTACTGATCCAATTCGTTCAAGAATTTTGAATGGTCCTACAAATCTTGGTGAAAGTTTACCTCTATTTCCAAATCTGAAAATGCCCTTCCAAGGTGAAACTTTCAACATTACATGATCACCTATTTGGAATTCTAAAGGACTACGACGATTATCAGCATAACTCTTTTGACGATCGCGAGCAGCCTTAATTCGTTCTTGAATGAGTGCGACCTTATCAGTTGTTTCTTGAATGAATTCTAGGCCTATGATCTGACTTTCACCTACTTCTGACCAACAGATAGGTGATCTACACTTACGTCCATAGAATGCTTCGAATGGAGCGCATTGAATACTGGTATGCTAGCTGTTATTGTATGAGAATTCAACAAGTGGAAGATGAATATCCCAGCTACCTCCAAAATCAATCACACAGCTTCTGAGCATGTCTGCAAGAGTTTGATTTGTTCGTTCAGTCTGCCCGTCGGTTTGTGGATGATAAGCTGTGCTCATATTGATTTGTGTGCCCAGAGCATTCTGAAGAGTTTGCCAAAGTCGTGACATAAATCGACTATCTCTGTCAGAAATGATAGAGATTGGTACTCCATGCCGAGATACAATCTCATTAACATAGAGTTTAGCGAGTCGATCCATAGAATAATCCTCTCGGATGGGTAAGAAATGCGCAGATTTCGTAAGGCGATCAACGATAACCCATATAGAGTCATGATTACGTGATGTTTTGGGTAGTTTAGTGATGAAATCCATGGAGATCTGATCCCATTTCCACATGGGAATCTCAGGTTGTTGTAATAACCCAGAAGGTCGTTGATGTTCAGCCTTAACTTTGAGACATGTTAGACATCGATCCACGTATTCAGCTATGTGTTTCTTCATTCCAGGCCACCAGTAAAAATCTCTAAGATCTTTATACATTTTATCAGCACCTGGATGAATAGAATACCTGGATTTATGTGCCTCATCCAAGATAATTTTTCGAGAGTTACCGAATAAAGGAACCCAAATTCGGCTTTTGAAATACAACACTCCTTAAGCTTTCGTTTCGAGTTTCTTGTCTAATCCCCTCAGTCCCTCAGCAGAATAGTTTGTTGCTTGTAAAGCTTGTTGCTGAGCTTCTTTAATCTGAGGAATTAGACTGGTTTGAATAGTCATTCCTAACGCTTTCACACGTAAAGGTTTGACTCGTTCCTTGCGACTCAAGGCATCAGCTACGACATTTGCTTTACCTGGGTGGTAACGAATATCACAGTCGTTGTCATTTAAAAGTTCAACCCACCGCCTCTGTCGCATGTTCAACATTTTCTGATCTAGAATGTGCTGGAGACTTTTGTGATCAGTGTATATAATACACTTGGTTCCATATAAATAGTGTCTCCAAATCTTGAGTGCAAACACCACTGCACCAAGTTCTAGATCATGAGTGGTATAGTTCTTCTCATATACTTTCAGTTGTCGAGAAGCATAAGCAATTACCTTGTTGTTCTGCATGAAAACACACCCAAGACCTTGACGAGAAGCATCACAGTACACTGTGAAATTATCAGTACCTTCCGGTAGTGCCAAGACAGGTGCGTTGCAGAGTTTGTGTTTCAACAGTTAGAATGCCTCCTCCTGTTGGGAACCCCATATAAACGGTTGATTTTTCTGTGTCAATGTAGTCAGTGGCAAGGCTATCTTTGAAAAGTTCTTAATAAATCGGCGATAATAACCTGCCAGCCCTAAGAATTGACGTATTTCAGTTGGGGTTCGTGATGTCTCCCATTGTTTCCCCGCTTGAATCTTACTGGGATCCACTTGAATACCGTTCTCATTTACAACATGCCCAAGAAATTGAACTTCCCGTAACCAAAACTCACACTTGGAGAATTTGGCATATAATTTCTCATGTGCCAAAAGTTCTAGGATTAATTTCAAGTGCTGAGCATGTTCTTGTTGGTTTCGAGAATAAATGAGAATATCATCAATAAACACAATCACAAATTTATCCAGATAAGGTCTGCATACTCGATTCATTAGATCCATAAAAACTGCTGGTGCATTTGTTAATCCAAACGGCATTATTAAAAATTCGTAATGTCCGTATCGAGTTCTGAAAGCAGTTTTAGGAACATCATCATCATGAATACGTAACTGATGATATCTAGATCTTAAATCGATTTTTGAAAAGTAAGTAGCACCTTGTAACTGATCAAATAGATCATCGATTCGTGGTAAAGGATAACGATTTTTGATTGTCAGTTTATTGAGTTCTCTGTAGTTAATACACATCCTGAACGAACCATCCTTCTTTTTCACAAATAAAATTGGTGCTCCCTAGGGTGAGAAACTAGGTCTAATAAAACCTTTGTCTAGAAGTTCCTGTAATTGACTTGAAAGTTCTTGCATTTCTGATGGCGCAAGCCGATATGGGGCTTTAGCAACAGGTGTTGCGCCTGGGATCAAGTCAATACGAAATTCAACCTGTCTCATTGGGGGTAATCCTGATATGTCCTCAGGAAATACTTCAGGAAAGTATTTGACTACTGGGATGTCTGTGATTTGTTTGGGTGGAGAATTGTGCTCAGTCACGTGTGCCAGGAAAGCACAACAGCCTTTCCTTAAGAATTTCTGAGCTCGCATACAAGATATAATACCAAGTTTTCTACCAGCTTGTTCTCCTTGAACTATCAGTGTATTACCGTTAGGTAATGGAATACGGATCACCTTGTTTTGACAGAAAACTGTTATCAGAAAGCCAATCCATGCCAACAACGACATCAAAGCTCCCAAGCTCAATAGGAAGTAAATTGATATTCAAAAGATGATCATTCAAATTCAAGGAACACCCTTGAATAACACTGTTAGTTTTGATTAACTTGCCATTAGCAAGTTCAATGACATAAGGAGTTTTTAGATCTACCGTAGGCAATGAAAGTAATGATGCAAATTCATGAGAGATGAAAATCTTATCTGCCCCTGTATCAAATAGAACTGATGCGTATAAATTATTAAGAAGAAACGTACCAGTGACAATATTTGCATCATGCCTTGCCTCGGTCGCACCAATCTGAAAAGCTCTCCCCCTAGCTTCATTCCCTTGATTGGTGTTATTGTTTGGACAGTTTCGCATGAGATGGTCAGGGCTTCCACATTTGAAGCATGACCGGTTGGTTTGAGTGGTTTGTCGTGGTGCTCGATTTTGTGGTTGAGCAGGAAAGTTGCAATGTTTAGCGTAATGCCCAACTCGGTTACAGTTGGCACAAACAGGACATGGTCCTGTGTGATGGAATGGACATTTATTGCATTTGGGCGCCTGCCCGGTATACGTTTTCCTTTCAGGAATAGCAACACCATAGTTTTTCACAGTTGGCTTGCTCTGGCTAGTCTCAGCTGGAGCTTTCGCCTTGGTTTTGCCAAACCACTTTCGTTTAGTACCTTTTGAAACATTCGAGGTACCGATATCACTACGGCCTACCGCCGTCTGAGTTTTCAAAGATAGAGTACCACTCCTTACCGCCTCATCAGTAAGCTTAGTGGTCAAAAGAATTGCATGTTTTAGAGTTGTAGGTTCAGCCGCAGTCACCATTCCCCGAATCTGGGGAATCAAACCCTTAATGTACTTCTCGATTAAAGATGCTTCCGTAGGAAACATATCGGGAAGTAAACAAGTAAGTTCGTGAAACCGATCGGTGTAAGCTAAACAATCAGCACCAATCATAGAATGATTCCAGAATTCCTCCTGGAGTTTTTGAATTTCAGTAATTGGGCAGTACTCTGATCTAATCAGAGTTTTAAAATCGTTCCAGCCCATCGAGTCGACTGTAACTAAACCCAAAGTCTTAGCCTGGGTATTCCACCAGGTTAAAGCCGATTCTTTCAAAGAACAGGCAGCATAAGACACCTTATGCTTCTCCAAACACAGGCTGATTTTAAGTTTGGTTTCCATCTCCTCAATCCACCTTAAAAGACCAGTCGCTCCTTCCTTGCCTGTGAAAGTAGGAGGGTTGCAGGAAGCAAAATACTTATAAGTACATCCCTGTCGTGGTGGATCAGGAGCAGTTGTAGTTGTACCGGTGGTATGATGAGTTTCTACGCGTCCACCAGTAACATTTTGTTCCACATGGTCCCCACCAGAACCCGAAGTATTGTGTTGCTGGTGTGGCATTACGATACCAGCAGCAGATAGCTGTTCTTTCACTATTCGTGCTATCATTTCTTTGTTCAATACTGATCCACTGGAAGCTGTCGGTGGAACCGTGTTCTGGTTTGGGTCTACGGGTGGAATAGTGTTTGTTTCTTGAGTTACAACTGGAATAACGTTTGGCTCGGGGTTAGTAACGTTCTCGGTAGCTCTCTTAGTTGGCCGACCTCGTTTAGGAGCCGTAGTTCTGCTCACATACAGGTAAAGTTAGGTCAGTTCAAGAACATTAAAGATATAACCTCTTTCAATCACAAAATTCAACTATTTTCAGGCATACTGAAAAATCGTGTCGATATGTGATTCTTTTAAGAATATGGTATAACTACATTGATATAATTCAGATATATTCTCAATACGCACAGATCACACACATGTTCATAGTTATACTCAGTCCTGTTAATTCAAAAACATGTTAAAATATTTCACAGCTCACAGTACTGTGATATAAATATGTTATTACCCATGTTTTTGATACATTAATATTCAGGACATTGATAAGTTCTCACACAGAATTGTTTTCACAGTGATATGATACATTGCCATATTGGCAATAGATATGTTCTCACACAGAATTGTTCTCACAGTGATATGATACATTGCCACGCTGGCAATAGATATGTTCTCACACAGAAATGTTCTCACAGTGATATGATACATTGCCACACTGGCAATAGATATGTTCTCACACAGAAATGTTCTCACATTGATATGATATATTGCCACACTGGCAATAGATATGTTCTCACACAGAAATGTTCTCACACAACACACATAACCCATTACACAATTAAATACACAAAACAACCATTTATTAGCACTATCATAGAGTTTTGATACAAACGAGTGTTACTACAACATCCATACAGATAACAACATATCCATCTACGGTATGTACAATGGAAAGTCCCAAAATGGAAGATACATGATCAGACTTACCGTAAGAAATATGGTAAGCAGGCTAGTATAATAGCTATAGTAGCCAATACTATAGCTAAACATAGGAGTCTAGCCTCAATGCTCATCATACCGAGCATCCAAATCCATCCCTGCAGTCTCTCCCTCCAGAATGCAACTTGCTGCCAAAATGCAGCAACTAACACCTGCATCCATGTCCTCCTAAGATGCTCCTCCATGGCCATCCTCCAGTCCTGGGTATCAATATCCATAACATTCACCCGCTCCAGAAGAGTCAAGTGTGAAGTGAGGATCTCCAGTACTGTAGTGCGAGTATCCTCCAGGGTAGTCTGGTGCTGGTGAAGGTCCTGTCTCAGGCCCTGCACGTCTTGAGAGACCTGCTGCATCTGGGCCCGCAGCTTGGCTTGGTGGGAGGATTCTCCCACCTCATAAACAGTCTGAGGCTCATCCCGTGGAGCCATCTGGTGTCATGGGGGCAGCCCAGTGGTCTTGCGGGCCTGTCCCCGCATCCGTTGTAGCCCGTCCCAGACGGGAACTCTCTGTGGAGAAGAACTCTGCCTCCTCTCAGCAGAAGCATGAACCAAGGGTGAATGGGGAGGACTAGGTACAATGGGGGATGCTGGTGGTGGTGGTAATGGTGATGGTGGTGGTGGTGGAGTAACAGGTCTGGGAGATGATGGTGTATGCGGTACGACAGGGGTCGCCTGAGAGGCTGCAGACGAAGCCTCAACAGGATCCGAGTCTGCTCCTGCACTGGAACTCGGGGTGTCATCCAACACAACATAGGGGAATCTCTCATAAATATATCTTTCACCTTGGTCGGCCATTGCTGTACAATCAAAATCTCTAATCAGTATCATGCAGTAAATATTAAATAACAATATTTAACATAAACATGATATGATGTTTCTTCCTATCTCAAAACAACTATTCGTCTTTATAGTTATTAATGTTCTGCTTGCATTAAATTAAACTAGAACGCACGCGTGTTACACATTTCAGTTATGCTGGCCACTCATAACTGGAATTCGTACCACTCGATTATTCTGGCTTCATTGAAAACAAGTTTTGTTCAGTATTTATCTTCGGTGCTCTCTGTGTAACTATACGAGCCTATGGTTATAGTCTAGGTCTCTAAGTCAACCTAATTCTCTATAACCTGTGGCTCTGATACCACCCTGTCACACCCCCACCTCTCGTCACCTGTTGATGATATCACTAAAACGGTTGCGGAAGCATAGTGGTGATGTCTCTGAGGTGAGGTGTGACTTACTTGATCCGATATCACAAGCACACAGATTAACTCAGGATAATTACATCACATGGTTCGTTATTACAATTTACATTACAGCTTACAACTAAGTTTGTTTAATTACAAAACTAAATTATACAAGTGCAAGTACTCCAAAAGTGTGTCCTCACCGGCGATTACTGTTTACCTGCAAAAAGGTTAAAGTCTGAAACGTCAGCACAAAGCTGGTGAGTTCATACAGTTCATGTTCCACAATATGATATGATATAAGTTCACAAAATGTTCTATTCAAGATAACCATGGGACCCGTATCTAGTTCCTTTCGGACTGTTATGTTCTTGTTCTATGAAGATACTACCCGTCGGTAAATATCTTGGTGCCTCATTGTCTTAATGTTTATCACTACATTAAGAAGTTCTGGAAACAGATAACAAACATTTACACCAAGGGGAGTTGCAAGCTCCCGGCAAATGGGTTGTCAGCCAATAGTACTATCAATGTTTTCTGTTCGGCCCCACACTGGTTCACTAGATACAGTTCAGAAATGAGGTCTTTTGATACTGTGATAATGTTCTGTTCTATAGGCAAAATCCCATGAAATCCACACGTTCTCAACAATCACATGAAATCACGCAGATAACAGTGATGCATATCATATAGTTCTGAAAAGTTTTACAGCGCTACCCCGATATTTATAAAAGAGTAAAAAGAAAAGGGGTTGTACGAAACTCACCTGATAATATAGAGGTAGCAAAATATCTCGAAGCTGATAACAAAGAGATGATTCTGCATTTAGTTATGTTTAATGAGTTATTTATGTTCTAGCTTACTGATTAGATCTTTCTGAACGTTCAATGTCAAATACATTGCTTTAACAGTCATCAAACTGAGATTAGTTATTTTGATATTGTATCATACAATGTATGATAATGTAGGAACCTACATTGCATTAGATTCCTAATACAAGGTTGATGACACTCTTGATTAATCAGAACCGTCTCGGATTAATCAAATAGTTAATGTTGTTGATTATAATGATATAACAGTTTCTAGATAGCTTAATGGCTTAGGAATGATCAATCCTTGTTACTGATTACCCAAATATCATGAAATATCACAATGTAGCATTAGTATAGGTTTAATAACCATGTTCAACATACTAATCTGACTGTTATCATAAACATCAGATAATCGTTCTAATGAGTATGTTAATGATTGTGATTAGTTTGAAACACTTGGATTTAACCTTTGCATTTCAAAGATTAACCAAACTAATCACCTACATTGTCATAATCAAATGGTTTAAACCATTATAACCATTGTTATGATTTCATGCAAACCGGGCATTACAACGGATCAAAACAAGGATTTAACCGTTAAAACATCGTGTTCTTTGTTTATAATCAAGGAGCCAAAATGGCTTCGCGTACCGCAAAGGAATCCGGAGGAATCTAAGATATTTTTCATGCATCGCGTACCACGAAGGACCCTCAACCCCGCCTCCGCGTACCGCGACGAGTCCAATTGTTCAACACTTAAAAATTTTTCTTCGTTTTTCGATTCCGAGCAATCCAGTACTCCGTTTTGCACACGGTTTTCGCCCATGTTCATCATTTCTCGCATTTTATTGTTCTGTAATAATTACAATCATTAAATCAACGTGGATTTCTAGAATAACCAAATGTGCTCACATCATCAATGACGTAATTTCTCAATTGCAATTGTCACATAATCAATGAGTTACATATATGTAATAACATAAATTACATATATTTTTTTATGTTTTTCTTTTTGTTAACAAATATAACCTTATAATAAAACAAAATGTAAAACAAAAAACGAAAAACGAAATTGATTGATAACAATTGTGATTAGTTTTCTCCAAAATGGTGATTTTCTTAGGAACCTTCCCCCATATATATATATATATAGGGGATGGTTCCATTGTTAACCCTCCCTTATAGCGTTAACCCGCGTTTTTTGCCCGAATCTTTGTTTTTTTTTGTCATGGTTTTTATTATACATAAATAGGGGGTTTCTTTTTTGTGTTTTTGCTAATTCATCACCGTTTAGAAATTAAATCAAAATGTAAGTAAGTGTAAGTTTCTTTCACTTACTTACATCAGATAGTGTAACTTAAACTTACAATTGATTTAATTTTAAAACGGTGATGAATTAGAAAAAACACAAAAAAGAAACCCCCTATTTATGTATAATAAAAACCATGAAAAAAACAAAGATTCGGGCAAAAAATGCCAGGGTTAACGGGTTAACACTATAAGAGAGGGTTAACATTTAATCCTCTCCCTATATATATATATATATATATATATATATATATAGGAGTCGGTTCCAATACATAGGGTGTTTAACATACAAAGAGTAGGAAGCCACAAAGCGTAGGACACGTGGACAATTATTAATGTTAAACGTAGGGTCATTTTCGGTAAAACTGGCGTAAGTTATTTATGGATATAATTAACAAATAAACGTATGATCCGAATTAAATGGTTTCAGTTTTTGTTTTTTTTATTTATATTAATTATAATAGATATTAGTATATAGAGTTGTTTTGTTCGTATTTGATCAATTAAGAGCAATCGAAGTCGTCATTTTTACATATATATAAATTCAATGGCCGACGTTAGAGATTGAGAAGGTATGTTCTTGTTTGTAAATATACATATGTATGTTTGCTTTTACATGTATGTTTTTGTTTCCACAACGAATGTTGATAGCTATAATTTTGAAAGATTTATGAACACTACAAGTTAGATTAAAATTTGTTGTTAATAAGCATTATAACAAAATTATTTATAGACTACAAAATGAGTATGTAGATAATCAGACATAGGTATATCGTTTTTTGGTATAGATTGGTTTTTGAATATGTTTGGATCGTGATAAATCATAAAATGATAAGAGAGGAAATAATTATGAAGAATAGTAAAAAAAAAAAGTACGTGATAATTCAATTGAACATGCAACGTATCTCACCAAAATCAGGAAAGAAGTTTTACACACCTAATGTCCCGATATCATGCAAACCTTTGGAAGGAATGATGTTCAATTCAATTCAACATGCATTTGAGTTTTATCAAAAAATATGCCAAAACTAGTGGTTTTGTTGCTCGTAGAGAATCTCAGTATTGTTTGGGTAACATTATAAAATTGAAATATCTGGTATGTTCAAAGGAGGGACATAAACCAATAAAAGGTTGTAATTCTAGCGATAATAATCATGATAATGGAAAGAAAAGAAAAACTAGGAATAGGCCAACACAAAGGACGGGATGCTTGGCTCATATTGTTTTAAAATCTGATGATGGAGTTACATTCAAAGTAAACAAATTTGTTGAGGAGCATAATTGTCGCACCCCGAGAAATCCCGTCCCTTCTGGGGCGCGAGCAACAACAGATTGTCAGGATCGCAGTCTCCGATCTCACAACATCCGAGACCTATATGTCTGGTTAGGCACGTACATCCAATAATTTGGATAAAACAGTTTAGTAAAAATCAGAGTTGCGGAAGTAAAGTATAAGTTAACAAAACAGTTTAACATTCATAATTTGCGGAAGCGTTAATTTAAAACAGTTTTCAAAATGATAAGTAACAATAGTTGCGGAAGCGATTTAAATTGTTTAACAATACACAACAAAACAAATGATAATGTTCTCAAGACTTCCTAAGACACTTAAGCAGATGCATGCGACTCCAGCCTAGCATCCTAATCCATGTGCGCGTGCCTTAGCTACCTGAGAAAACATGCGAGTAAAAAGGTCAACACAAAGGTTGGTGAGGGCACAGGTTTGTATGTAGCAGTAAACATCAAAATGTTTAAAGTAAAAGTTTTGCAAGTCTACTTTTCAATACAATGCAATATCCATTGATAGCTAGTCAATATGAGTTATACCATATGCGGGTTCGCAACCGAAGCTAACATGCTGCCTCCCGCCATGTCCATCCAAGACATGGCAAATGTTGTTTGGTCAATTATGCACTGTTCCGACCTCTAGTAGGGGTGGCCATACGGCTCGCAACAGTGGGGCTTGTCAGGCCCAAATAGTACTATTCAGAATTACCATGCAACAAGTATGAATATGAAATGTAAAGAATGTAAGAGTCGCAATTTACCTGAAATTGTCGGGTGTCACATCATCCCCATGTTGAAAGAAATTTCGTCCCGAAATTTGGTTTTTGTTGGTAGTGTTTGAGAAACAAAAATTTTCTGGTTGTCACATCATCCACTTGTTGAAAGGAATTTCGTCCCGAAATTTATTTGTTGTTGTCGATGTTCGACGTTGTCTGCTTGAAGAGATGGGGATATTTGCGCATCATCTGATCTTCACGTTCCCACGTGAATTCAGGTCTGCGTTTCGAGTTCCATCGGACTTTGACAATAGGAATCTTACTTTGCTTAAGTTGTTTGACCTCACGGTCCATGATTTCTACCGGCTCTTCCACGAACCGTAGTTGTTCATCCACCTGGATCTCATCCAGTGGAACTATAAATGTCTCATCTGATAAACATTTCTTCAGGTTCGAGACGTGAAATACGTTGTGAACTCCGTCGAGTTCGGCTGGTAAGTTGAGTTGGT
Organism: Mikania micrantha; assembly: GCA_009363875.1. NCBI lineage: Eukaryota > Viridiplantae > Streptophyta > Magnoliopsida > Asterales > Asteraceae > Mikania > Mikania micrantha. Next base: position 19,029,708 of record CM018687.1, on the reverse strand, counting down.
ATGCCACTGGACCAACCCTCTTTAGGATTTCGAAAGGTCCAATATACTGTGGGTTCAGTTTGCCTCGTTTACCAAAACGAATGACGCCTTTCCAGGGGTTCGTCGGCATAACTCTTTTGACGATCGCGAGTTGCTGCCATGCGGTTCCTAATTTGCACGATTTTCTCGGTTGTTTCATGCACAAGTTCCGGGCCAGTAAGTTGGCTGTCGCCCACTTCCGCCCAACAAATCGGTGATCGGCATTTCCTGTCATAAAGTGCCTCAAAAGGCGCTGCCTTGATGCTGGTGTGGTAGCTGTTGTTGTAGGATAACTCCACCAATGGTAGGTGAGTTTCCCAGCTATTCCCGAAATCCACTACGCACGCCCGTAGCATATCTTCAAGGGTTTGTATTGTGCGTTCACTCTGGCCATCAGTTTGTGGGTGGTATGCTGTACTCATATCCAACCGTGTGCCAAGTGCCTTTTGCAATGATTTCCAGAAGTTAGAAGTGAATCTGGCGTCTCGATCCGAAATGATGGAGATTGGCACTCCATGTCGTGAGACCACTTCTTTGACATAGATTCTGGCTAGCTTTTCCATCTTGTCATTTTCCTTGATTGCGAGGAAATGTGCTGACTTAGTCAGTCGGTCCACAATTACCCAGATAGTGTCATATCCACTAGGAGTACGGGGTAATTTGGTAATGAAATCCATGGATATTTGTTCCCACTTCCACATGGGGATCTCAGGTTGTGTGAGTAATCCAGATGGTTTCTGGTACTCGATCTTGACTTTCGCACATGTCAAGCATTTGCCCACATAGGTGGCGATGTCTGCTTTCATGTGTGGCCACGAGTAGAGTACCTTCAGATCATGATACATCTTATCAGATCCTGGGTGAATGGAATACCGGGATTTGTGAGCCTCGTCCATCACAAGGTCACGTAGGTTTCCGTGTTGTGGAACCCAGACGCGTTCCATGAAATACTGTAAGCCATCGGCTTTTTCCTTAAGTTGTTGCTCCATTCCCCTCAGTGATTCAACCGCTAAGTTTTCCGCTTTAAGTGCCTCCACCTGGGCACTACGTATCTGTTCAGGGAGATTAGGATGGATGGTGAGTTGTAAAGCTCGTACCCTCTTGGGCTTAGAGGTATTCTTCCGGCTTAGGGCATCGGCCACAACGTTGGCCTTCCCCGGGTGATACTTGATAGCACACTCGTAGTCGTTTAGGAGTTCAAGCCAACGACGTTGTCGCATGTTCAGTTCCTTCTGCTCGAATATGTGTTGGAGACTTTTGTGATCAGTGTATATCGTACACTTGGTACCATACAGGTAGTGTCTCCAGATCTTGAGTGCAAATACCACGGCTCCAAGTTCTAAGTCGTGGGTGGTGTAGTTCTTCTCGTGGACTTTCAATTGTCGAGAAGCATATGCGATCACCTTCTCTCGCTGCATCAGCACGATACCGAGCCCTTGTATCGAGGCATCGCAATATACTACAAAGTCGTTTGTTCCATCAGGGAGTGATAAGATAGGTGCACTATAGAGCTTCTGCTTGAGAAGTTGGAATGCAGCTTCTTGTTTGTCAGTCCAGTGATATTTCTTGTCTTTGTGGGTGAGAGCTGTAAGGGGTTGGGCTATCTTTGAAAATCCTTCAATAAATCGCCGATAATAGCCTGCCAAGCCTAGGAATTGTCGCACCTCAGTTGGGGTCTTTGGTGCTTCCCAGTTCTTGATTGCCTCTATCTTAGATTTATCTACATGAATCCCTTGTTCATTAACAACATGTCCCAAGAATTAGACTTCTCGAATCCAGAAGTCGCACTTTGAGAGTTTAGCGTACAACTTCTCTTTCCGTAGTAGCTCAAGAGCCAATTGAAGATGCTCTTCGTGTTCCTCCTCTGTTTTGGAGTAGATGAGAATATCATCTATGAAGACAATGATGAACTTGTCGAGGTAGGGTTTGCATACTCTATTCATGAGGTCCATGAATACTGCAGGTGCATTGGTTAGCCCAAATGGCATGACCAAAAATTCATAATGGCCATACCGAGTGCGAAATGCAGTCTTGGGAATATCTTCCTCTTGAATTCTCAGTTGATGGTACCCAGATCGCAGATCGATCTTAGAGTAGTAACTCGATCCTTGCAGTTGATAGAACAGATCGTCGATCCGAGGTAAGGGGTAACGGTTCTTGATTGTTACTTTGTTTAGCTCACGGTAGTAGATGCACATTCGAAACGTGCCATCCTTCTTCTTTACGAACAAGACCGGAGCTCCCCAAGGTGAGAAGCTTGGTCTAATGAAACCCTTGTCCAACAGCTCTTGTAGTTGATTGGATAGTTCCTGCATCTCCGAAGGTGCAAGTCGGTACGGTGCTCGTGCGATGGGTGCTGCTCCCGGCACAAGATCTATGTGGAACTCCACTTGCCGAGGCGGTGGAAGTCCTGGTAGATCCTCAGGAAATACGTCTGGATAGTCGCATACGACTGGGATGTCTTCGATTCTCTTCTCCTCTTCAGTCTTGTCGGTGATAAGTGCCAGAATGGCTGTGTATCCCTTTCGTAAGCATTTGTGAGCTTTCATGCACGAGATGATGTTCAGAGGAGTGTCACTCCTTTCGCCCTTGATGTCTAGAGTTTCTCCGCTAGGGAGAGGTATGCGCACAGCCTTGTCGTGGCAAATAATCTCAGCTTGGTTTTCAGACAACCAATCCATGCCCACTACGATATCAAAACTGCCTAGTGTAACTGGCATGAGATCAATCTTAAACCTGTGGTTAGCTAGCTCTAGTGTGCATTCTTTCAGAATGTGCTTAGTCACAATTAATTTACCATCAGCTAGCTCTACTGTGTATTCAACCTCTAAGGGTGTTGGGGTCACGGCAAGTATCTCACGAAAATCCTTAGATATAAAGCTTCTCTCAGCTCCTGTATCAAACAGTACAGAAGCACAATTATTGTTTAGGAGATACGTACCTGTGGCAAGATTGGGGTCATTTCTGGCCTCCTTAGCCCCGATCACGAAGGCTCGCCCCTTCGGACCAATGTTATTCTCGTGGTTGTTCTTCAAATGTGGGCAGTCCTTCTTGAAATGCCCAGGTTTCCCGCATTCGAAGCAGCCCTTCGGTGCTTCAAGTTGTTGTTGTTGTGGTTGTGGGGTCTTTGCAAGTAGTTCACCCCTGCAGTCTTTGGCTGCATGTCCCCCTTTTCCACAGCGCTGGCATTGAAAGCGGCCACATTGACCCTGTGCATGGTGGAAATTGCACTTGTGACATTTGGGGTGTTTTCCGGCATAACCTCCTTGGTTCTAGGTGGTTGGGATGGACGGGGCATAGGCTTGGGTTGATCCAAACTTTCGTTGCTGTGGTGGTGGTTGAAGAGTGGTTGGTTTGTTCATGGTGTTATCCCATTTCCTTTTGTTGTCAGTAGGTTTGGATACAGCACCACGAGGTGGTAAGAGTCCTTGTGCAACAGTCGAATCGGTGAGTTTGTGGGTAAGTCGCACGGCTTGTTGCATAGTGATGGGATCAGCAGAGAGTACCATGCCCTGAATTTGAGGTGGTAGTCCCTCAATGTACTTCTCTATGTGTTTGAAAGGTGGGGTCGCCATTTCCGGGCACAGATTTGCCAGCTCGTAAGACCGGGCAGTGTATGCCTCAACCTTGGAACCAATCATCTTGTGGTTCCAGAATTCAGTCTCTAGCTTCTGCACTTCACCACGAGGACAGTATTCGCGGTTCAACATTCTTTTGAAGTCATCCCAAGGTTGGGCGTTGGCTGCGTCTAGTCCCAGGTTTTGGACATTGGCATTCCACCATGTGGGGGCAGCTCCCTCAAATGTCCCTGCAGCAAACTTGACCCTGTCATCATTCCTGCAGTTGCTCATAGCAAAGGCCGATTCCGCCTTTTCGATCCAACGCAATAGCCCCACGGCTCCCTCAGTGCCGCTGAATGAGTGAGGTTTGCAGTCCAGGAACATCTTGAACGTGCAGAGAGGAGGGTTAGGATTTGCTCCTGAGATATGCAAAGAATAAGGTTGAATTAAGTATTGGGCAAACGTGTTGAATTGGAAACGTGTGATTGTGATGCAAGGCGAATATGAAACATATTCATCACCTTGGTTCAGTGGGTTTTGGTTGCGGGCAGCTTCCCGTGCAGCAAGTACCTCCTCAACTCACTCGTTGATGAGTGCGTTCAGTTCAGCTGGTGTCAAGTTGATGTTTCCACGCCCGCCTGCATTCCTGCGTCCTCCACGTCTTCCAGCCATGATCTTCATAGCGAGAATAAGTGTTAGTGTTTGTCTAATGACTAATGTAATGTGTGCGGTAGGTATTGGAGGAAATTATGCAGAGCTATCGGCTCCTCCTCGTCATGTGCAGCCACATGCGGTGACGATGATGACGCCATTTGCTATAGTGCGCGTAACAAGTGTGTGTACAATCATGTATGCAAGTATCACAGTACTAAGCACTAGGTGTTGTGTGGAGACTAGTGGTTATAGACTAAGTTCACTAAATGCAAACCTAATTCGCAATAACCTGGCTCTGATACCAATCTGTCGCACCCCGAGAAATCCCGTCCCTTCTGGGGCGCGAGCAACAACAGATTGTCAGGATCGCAGTCTCCGATCTCACAACATACGAGACCTATATGTCTGGTTACGCACGTACATCCAATAATTTGGATAAAACAGTTTAGTAAAAATCATAGTTGCGGAAGTAAAGTATAAGTTAACAAAACAGTTTAACATTCATAATTTGCGGAAGCGTTAATTTAAAACAGTTTTCAAAATGATAAGTAACAATAGTTGCGGAAGCGATTTAAATTGTTTAACAATACACAACAAAACAAATGATAATGTTCTCAAGACTTCCTAAGACACTTAAGCAGATGCATGCGACTCCAGCCTAGCATCCTAATCCATGTGCGCGTGCCTTAGCTACCTGAGAAAACATGCGAGTAAAAAGGTCAACACAAAGGTTGGTGAGAGCACATGTTTGTATGTAGCAGTAAACATCAAAATGTTTAAAGTAAATGTTTTGCAGGTCTACTTTTCAATACAATGCAATATCCATTAATAGCTAGTCAATATGAGTTATACCATATGCGGGTTCGCAACCGAAGCTAACATGCTGCCTCCCGCCATGTCCATCCAAGACATGGCAAATGTTGTTTGGTCAATTATGCACTGTTCCGACCTCTAGTCAGGGTGGCCATACGGCTTGCAACAGTGGGGCTTGTCAGGCCCAAATAGTACTATTCAGAATTACCACGCTAAGCGCAACGTGCTATTAAGGGTTCGAGGTGTGTTTAATGAGGACTTATCAGTTTGTGGATGAATGCCACACATATGCATATACGATATTAGCATGTACAAAAATAACCAAAAGTGTGTAAGTTGTTCAAAAACAGTTGTATGCAATGTTTTCTCCCCCAAAGGTAGAAAATGTAAAAAGGGGCCGTTAACTCACCTGATAGTGCAGTTTCCGGTTATGAGTGTGTTCGCGTATGTGAAAGCTAGCACCTGCTAGTATGCACCTATAACCATATAGGTGTGAGTATGTGTCTTGTGGTGTGTTGTAATCCATACAACTCCAAGTGTCGGTGTGCTCAACCGAGTGTGTGCGTGTTGACTTAGTGAGACTCGACGAATCGTTGATGTCACGATTGTTGTGTTTATGTGTCTTAATACAATAAGACACCTAAATACATCCTATGACTCTAATAGCACAAGTTACCATTTTTAGAAAGTTTCCGTTTTAGGAAAGTGTGGTTATGAAATCCCATTTCATAAAGTTAATACTTTTAGGATATTTATAAAACACGCTTAAACTCTTAAAACATGTCGTTTGCGCATAAATCACCATTTATGCCGTTTTGCCCAAATAAAGTTTCCTTATTTGGAAAGTATCCGTTTAAAAACTTTTTTTCACAAATCAAAGTTTCCAATATGTTTAGAAACCATTTTTAAGCATATTCCAATACTCAAAGTTCATCAAAACATTTTAAAACATCAAAAGCCCTCTTTTAATTTTTAAAAGTTTCCATATTTAGCAAGTTTCTACAAAACCAAGTTTTTGACCAAATCAAATACCCAAGTGTGTTTCTAAACACTCCAATATGTATTGGACAACATCTAGACATGTCTAGATCATCACAAATCTACAACATGCATCTAAAAAGTTTCCTAATATAGTAAGTCGCATAATATCCTCATCAAATCAACAAAACCCAATCCTAGATGATTTCTATCATCAATCTACTTCAAAATATATCAATAATCATTCTAGACCCATTAAAATTTCGTGCATGTGAGCGGATCGGAGTTGCATGTGAGCGGATCTTCATGCATGTGGGTTTTTACCCATTGCATGTTCGATCTAACTATTAATAAGCATGTAAGACTACCTTAAACACTCTATAATTGCTGGAAGATGGTTGTAGCAGCTCTAGTTGCTTATGGACAGCGACGATTTGCAGAAGACAAGGTGATGGTGATGATCTTTGAGCCCACCAATCTTCCTCTTCAAACTTCTTGTAAGTTCCTAGCTTCAATCTTCAAGTATGGGAGCTCCAATGGCTTCCAATGGGTGAAAAGGGGCTGTAACAGGGGTTAGGGAAGAGAAATGGCCGGTTGGTTGCGTGTGGTTTCGAGTATGATAGAGTAGAAATGATTTTTGTGGCTTTTAAGAGATTTTTCTGCGATTTCCCTGTCAGGCGTAACGCCCAGCGAGGAATACCGATGCCAGGCGTACCGCGCGAAAGAATGGCATCCGATGCTTCCCTTCCCTATCCGCGCGTATCGCCTAGGTTCGTTGGCTGGGCTCAGGCGTAGCGCCTTGGCCTCCAGGCAATCCCAATATGCCCAGTTTCATCATTTCGATCCGTTTTTCGATGATTTCACGCTTATAACTCATCGTTTAACATCGATTGACCTTGATTACTAATGTTCAGTCATCTGTGACTCAATTGTCATTCAATCGTTTGTTCACCAACGTTCGTGAGACTCGTGTGTGTTTCGATAATTCCTCGAATTATCGGTGATCGTTTGTGTTTGTGTCTTACGAAGTGTTTGCACGCTTGATTAATCCTAATCAACGTGTAATGCACAATTCAATAATTCCCCGAATTATTGTTTTGTGTTATTGTTGTGTTTGCCACACTTGGTTTCCAAAACCAATGTGCAATGTACGATTCGATAGTTCCTTGAACTATCGTTTCGTAGTTGTTTGTGTTCAGCTCATCTAATTAAACATAATTAAATGAAATGCAACAAGTATGAATGTGAAATGTAAAGAATGTAAGAGTCGCAATTTACCTGAAATTTCCGGGTGTCACAAGAATCATTGTTTCATGGCACAAGAAGATATTCACATGTTGCCATCATGTAGGAAATTAACATACGAACAGATGCAGTTAATGTGTTCTATGTCTAAACACAATATTGGACGTGTTAGAGCGTTTAATATAATGCGTACCAAGTATGGGGGGTTTTGATCAAGTGGGAATTACATCTATTGATTGCAAGAATTTTAAAAAACAATTGAATTTGTTTGTTGGTGAATATGATGCAGATATGGTTGTTAGTATGTTGCTTAAGATGAAGGAGTTTATCCCAGATTTCTCATTTGAGTATACCAAAGATAATAAAGATCAACTTACTAGTTTGTTTTGGGCAGATGGGCATGCCAAAAACAATTATGCCATATTTGGTGATGTTGTTTCCTTTGATACAACATTCAGGACCAACAAGTAAGAATTTAAAGTATTATAATTTATTTAATGTTACAATATTAGTTGATAATGTTGTTTAATGTTGATTTTATATTTGTATATATATGTTTTTTATGTAGATACAAAATGGTGTTTATTCCATTTACTGGTATTGATAATCATCATTGCAACATTAGTTTTGAAGCTGCACTGTTAGGTTCTGAAAGTATTACGTATTACAAATGGTTATTAGAATGTTTTACTAATGCATTTGGTATGGCGCCAAAGGTTGTAGTGACGGATCAAGATGCTGCCATAAAGCAAGCAGTAGAATCTGTTTGGCCTTCTAGTAGACATAGGTTATGCATGTGGCACATTATGACTAAGGTGTGTGACAAGGTATATGTATAATTATCATATTTTTTTTGTTTTTTTTAATAAATTTTGCACAAAAGTGTTTTTTTAGGGGAACAGGTTGGTACGTGAATATATTATATGGTGCGTAATTTTATATGTTAGTAGTTTTAGATAATTTTACATATTTATTTGTTACACATTACAGGTTGGTTGGGACAACACTATGTAACAATGATGAATTCAAGTCACGTTTATGTAACATAGTATGGACGGATTCGGTCACCTAAAGATTTTGACCGTGAATGGTTATCAATTATGGATGATTATGAGCTGAGCAATGTTGATTGGTTTGGACACATGTTTGAGATTAGGGACATGTGGATTCCTACTTTTTATAGGGATGAGCCAATGTTAGGCCTTATGCGCACAGCATCAAGATCCGAAAGCGAGAATCATTATTTTGGACACGTTTCCAATTGTCAGTTGACCTTGAAATTTTCACACATTTTGACACTGCTATGGAGGCACATAGGCATATGCATAGGAAGAATGATCATATTTCAAGGAACACAACTGATGATTTGTGGACAGATTACACGCTTGAATAGCAGGCTCATAAAATATACACAAGAATTTTTTTTGATGTACAGGAATAAATATACGATTCTGTTCACAACTGTCTTTCTGTGCGTACATCACAATCAAGTGATTATACCAAATTTCTCATTAAAGATTTGAAAGCACATGGAAATGGGTATTTGGAGGTATGTTTACATATTTTTTTAGTCTGTAGTACGTGATTTTATTCAGTATGGTGCGTTATTACATCAATGTTGTAGTTTTGTTTTTTTATTATTTTCAAAGGTGTTATATGGACAGGATGAGGATGACATAACAGTGATGTGTAGCTGCAAATGGTCTGAGTGTTATGGGTTATTATGCCGACATTGTTTTAATGTTTTAAGGTTATGTGATGTAAAGGTTTTTCCGGAAAAATACATTACACGCAGATGGACAAAAGATGTGGTAACAAACATGTTAAATAATTCCATAATTAACCCACATATTTTAAGTGGAATAAATCCTGAGGTGGACAATATGATGTGTATATCATGACTTCCGGTGAGTACATTGTAAACAAATTGGTAAAGGACGTAAGTAAGTTGTCAATTTTCAGAGACACTTTAAAAAATCTAATGGAACAAACAAATGTGGAAACAAGAGACCAGCCGTCAGTCAAACAGAAAGACATCGTGGCTTCTTTTGTTCCACAACATGAAGAATCAACTTCTGCTGTTTGTGTGCCATCTGGTATAAGAAACAAAGGTTCAAGGTCGCACAAAAGATTTAAGTCAAAACATGAACAAGCAATCAGTAGGATGGGCAAAAGATCGAGAGGTTGCCATAGTTGTGGACAATCTGGGCATGACAGGCGCACATGTCCTGCATTAAGACAACCCTAGAAGATTGGATAGTTATGTGATTTAAGACATATGACATGTTTTATGAGAATACATGGATTAGTACGTGATTTAGATATTTTATGTGATATATTAGTATGTGATTTAAATATATACAAAGTTTGTTATTGGAACATGAATAATATTACGTTATTTTTTTGGAGTGTTTAATTAAATGTAATATGTTAAGTATAAACAAGACAAAATCAAAAAAAGGCGTAGAAACCGTTATTTTTAAATAAAAAAATTTAACAAAATACAATACATATTAATTTATCGTATAAATTACAGGAAGTAAAATTTAGATTCAGTCAACACCGTAGGTTTTATAATAGTTGAAAGTAACATATAGGATAAAGATTGTAAGTTAGATTATAAGTGAATATTGGTATGTTTTAATTATTATAAATTTTACATGGAACGTGATTATTTATATGTAGTACGTAATTATTGATTTTATATGTTTTTAGTACTTTAAATTTTAGATGGTACGTGATTATTTATATATAGTACGTGATTATTGATTTTAGATGTTTTAAGTATTTTAAATTTTATATGGTGCGTGATTATTTATATACCATACGTGATTATTGATTTATGTGAATTTCATGGTACTTTTTGTTTATTGTGTTCATGAATATCGACTGGTATGTTATTTACAATAAAAAACATACATAAAAACATTACAAATATTAAATGTAAAGATAAAAACGCATTCATTTAAAATAAAAACATACATAAAACATTACAAATATTAAAATTACATATAAGCATCTAGGAAATCAACTTTTAGCTTCATTGAACAACGTAATTTTTTTTTGAGTCAGCATTTAAATGAAGCTGTTGAACATTGGTTGCATCCTCATCGATCATGAACAGAATCACAAGATCATGTATAATAGTGGGAGGGAGTTGAAGCAACTTTTTACTGAGTTTGTCCCTTTGCTTGATACCTTCATTTTGACTTTCAAAGTTTTGCTTCAAGACGTCCATGTACAGGACGTCTTTATTGTAATGCTTTAGAATTTCTGTTGTAAGCCTAGATTTCTTATCATTTCCGGGTGTTGAAGAGGAAGAAGACATTTTTTTTTGAAAAATAGAAGTAGGGTGTTTGATTGCTCTAAAAAACGTCAATATTTATAAACTGTAAACATTTATTACTAGTTATTAAATATAAATTATTTCCCACCATCTCAACTACCGAAAATTAATGCACATCATTACTCGTTTTTAACAGCAATAAATGTAATTCAACAACCAGTTTTGGAATATGGAAAGTCTAGCATGTGTTAGATATCAACTTTTTTTACATTATATATATGTACCCAACGCATGCATGATATTCACATTAAACAAATATTGATTAAAATCAGTCAAATGGCCTATTCGTCATCCACTTACAAGTATGCCAAGGTTGAGAACGTAAGGAAGATTCTGGAAAAAAATGTCGACAAAGATAAGAAGGCTATTGAGGAATGCGGAACTCATTTGGTATGTTGAACGAGTTAGTCATTCTGGTATCCGAGCCAACATAGCCACACTTGGTGATTTACAGGATGATCCAGTGATCGAAGGTGATGATGTCGCACCCCGGCCTTCCTGGCCTTTACAAGGGCGCGACGTGACTGTCAGGATCGCAGTCTCCGGTCATACAGTTGCGAGACCTGCATGTCTGGTTGCATACGTACATCCAATAACTTGGATAAAACAATTTGTAAAATCAGAGTTGCGGAAATAAATGTATAAGTTGTCAAAACAATGTTGAAAACATAAGTTGCGGAAGCTTAATTTAAAACAGTTTTTCAAAACAATACAGAGTAATAGTTTGCTGAAGCGGTTTAAGTAGTTTTCATTACATGACTAAATAAAATCATAAATGTTCTCAAAGCCTAAAGCACTAAGTAGATGCATGAGACTACAGCCTAGCATCCTATCCATGTGTGCGTGCCTTAGTTAGCTGAGAAAACATGTGAGTAAAAGGGTCAACACAAAGGTTGGTGAGAGCACTGGTTTTTCATAAGCAGCAAACATCAAAATGTTTAAAGTAAATGTTGCTGGATTACATATCATTACAATGCAGTATCGATTGATAGCTAGTCAATACAGTTATATTATATGTGGGTTGGTACCGAAGCTGACTTTGTGCCTCCCGCCATGTCCATCACAAGACAATGGCAAATGTGTTGGTCAATATTGCAGCCATTCCGACCTTCAGGTTGGCCTCCCAGGCGCGATGGGTGGGGCTTGTCAGGCCCAAATAGTACTATTCAAGATTACCACGCTAGGCGCTCCGTGCTACAAACGGTCCGAGGTGTATTTGTGAGGACTTTGAGTTGTGATGTGTGCCATACATATACATATAGTGATAAAGCATGTCCATACATAATCAAAATAAGTAGTTGTTTATAAAACAATTTATGATTGCAGTGTTTTCTCCCTCAAAAGCTATAAAAGATAAAAAGGGGCCATGAACTCACCTGGTAAAGCAGTTTCTGTTTAAGTGTGTTCGCAACTTGCGAATGCTAGCAACCTGCTAGTGAGAACCTATAATCATATAGGTCGTGAGTATATGTTTTGTGGTGTGTTGTATCCCATACAACTCCAAGTGTCGGTGTGCTCAACCGAGTATGTGTATGTTGACTTGTGTTGACTAGACGAATCATTGGTGATATGTTTGTTGAGTTTATTTGTTTATGTGTCATAAATGCAAGTAAGACAATAACATGCATCCCATGACTCTAATCGTGATGCTTTCACATAAGTCATGTTTCGAAAATCATAACGTTTCCGTTTCGGGAAAGTTTCTATATTTAGGAAGTTTCTATTTTTGTAAAGTATAATTATGAAATCTCATTTCATAAAATCAATAATTCTAGTATGTTTATAAAAACACGTTTAAACACTTAAAACTTGTCGTTTGCGCATAAATCACCATTTATGACGCTTGCTCCAAATAAAGTTTCCTAAAATTGTAAGTATTCGTTTAAAGTTAGTTTTCAAAAATCAAATTTCCAGTATGCTTAGAAATCATTTTTAAACATATTCCAATAATCACAAATCACCAAAACATGTTCAATCATCAAAACCCCTCTTTTGATTTACAAAAGTTTCCTTATATAGTAAGTTTCTATTAAATCATGTTTTTCACAAAATCAAATACCCAAATGTGTTTCTAAACACTTCAATATACATTTGACAACATCTAGATATGTCTAACATGTCTACATCATCACAAATCTGCAACATGAAACATAAAAGTTTCCTTTTATGGCAAGTATTTAAAAATCATCAAAATAACCTATCAAAACTCAATCTCACCAATCTTATACTCTAAAATCAATAAATCTACGTTAAGATCACATACAATCACCAACAAATTCGTGTACAATAGCCACAAGGAGTTGCATGTGGGTGGATGTTCATGCATGTGGGTTTTCATCCTTGCATGTTCGATCTAAATATACATAAGCATGTAAAACTACCTTAGATGACAAGATTCAGTGCGGATGAGCTTTAATAGCTTCTGGTGATGATGGTTTAACAAATGGATAGTTGTTCCTAGCTCCTTCTTCAAGCTCCAAGAACTCCAAGAACGCCAAGAATGTAAAGGAATGGTTTAGGGGATGTTTTCAGAGGTTTGGGGGTTGGTTTCTAGTGTGTTTTTCCGAGGATGAGTGTAAGAACTCGAAGGAATTGTAAAGAAACTGAGTGGAAATGAGTTAGGGTTGTTTTTATAAAGTTATTGAGTTCTGGGACCCGTCGTATACCGACAAGGCCGATCATGCATGGCCTCGGCGTGCCGCCAAGGATTTCAGGATTCAAATTCCCGCTCCTTGCTTCGCGTATCGCCAAGAATTTTGCTGAGGGTTCTTCGCGTACCGCGAAGGCCCTATTTCTTGGTTTTTTGATTTCGTTCGTGTTTGATTCATAACGTCTATCCTAAACGTCTAATACATGTTTAGCACGTAATCACATAATAACACATATGTTTGTTTGATTATTGCTTGTTTACCAACGTTCGTGAGACTCGTGTGTGTTTTGATAATTCCTCGAATTATCTTTAATCGTTTGTGTTCGTTATTACGAAATATTTGCATGCTTGATTAATCCTAATCAACGTGTAATGCACACTTCAATAATTCCCCGAATTATTGTTTTGCGTTTGTGTTTGTGTTTGCCACACTTGGTTTCCAAAACCAATGTGCAATGCACGATTCGATAGTTCCTCGAACTATTGTTTCGCAGTTGTTTATGTTTGACTCATCTAATTAAACATAATTAAATGAAATGCAAGAACTATGAATGTGAAATACAAAGTTGTAAGAGTTACAATTTACCTGAAATTGTCGGGTGTCACAATAATTTGGCACAAGACTACCTGATCAACCAACTAAAGATAAATGAAGAAATACATGGTGTCATCAAGAACCTGGTCGACAAAACCATAGAGAAAACCAACAAGAGGAGGGAGGGGGTGGATGAGATTAAAAAGTTTTAGGGTGGTAGTGGTACTCGTTGTGGTGTTTTGTGGTTTTTTTGTTTGTTGGTTTTCTTTTGTGGATGGCGATGATGATTATATAATAGTTTTATATATATATATATATATATATATATATTGATTTTGATGTGTTTTAATAAGGTATTCTTCTTTTTTGTTGTTTATATTAACATGCATGGATATATTGTCTATATATATGAATGATAAGAGGTTAGCACACTAAAAATAGATAAATATAAATAACAAAAGAACAAAATTCACATACTTGAATAAGTTAGTGGTACGTAAATACATTTCATAGGTGTTTTGTTTGCCTACTCTTGATCATCCTTAAGAAGGTTTTTGGCCATTTTTTCTTTTTTTTTCATCCATTGCATCATGTTTTCTGGATTGTACAAGTATATCTTCCTTCAAAAAGTTGACATTTGACATTTGACATCAGGATCTTACATAGATACTTGAATCTTAGCTGGTTAAGTTGTTTACTCTGACCTTCAGATTTATTCATCAAACCACAATTCCATTTCTTGGGTCCACCACCCATGTAAGTCTCCATATGTCTCATACAAAAGACACCACAATCTATTCCATTTTGAGTTGTTTTCCATGGAAGGTCCATAGATTGTGGTGTTTGGTGACTAATCTTTAGTGTGCTTGGATGGTCTTTTGCAAGTAGATAGTTTGCCAACACATCTTTCTGCATAAAAACACAATATTAAGTTCTTTATAAATTATAGTACGTAATTAACTAAAAGTAGTACGTAATTATATACATGGTACTTTAAGATCTTTATTTTTATGTAGTACGTAATTAATATAAAAGTAGTACGTAATAATATAAATAGACAATATTAAGTCATATATATTATAGTACGTAATTAAAATATGACTGATACGTAATTATATAAAGGTAATATACACGTCATGTGGTACGTAATTAACATAAAAGCAGTACGTAATTATATGTGTATCCAAATTTTAAGTTCTTTATATTATGCAGTACGTAATTTTCAAAACATAGTATATAATTATGTACAGAGTAGCTAACAATACATAAATTGCGGTTCGTAATTTAAACATACAAGACATTATTACTGAATGTAATTATATTACTAACAATTATGTAAGGAATGTGAGAGTATCTATCAACTGATGGGTTGGTTGTTTCCTTGTTATCAATGATAACGACCGACGGATTCTTCAAATCAAAAACCAGCAGGAATACATGATCGCTTTTGATAATTGGGATGAAAATCAAATCAACTTTGCTTATGTTATTGATGTTGTAATTTGTTAATACCACATCAATACTTGACTGAAATACTTCCATCCTTGCTTTATCAGTGATTCCTTTCTCAAGCATAGGCAATGGCTGAAAATTGAAGTAAATGTTAATAAAAAAATAAAAAACAAAAATTTAAATTTTAAATAGGTTAGCATCTTATTTTACGTACCAATATGTTTGGAGTTAAAAACAACCTCAATGGAGAGCCCGGTCCACGATGTTTTTCATCAGCATTAAGTACATGCATCAATGATTCCAAAACACCAATATGTACGTAAATGCCAGGGAAAAGGCTCTTGAATATGACCTTTCAGAATTCAGTATAACTTTGTGTCATGAACACAAGTGTACTGTGTTGAAACAAGAAATATAAAAATCATTTAGTATTTTAGAAGTTAGACAAATAAAATAACACATTTAAACACTTATTGTGGATCATTTCTTGGGTCAAACATATATCTTGATAATATAGTTTCTTCTTTTGATAGCCTGCTACCCAAAACGACTAAACATTCAACAAAGGGTGACCTTAAGGATTCACTAACAATTTTTTCCCTTGGTTGTCGTTGGTATGTGTGTTTAACAGGGAAGCCAGGAGTTTTGGTTGTTTCATCTTTCTCATGGGGATCACTTTGTTGATTTGTATTTTCAATGCTCATATGTTGTAAAAATGGAACGGTTGTTATAACGGTGTCTATCTTTGCAGCGAAATCAACATTAGTATTGTCATTTTTAGATTCAGGGTGGACTGCTTTAGATAGTGATCTTGATATTTTAACCTGCTCACATGCTTGAACAATCTCTAGCACAAATGTTGAAGTAACGTCATCAGCGGGCATACTTGTTGAATATTTTCTGAATCTACATTTTTCCCCCTTGTTGCAAGTGTTGAGATAACATTAACTATCTCATCCCATCTTTCTGTGAAAAAAGTATGAATTTCTTTGCCCAAAGTTTCAAAAGTTGAAATCTTTTGATCTATTTGTATTAGATTTTCCTGAAAACTATTCATACAGAACGTAATTATATGTACGCAGAACGTAATTATAAGTAAGCAAAACATTTCAATTGGTACGTAATTATAAGTATACAGAACGTAATTATTGCAAGTTTTAAGTTAAGTGTACTTACAGATTCTGATGATGTAATTGGAACATTTGTTGAAGGGACTTGAACATAAACTTCATCATGTTCCCTAGCACCAGAGAGTGATATAGGCGAGTTGGCTTCATCATAATTATCCAAATGTTGGCCAACTTCAACATCATTATTATCACGCTCCATATCATCATATTCATCACCATCATCATCACTTTATTACCATCTTCATCACCCTCATCTTCATCAACATCTTGATGACCATCATCATCACCTTCATCACCATCAACATCACTTTGATTATCAGCATCCACATCATCTTCACATCCATCTTCACCATTGTCATCTTTTTCATAATCTGTGAATGGACCATTTTCAAAGAGATGAGTATCAAGCTCTATGAGATACTTATTTGTAATGTTTGTAATTGTTGGAATTGGCGGTGGTGTTGCAATATATCGTATACGTTTTTGATGAACGTATAAAAGCTGTAATTATTAATTAGAAATCTTAAATAAACATCCAACAAAGACTAATAATAAAATTTATATAATTGATGTTGTAAAGTATCACGTACTGCAAGGAAAAGCAAAGGGCCATTGAAAGTTTCTTCAACATTCCACTCCTTTTTGGTCCTCTTAAGACAAGTAATCAAGTACTCACACTAGTTAATTTTGGGTATGTCTGCTTCATTTGTTATAGAATTCAAGAACCTTGGTTTAATGTGGTGCTCTTAGTTGTCCAGCCTAGGATCGTGTTGTATACAACAAGCCAGTTAAGCTTGAACAGGTAATCTCCATTTTCACCTTTTTTTTTCATTTGGTCTAGAACATCTTTGACTGTTATCCTTGATTTTCCATGATATTGCTCCTTCCACGTTTTTAGTGCATCTGATGACCTTGGTTTGTTTTTTTCATTAACTGTTATTTTTCCAAGAGGTACCCCCAAAACATCTTTAACAGCAATAGTTGTAACCTTGATAATACGATTACCAGCATTCAACTCATCTGTTTCACAGTCATAATTTGAGACTAACCAGTGTGCAAGTCTGATTGGTACTGGATCAACAGCCATTGATAAGAATGGTTTGAAACCCATGTCATTAATATCTTTTTTTTGTTGTTTTGATAAACTTTTCACACTGTTTTTTAGATTAACAACGCCTACTCTGCCTTTCGATTTTTTATCCATATAATCAACAAATAATGGACGGCTAGGTTCAACTGTTTGCTCAATTGACTAGACTGTTTGGTTTTGACGTGTAGGTGGACGCACGAAGTCATCATCATCAGAACTATCATAACTTTGGATTGCTATTGGAGTTATATTATATAAGGGGAATAGATAAAAAAATGTTCAAGGCCAGTAAACATACTATAATTACATACTCGATCTTAATTACGAACTAAGTAAGTGAATACGTAATAAACAAACCAAAAATAATTACAAATGTATACATACATCAACTAAATCCAATATATACGGACTAACTAACTCAATACTTACCAAAATAAGCAAAAACAAATAACAAATGCATACATATATCAAATGAAAATTACGTACTATCTCATTGAATGCGTACTACACATAGTTACAAATTACTGACTGTATAACACATTTACAAATCATAACAACGCACTCCATACTCATTGATAATCATCGAATAACATATAAATTTAATAAAGTACAATAATTACGGATCAAGTAAAATGACGAACCATACATAAAAAAACACAAAATTAAAAATTTACAGACCAAACAAAATACATGCAAACCTTTCTTCTTCGCAGTGCGCCTATCATTATTTGTCTTTGATCTTCGTTCGCTTACGACTTTAGCAGAATCTGTGTCAACAGCAATCGAAATTTTTCCTAGTTCGACATTGCAGAACACAAAAAAACGTCATTACATTATAAAAAACTACATTTTCAACAAATACTTAATAAAAAAACTGAAAAATGGAATGAAAAACATGCTTACGCTTTTTACTGATGTTAGTCGCCTTCTCCGTTGTTTTTCGAATTAGAATTTTGTTTCAGTTCCTAAGTAATTCAAAATCGAAGAAGAGCGTTAATTATTGGATGATTTGTTAATTTCGCTTGTTTTTTTTTGATTGGGTTACTTAATTGAAAAAGAAAAAAGAAAATTACGTTTTTTGTCCTTTTTGTACAATCCGGACTCTTTGAAAAAAATAAACAATATGCTTAATTGCATAAATGCCACAGCTTTAATACAGTCCATTAAAAATCAAGGATCAACGGTTATTAATCCTTCATAGGGCTGTCAATTTCAGACACGAACACGTTAACACGACACGACTTTAACATGTTTCGTGTTTACCCTTAACATGTTTCGTGTCTAAAACAGGTCGACACGTTAAGACCTGTTTATTTTTCGTGTCTAAATAGGTAAAACCCGTTAACACCCGTTAAGACCTGTTAAGATCAATTAAGACCTGTTAAGATCCGTTAAGACCTGTTTAAAATTTAAAATAAATAATATAATAAAATATATGGCCATATGGGTAACCAATTAGCTTCAAAAAATTTCTAATTGTCTAACCCTAGTTCTTTAACAGGTTCCTTAACAGGTTCTTTAACGGGTTTTAACAGGTCATTTATAGTGTTAACTGTTAACAGGTTCCTTAACGGGTCTTTTCCTGCTTACGTGTTTTTAACGGGTCGTGTTCGTGTTTAACCAGCTCGTGTTTCGTGTCTTAACGTGTCGTGTCTTAACGGGTCGTGTCTGACCCGTTATGACAGCCCTAAATTATTCATTCCTACGCTTTGTACGTTCCAACCCCTATGTACAATAATCGCCCCCTATATATATATATATTAGGAAAGTGTTCCTAAAATACCTTATTTTCAAGGAAACCAATAAACTAATTTATAATCATTGATCAAATTGATCAAAGCTATAATTAAAAAATGACATTATTGTAATTAATTAAGATTTTTATGATTTATTACTTGTAATGAAGGATAATATACGAATGTAACATATTTTATCTCTCCAATTTATTTATTCTCTCTCCAATTTATTTTTATAATTATTTTTCTCTCTCTTCTTTCATAAATTACATTTAAAAAATCAAATTTCTTTTATTATAGTAATAATAGTTTTAACAACTATTATAAAATTTATTGTGTTTGTACATATGATCTAATTACACATATGTAATCAATCAAAGTGACAGTGCATTGCATATATGTAATCAATAAAAATATATGTGATCTAATTACATATATGTAATCACTTAAACAAAATAAATGTAAGCACATGTGTAACATGATTGCATATACGTAATCATAATTGGTGTAAAGACAATGAACATCATTCATAAGCATTCAGTAAAATTGTTACATAAATGTAAGCTGATTACATCTGATATGATTACATATATGTAATCAAACAAAAAAGAACAAATGTAACACATATAATCTGAATACATATACGTAATCAACAAAGAAACAAATGTAGGCACATATCATCTGATTAAATAAAACAACCAAATAGAACAACTGTAAGCACGTATCATCTCATTATATATACGTAATTAACCAAATAGAACAAATGAAAACACATATCATATGATTACATTTATCTAATTAACCATTTTTCTGTGCTACCTCATCTGTAAGATTACAAAATCTGGGAAGAAAAAAGGTAAG
Organism: Mikania micrantha; assembly: GCA_009363875.1. NCBI lineage: Eukaryota > Viridiplantae > Streptophyta > Magnoliopsida > Asterales > Asteraceae > Mikania > Mikania micrantha. The sequence continues at coordinate 19,009,640 of CM018687.1, read as the reverse complement.
TAGGTCCCGATTTAACCAAGTCGGATCTATAACTCAAATTTCAACAAACGAACCACATCGGGATGGGCGGAATCCAAACCGAAGATCAATCAAACAAGAACTTGTAGAAGATAAACAATAATAATCAATTGCACACGATTATCATGAAATCGTCCGGTACAATGAAGAACAATCAAAACAATAACAAACAATCTCTAGGTTTCGGTTCTCTCTCCCCGGTCACTCTTACAATTAAGATCAATAAACCTATTTATATTAAAGCATAAATAAACAAACCTACGGCCCAAGCCCATAATCGAGAACCACCACTGATAACCACCACCGAGAACCCATTGAAAGCTCGTGCAAGAACTTATCCCATAACTGTCATATTAACCGAGAACCTTGTTTTAACCGAGAACCTGTTGAGAACCAACATAAGCTTTCGAAATCACAATTAACTTCCGAAATACACCAATGATTGCATAAGTCTCACATCTAGGTCCTTACAATCTCCCCCTAGACTTATGCTATCATTGTCTTCATATCTTCAAATAAGTACCGGTACCCAAGCCATGGTTGTCCTCGGCAAACTTGAAGAATCAATGTAACTTACTTCCTGCAAGTACCATCGCTCATTTGCATTATACGTTGGTGCTTCTGTGGATTTCACACTCCATATCTGTTTTGGCATAACAAATCGTTTCAACTTTGGGGCAGTGACACTAGGCTTTAGAACTGGTTTAAGCTTCTGTAACTTTTGGATCCTGATAATTCACAACCTCCGGTCTTTCAACTTCCTTGGGCATAGAACAGATGTTGATCCTCTGAGTAACTTTCTGATTTCTAACATAAGGAAAAATTGTTGGCAAGTGAATACAGTTTCTAGCAATGTGACCGGGCTTGCCACATGCAAAACGTGTCTGCTTCTTTGCATATGGAGCATAAACTGGACTTTTGAATCCATATGTTGACCATTGAGAGTAACACGATCTATCATTTCTCAAGTGACTCATATTCGTAAAACCATGACACCTTCTCTCTTGACATTGTTGTGGAAAGTATGGTGTACTTTCTGCACTGAAATCTGATTTAATACTCCCAAAAGCATGACTTTAAAAAACACTTGGAACAAATTTCGAACTTTTCGTTTTCACTTAAGTGTCCATCACTTCTTTTGCAGTTGTCTCAGAAACATTCGTAACATTCACAGCTTTACCCATAGAATCAGTTCATTTGTTGACATGGTTTCAACATTTTCAAAAGAAATCTTAGGACCATACGTCATGTGTTTCTCATTTGCCTCTTCTTCCGCATAAATTGGCATGCTTGTATAATTCTCATTGAATGGAGGAGGCACACTTCTATAACCCAAACCTGAACCTCTTTTGTTATTCCCCTAAAGTTGTTGATCAAGCAAGTTAATCACAATCTGACTGGATGATTCAAACTTCTTGAAGCTAAACTCTGCATCATTGTATTTAGCTTTTAACTGTTCCATCTCATTAGAAAGATGTTGCATTTTATCCTTTGCATCTCTATGGTGACAACTTTTAATACTTAAATCAGATTGTAATCGAGAAATATCTTTCTTTTGAGCTTCGACTTTCTTTTTAAGAACCTTCTCATTTTTGACAAAAGCACTTTTTGATCTCTTCAAGTCTTGCCAATCTTCCAATAATTCAGAGTACATTGACTTATAAAAATTCACTTTATCTTGACAAGACTGACAACATAAATATTCATTTACCTTAGTTGAAGATAACTAATCAACCTAAGGATCCATTTGTCCTCGCTTATGGCCGAGAACAAAAATCTGATACTCCTTCGCCTAGAACAAAAAGAAAGTGTCAAGATCTAAAATATAGCTCGAGAACTATTAATTAAATGTAAGCCAAAACCCAAATAATTAATTGGAAATATGGCCAAAACCAATAATTTTTGGCCGAGAACCCAAAGAGAGTGTCAAGAATTCAATATCAAATTTTGAGAAATCCAAATTTTGTACCAAGATATATATAATTGCCGAGAACACTTGAGTTAGAACCGAGAACAAAAATAATTGATAGAGAACTATGATAATCTTGTACCGATAACCAATTAATTCCAACAAAAATAATTTGCAGAGTATTATATATGTACGTCGAGAACCATATATATATATGTGTGCCGAGAACAATTTCCAAATTGACGAGAACTATATTGAAGATGCCGAGAACCTTTAAATATTTTCGGATGTGAACCGAGAATCTATTTAAACCTCCAAATCTTCGAAAACACCCCAAAAATTAAGCTAAATCAAATCAAACACCAATCTTTCAATTTGTTCTTGGTGTTCTTCAACTGTTCTTCACAAACTACTAATTTTCAACCCAAAAATGAATCAAAACTACATAATTCTAACCTTGATCTCGTTGAAATTTATCGCTAAAAGCGTCAAGCTCTGTTACCACTTGTAGGTCCCGATTTCACCACGTCGGATCTATAAATCAAATTTCAACAAACGAACCACTTCGGGATGGGCGGAATCCAAACCCAAGATCAATCAAACAAGAACTTGTAGAAGATAAACTATAATAATCAATTGTGCACGATTATCATGAAATCGTCTTGTACAATGAAGAATAAACAAAACAAGAACAAACAATCCCTAGGTTTCGGCTCTCTCTCTCGGTCACTCTTACAATTAAGATCATAAAACCTATTTATATTAAAACATAAATAAACTAACCAACGGCCAAAGCCCATAATCGAGAACCACCACCGAGAACTACCACCGAGAACCCATTGAAAGCCCGTCCGAGAACTTATCCGAAAACTGTCATATTAACCTAGAACCTTGTTTTAACCAAGAACCTGTTGAGAACCAACATAAGCTTTCGAAATCACAATTAACTTCCGAAATACACCAATGATTTGATAAGTCTCATATCTAGTTCATTACAATCTCCCCCTAGACTTATGCTTTAATTGTCTTCATATCTTCAATTAAGTACTCGTACCTAAGCCATGGTTGTCCCGGCCAAACTTGAAGAATCAATGTAACTTACTTCCTGCAAATACTATCGTTCATTTGCATTATACGTTGGTGTTTCTATGGATTTCACTCTCCAGATCTGTTTTGGCTTAACAAATCGTTTCAACTTTGGGGCAGTGACACTAGGCTTTAGAACTGGTTTAATGGTGGTCGTAGGTGGTATGCAATGGTGGTCGTAGGTGGTATGTCGTGTTCGTATATCGGATTAGATGGATCTTCGGAGGTGATAAAGTGGGTCGTTGGGTGTGGTCTGAGTGGATCGTGAGAGGTGATAAATTGGGTATACTGGTAATTGGGCAACATTTATATAATGCTAGGGTTTTGAGAAATCAAATTTTGTATGTTAAAATCAAATACAATTAATTTTTAAGAGGAAAAAAGGAGCCATAATTAATAATATATAAATATTATAAATTATTAGCTGCAAATTTACTAAAATGTCCTTTTTATTTAAATTAAAATAATATCAAAGAAATTGTTTTATTGACTAATAAGAGTTTTCTTGGCTTTCTTGAAAATGTAGTGTTTTATTATTAACCTTCCTATATATGTGTGTGTATGTGCGCGCGCGTGTGTGAGAGAGAGAGACACAAAGTTAATATTTAGATGGTTTAAAAAGAAAATGATAATAATTTTGGACGACAATTTGAAACAAATGATATCATCACATTTTTGTTTGTTTTAAATTTGAAGATAGTAGTAAAAGATAAAAAAAATGGATTTTTTTGTCCCTTCCATTTAACGAAAATTCTATAAAAAAAACAAACAAAATTAAAAAAAAACACAACCTACCACCTCAACTCTTTAACCAATCTCACACTCAACCTTTTGCTCCCATACTACGTACTTAAATCCACACTCAATCTCCAAGTCACTTACCAAATCCTCACCATTCCTTATCAATTAATGAATAATATGAACTATACACTTCTACTCCTATAAATAATATTCACGACTCTCCAAAAATTCACACATCCATATAATCTAAACACAAATCATCTCCTTCTTGTTTAGTTCTTGGCACATAGAACACAAAACCGACATTTCTAGCATCACCACCGAAGTAAAATAGCCCTATTCAAGAGCCTTTATTCGGCTCTACAACAACATCATCGTCATCATCAAGCTCGTTAACTTCTCCTTGTTTGCTAAGGTGAAACCCACTCTCAAACGTTTAGTTTAAAATTATATATACCCATAAATTCGCATTCTTGATTTTGAGACAGAATCTGTCTCGACTTCAAGAGACTATAACTTAGCCATAACAACTCGAAACTAAGTAAACTCAAACTATATGTGGTTAAGTTCATTGAGTTAGCTTTCTAACCACTACTTAAACGCTTTCTAAACCAAATGATACCCCAAACAGCCTCTACAAAATATGTGTGCAGATCTGTCATGAAAAATGAAATATTAACTCGTATACGCATATAGATAATCAAGTCATTTTAAAGAGTTATTGTTGAAATATAATATTTCAAAGTTTTGGATATTGATAAAAAATAGGCATTTTTTTAATACATCGTATTAATGCTGAAACTTCTTAAAAATAATAAATAATTATTTTTATGACATTATAAAAAGTATTTGCACCCGTAAGACCATTTTTATTACAACAACCCGTAAAGATAAAAATATCAAGAACACGTAACAATAACGGGAAACAATACAACAACACGAAATATGATAGGTTCATGAACTTAATTAAAATCCACAATGTTGTAAGGAACATGTAGGGATTCCTGTAGGATCCATGAACACCATGTTTGATGAAATCAATTAGATATGAACAATCAAAGAGTAGGAGATGTATGAACAATCAATAACAAAGGGAAATTTATTAGAGAAAAAGAAGAAAATACATGAAAAGATGGATTGCATTAAACAAAATACAACCTCCATGGAAGACGTTTCCATAGAGGCTGCAAACACACCAAGCTCATCAGATGTTTACATTGTGAAAAGTCACTCATAAGATGGGGGCTATCCTATCTATTTATAGTACATGACTCAAAACCCTAGGATGATGATAGCAAAACTAAATATTACATCATAAATAAAATGAAATAATAAAATAGTTCCTATTTCTATAACTTGGGTCTTGAGTCTTCTCATTTGGTGAACTTGATCCCGGTGGGCGTTTGCAAGGAAATCTTTATCTTCTGCCCCCCTCAGAAGATGCTTTGCATTTCTTTTATGATCAAATTAAGAACATATTTCATCTTTCCAAATCTTTGTTGTTTTGGTAAAAAACACAACCCAACAAACTCCCCCTATTTGGTAAGATGAAATCAAAACCATGAAGATGCAAAAGCATATGATGGAAACATGGAGATCATGTTCCTTTCACTTGCAACTCTCTCTGTAGCAGGTTCTTGATTCACAGATTATCTTCCAAGAAAGCATCAAACAATTTCAAGGCTTCAATCAACCCTTTCACACTTTTATATACTCCCCCTAAGATGTAGCAGTTTTTGCTTCTTTTGATTCTTACCCAAGGAACCAAAAGAGTCTTCTATTCCCAACCCAAGAAATGTAAGAGCATAGGGTGTCTTTTCATTTGTAAAGGGTAACCCAACCTTTACAATGAATGACATCTTCAAATATTTATCAAGACTTGAACAAAACCAAGAAACAATCATCAACATGCTTAGAAGTGTTAATCTTTGAAAAGATCCCGCCAACCCACTCAAAATCATAGAAATGAATTAGAATGACAAACCATTGATTTTGAGTGTTACCACCGGTTGTTTTATGAAGGCATAGTCTCCCCCTCAATTGGTTCTTTTTGTACACCCACTAGAACCAAATTGACTCATGCCATTATTCAAATTGCTAACTGCTTGAGGTGGATTGACAAACAACTGCTGAAGGATGCAAAACAGATGAGAGTAACCACCTCATTTACTGCTTTTGACTTTCTTCTGGTCAAACTCAGCATAGCATGCTAATACAAGCAAAATTAACTCAAACTATATACAATAAGACCATATACTTCAGCAAGAAAGATGCCCAATAATAAGAAAATGCCCATTCTAACTTCAGATAAAAATCAGGCTCTGGCTTCTGCTAAAGTACAAAACATTGTTGAGCTAATTTGAAAACCTTTTCTGATGATGTTTTAGAAAATCAGAACAAGGATCTGCTGATTTGACACGGTTTGTCAGTGTATGCTGATGACCAGAAACACAACTGCTGATGAGAAAAATTTGTGAAACTACTGATGTATAACATATCCCAACTGCTGTTGTGAAAACATCCAAGTGCTGATGTTTGAACAATGTTTACAAGTACTGAAGAACAAACGTTCACAAGTACTGAAGAACAAATGTCTCCATAACTACTGATGAGAAGGATTTGTAACTACTGAAGAACAAAGAGTACAACTGCTGATGAATGAAATTCACAACTGCTGATGTATAAACTTTCATTGGGACATTTCATCGAACAATTGGTATGCAATTTTTGGACCAACAATTTGTATATGATACTTGGAAATTTGTGTTGCCCAATAACAAAATCAGCAAAGAAAGGATGTAGAAGCAGATTGTCGGTTCGTGTTTCACCCAAATCATCACTAAGACCCATCAATCTTGAGTTTGAGAAGATACATGTGTATGTCTGAGTTTCTGCTCCTGTTAGAAACTAAAACTTCTTCGCTGGGTCTTTAATTTTGAAACCCATTTTAATTTGTTCCTTGCCAACCCACTTTGTAATTCATTTTCACCAAAATGAATTACCAAAAGAAATGGCACCACTAATTTTGTTGTTCACCGAATCATGATTTTGAATGGAGACATAAACTTCGATCCATTTAGCCACAACTAAACTCCAATAATATTTGACCAATATCAAAATTTGACCATTGTTTGCTACAACCCACTATGTATAAATAAAGGATGGTACATAAAGGTTTGACGTGTATTTGATTTCCATTGGTCAAGAAAAAATAATGAGATCAAATGAGTTGTGCTCCGTAAGTGGCAATAATGAAACTGACCCATTACCGACATTAATAAAACAACTCGGATCAATCTGCTGTTCACAATCGGTCAATGGGAACAAAAATTGGGATTCGATTAAAATAATTGCAATAATTGGGCTGGGTATTGATAAGAAAGGGGAACCACAAACCCAGTAAAATGTTCAAAAGGCAGAACCCAGCAGCAGCAAAATGTATCTCCAAATTGATTTCTTAAATAGGAAATGAGCAAGGTTAGAACCGTTGATGGTGAAATCAAACGATTCAGAGCCAGACACTGATACCAATTGTAGGATCCATGAACACCATGTTTGATGAAATCAATTAGATATGAACAATCAAAGAGTAGGAGATGTATGAACAATCAATAACAAAGGGAAATTTATTAGAGAAAAAGAAGAAAATACATGAAAAGATGGATTGCATTAAACAAAATACAACCTCCATGGAAGACGTTTCCATAGAGGCTGCAAACACACCAAGCTCACCAGATGTTTACATTATGAAAAGTCACTCATAAGATGGGGGCTATCCTATCTATTTATAGTACATGACTCAAAACCCTAGGATGATGATAGCAAAACTAAATATTACATCATAAATAAAATGAAATAATAAAATAGTTCCTATTTCTATAACTTGGGTCTTGAGTCTTCTCATTTGGTGAACTTGATCCCGGTGGGCGTTTGCAAGGAAATCTTTATCTTCTGCCCCCCTCAGAAGATGCTTTGCATTTCTTTTATGATCAAATTAAGAACATATTTCATCTTTCCAAATCTTTGTTGTTTTGGTAAAAAAACACAACCCAACAATTCCAAATGTAACATCACTGTATTTCCGGTCGTCATCCGTACGATTGTACTATTGCGATCAGAGATTTATAATTATTAATGATTATGAATTATTGACTATCATTACTGATATTATAATGATTTGGTATACATATTGAGAACATATTATGACATGCGAAAATCATGGGAAGTTTAGTTGTAACCCAACTAAACAGAACAAGAGAATTTATCGCAATTACATTTCTGATGATTTATGGATGTTGGGTTAGAAGGGAAAGGAATTGGAAGTTGATTATTGTTTGGTTACTAAACATAGTCAAGGACACATGGTCATAGTTTATCGAAATAGCGGTGGGACGGTGTAGGGGAGGTTGCGATCTACCTCTGCATATGCCCTATACATATGCACATTTCGGTTTAACATGGATGTGTCAGTGATTTAGGTTTAGTGGGTTTGGATTGGGATTTTAATATTAAAGTTAATAAAATAATGAAAGGATAATTGAAAATGATAACGCGATGGTGAGGTTACGAACAAAATCAAACGCGAATATTAATTCAGAAATACTAACTTAATAAACGTATTCGCGTGGGTGCGATTCACACGAATATAATTATGAAGAATAATATTCTGAAACGATATTCCATAAATTGTAAATCAAATCGAAATACGATACGAACATCGGATTCGCAAAGGTGACGATCTTTACGAATACGTACGTAAGTAACGTGTTTCGACGAGATAATTAAATAATAATTAACGATATTAAATTAATTAATGAAAACTTAAAACGTTTATTAGGAATCACAACCTAAAACGAAAACGAACAAATTGTCTTATTTAAATAATTAATTTAACAAAAATAAACGGAGACATTTTAATCATACAATTTTATTTCAAAGCCATTTTTAATAAAACGAAACTTGTTCGTTTAAATGTTTTACGTTTTAAATATATTTTACGAGCATAACCGAACATTTTATAAATTTTATCGCGGTAAAAACGAGACCGACCACGTGGTGTCCATACGCGATAAAAGAGAGGGAAAGCCTCCTCTTTCTTTCACTTTCACCACCCCATTCTCTCTCTAAAAACACACACACACCACACCTCTCTCTCTCTCTACCTTCTCTCTAACTTTCCTCGCTCGTTACTCGACGAATTCAAGAGATTTCGGTGCCCACGCGTTCGGGAGAACGAGGGTAACAAGGAGATACAAAGAACTCTCGCTGTTGAGTGACGTATCGAGGTAAATCTGAAGTTTATTCACGGTTTTGTTGTAGATCTTGAATTTTATAATTTGTTTATACTTAAACCGAGCTAAACCTTCACAATCACTTGGTTAAACGGTTGGGAACTTGTGAAAACCCTAGGACCGATCTGTAGCAAGATCGATAACAGGATGATGATGATAGGATACCCGACTGGTTCGTGAAGGAGGCATAAGGGCCGAACCTGTAATGTGTTCGGTTCAGATTAGGCGAACCTCCCTTGTCCACCGAACCTTTCTGAGTTGCGCAGGAGGGATGACCGAACCCTGGCCACACGAACCTTCCTATTGGGCGGGAAAAATGGAAGCCGAACCCCTCCTCCTTCGACGAACCCTAATCGGATAAGATCACTTAGCCGAACCTTAGCATAAGACCGAACCATGCATGGATGAAGCGAACCTTCCTTTTTATTTCTAGCCGAACCTTTGTTCTTGCATGATCCACGAACCCTAGATGGAGCCGAACCTTATGGGTTGCAAACCCTTAGACCACGAACCTCCTAACTACCACGAACCTTAATATGGCGACCCTAGAACCATTAGGTTGCCACGAACCATGGCTGCCAACCCTCTAGCAACGAACCCTTTCACGAGTTAGACGAACCATGGGGCTTCCTTGGGCCTAGCCGAACCCTTTAGGGTGGCGAACCCTTATTGTTGAAACTCCTACTTGGCCGAACCTTAGTCAAATGGGCCGAACCTATCATCTTCATGAATAGGTTCGCTGCCCCTTGGGATAATAATGTGTAATTGATGAACCACGAGCTAGCCGAGCTTATGGACTAAGACCAATCATTGCATGCATGGAGATTATCGAGTTACCACCTTTTATTTCTCAAAAATACAATTGTTATAATTAAGATAAAGATAAATTGAAAGTATTACTATATAGATAATCTAAGTGTTAAGATTTAAACACAAAGTGGGATTTAAGACAAATGAAATACAAGGTGGTCAAGGTAATCGAATTGGCATGTGTATATATATATAAGATATCGTTATTATATAAATATATCTATAAGTGGTACGTAGGACCTCAAGACTCGGTTATCTTCGTTGGATAGATAAAGGCTAACAAGAGGAATTACCTTGGATAAACGATTAATTACAAAATTTTGAGTAAATTACTTCAAATTAAGTGCTACGATTTAAACTAGGATAAATGCATTAAATTAATAAAACATTTAATGAATAAAGGTAAACATTTATGAGCATTCGATTCAAGTGAAACACATATACTTATGAACAAGAACATATGCTAAATCCAGGTTGTTGAGTTATTTTGGTTTCTTTTACGCAAGCATGCATACTACAAGAACACAGATTCTAAGGACTCAGGTGAGTTCTCATAACCTCCCTTTTCTTTAAACTGTTTTGTTTTTAACTCGGAGGTGAAACATGTATACCAATTTTATATATATATTGACTTGATAACACATGGATGACACTTATTTGCTTGTATGAGATCCATAGTTATGGATTGTCATATTCCATGAGTAGTTACTAATGACCTTGGTCATTTGTAATGACTGCATGTACTGTCACTATTCCATGAGTTGAAGCTTATGACTTTGTGTTATTCGCGACGACTGCATGTATTGTCACGTGGATGTTTCCACACTCCGTGTATTCGTTGTGGTTGACTTCGGTCTTCCTCAATGTTTGCATGTATTGTCACGTGGATGTTTCCACACTCTGTGTATTCGTTGCTGTTGACTTCGGTCTTCCTCAATGTTTACATGTATTGTCACGTGGATGTTTCCACAACTCCGTGTGTCGTTGTTATTGACCTTGGTCATATACAATGATACATGTATGGTCACTTATATTAATTGAGAATATTGATGGATTGTGATTGGTTGATTGAACATATGATTGATTATCTAGGATTTATTATTATATGTGATTATGTGTTTGAATTATGAGTTGGATTTGTGTATGTGAATATTGTGTTGACTAATCTCACAGATGCTCATACGGATGTTATCAAGAAAATATAGACTCTTCAAAACTCTTGTAAAATATTTGATATAAAACTTATGATTACTCACCAACTACATTGTAGTTGACACTTGATTTTCACATGTTTCAGGTAACGAAGCTAAGTAGGTTGATGAAGAGGAACTTACACTTTTGGACATCATCATATAGGATCTTGGACTTAGCTAATTAACTGAAATTCTGGCGACTTGAATTTAGTTAAATAGTTAATTCTCTTTTGTAATTGATGTAACTATTTCATGATGAACATGATTTTTGTGTAATTAATTTGGTTGATTGAATGATATATGATGATTTGATTTAGATGCCCACGAGCTTTTGAACAATCTACACATCCCTCGTGGCATCCCGACGTTTCCGCCATCGGTCGGGGTGTTACACCAAACAAGACAACATTCGTTAATTATGGGTAAACGTTAATTGTGAGTAAACGTAAATTATTGTGTGATGGAAATAAGAACTTATGAGCCATAACCACATTCATTATCATTATGGTTAACCACTGATTGGTTTAACCACTGAAGCTAAACCTCGGATTCAGTTGCACTAATCAGCAGAAGACAACCGCTGACATAATGCTTACAAGCCACTCGGCTCAACCACGGATCATAACTACTGCCATAATAATACTGGAAGACAACAATGACTCAAGAATAATGGCGGAAAAGCAAACGCAGAAAAGACACTGAACCAAGCAGCGGATCACCACAACCAAGGAAGACTAAAGAACCATGGAAGGCTTTAGTCTTAGGTTTTACTCATTCCGTTGTTGTTGACTTTTGTTCCGCTGTTGTGTCCTTTTGTTTTATAAGAGTGTATGCACCTTGTATGTTGTTTGTTTTATTATTTCAAGTCAACTCTTGGATTAATGCTAGGATATCTGTAACCCAAGATTCTCTATAATACATGGATTTGTTCTCCGAAAGTTGCTCTTATTATAACATTATGTTTTCTTTATTAATTTTAAACTTATCCAACAAGAAAGATATTGTAGTTCACAACTTGAGAGGGAGTTCTTTCTTGTGCTTTGCTACGATTCTAACAATTGAATGCTTAAGCTGAAATCAGTAGAGTAATCGATCCAACAATTGGTATCAGAGCCTTGCTCTTTAGATTTTGATTTGAACATCCGGCCTCAAAATCAAAGCGCATATTCATATTTGATTGTGCAGACTCTTTATTTCTAAAAATCATGTTCATTTCTTTGCAGTTTTAGTTTTTGTCTACTGAATGTGTTTGGTTTTGAATTCAATCTATTATTCAAAATCATTATGTTGAACTAACTTGAGATATCTTCTCTATATTGATTTTCTTTGGCTATTCACAACTAAACACTGGCAGAAAAGTTTAATCTAGACCCACATAACTCTGGATCAGCCACAAAACCTCCTATGTTGGTTTGTCACCCATACAATATTTGGAAAAGGAGAATGATCCCTTTTTTTCCAACAACCATACTAGCTTTTGGAGATCAGTGATGACATGACCTCATAAACTTGTGGTCTAGTATACTGAAACTAGCAATCTTGTGCCTAAAGACAATCGGAATTACATCGAGGAAGATTATCAAAAGCTTGAGCTTTATGCTAAAGCTCTTGCACAGTTGGCCATGGCACTCCCAAAAGAGATCTACTCCTGTCTCTTTCACCATGAATCCGCTAAGGATCTATGGGATGCCTTAAAAGAACGATTTGGTGGAACAATTGAGGTTGTGGCTAATTCAAGGGAGATATTAACTAAAAAATATGAAACTTTCTCCCAACTGAACGGTGAGTCATTGACTTAGCAGTTTAAAAAGGTTCACTTCTCTTTTAAATGAACTAAAACTTGCTGGACAAGAATATCCTACTATTTTTATCCTTAATCGTTTCTTAAGGTCTCTACCTGGAAAATGGGAAACTTAATCCATTGTCATGAGATCTTCACCAGACTTTGACAATGATGTGTTGGAAAACATATCCACTTTTTATGTGAAATTGAGTCGATTTTAGTTTGTAAATATGCCGTTTAAGGTTATTTTAGTTTCTTTTTACATTTTTTCTGTTTTTACAGGTTTGTCAAATTAAATGAACAGAAATCGAGCCTAAATCACAAGACAATCGAGCCCCGGGTGAAAATAGAAGATAACGACAAATCTGTCAGGAAATGTAAGGCATCGCGTATCGCCAAGAAGGATTTTTGCAAACCTTGGCGGTATGCCAAGGATTTCGGGAGAGCCCCGAATGTTTTGCCCATCGCGATACGCCAAGACTTTAATGGAGGTTCTTGGCGGTCGTGACAACGTCAAAACTTGAAAAAATTACCCTAATTTGAAACAAAAAATGGGGAGCCTTTTCGGTCGCAATGGGATGCATGTTCGGCTATTTTCCGATCCCAAGAGCATTTCTAAAGGTTTTGGAGGCATTTTGGAAGCTTTGGATGCATAGGGAGTGCTCGAAGGTTAATTCTTTGTTGAAGACAATTTGGTTACATCTTATTCTTGCTTTGTTCTTTATTTCTAGTAGTTTTAGTACACTTTCATCCATTGTTTCTGATTGTGTTTGATTGAAAATGATGTTGATTAGCTAGATACTTGATTCTACTTAGGTTTGGATGCTTGTTTGCATGATTATTGGTTGTTTTTGACTATTGGTTTGAATATTGACGGAAAACACTTTTAACATATCTTATTATGTTTTATTGATGAGTTTTATAAGCTTGATCTTGATTATATAAATTACTATCATGTTTCATACGTGTTTATTGAATGTCTTTCAGTGTTAGACGCGTATTAGGTCATTGACTTAGTGTTATGACTAGTTGGTGGCTTGTTTGATATCACTAGCCATAGGAAAAGGTTTGATTGATGTTTTTAAGGTTTTGTGTGTTTCCAAGTCTAGAAATCCGGAAGGTGATAGACTTTTCGAGTGTTCTTTAGCATTAGGTTTCCTTACAAACTACCCGGGAGGGATGTTTCTTTGGAATTCTTTGTGTTACTGTCATTTCATGTCAAAGGAGATATCTTAGGGTTACTCCTTGCATCTTGGTTTATTGGGACAGAAAAATTTGGAAGGTGACTTGTCTGTTCGAGTACAAGAGTGTTGTTAGAGAAATTTGGGAGGTGGGCCAATTAACTAATGTGCATATTGCAAGATTAGGGTTTCCTAGTTTGTTGCATCTGGTAAATGATCCACGATCCATTAGGTTGTCTGTATTTTGCAGTCTAAGATTTTAGTTCCATCGTGTCAATCAAAGTCAATAGTTTCCAATAATCGCAAACAGTAATCCAACCTAACTAGAGTTTTTCTCATTTATTAAGGTTTTTACCAAAAGTGTTGTGTCATTTTTTTAAATAAATTTGTTAATCTATTTCTAAGGGTTAATATTACTTAAATTATATTTTACAAATCAATTAGGATAATTAGTTGAGTTAATTTAGTATTCCTACCTTTTATTCAAAAACCCGCATTTTTTATTAATCACTTTCTAGTTTTGTTTTGTTTCGTTAGGTCAGTGTCTTGTGGGTTCGATATCCGGACTTCCATTGACTATACTACAATTGATAAGTACACTTGCCAGTCATAGTGGTCTAGTTTAGGATTTTCGATTTTAACTCATATGGTCTAAGTTAAGTCTAGGTTTGTGTTTTGCGTCATTTTCTTAGACCACAAAACGGAACATCAGACAATCTCTCACTTACCCAAATTCATGGTAACCTGCTCACTTTTGAGTGAGAGAGTGACCAAAGAGATAACTCATCAAGTCTAGAAAAGCAGCACATGAGTATGTTAAAGGGAACACTTCTCTTCACAGTCACACTCATAACTATGAGATTTCTGATCAGGGTTATGATGAATACATTGACATCACTAATGGCATCTCTGCCCTACTTCCCTCTGATCCTTCTTTCACTCCTAATAACTTACGTTTTATCACGGATGACCTCCATCACATCCCTAGTGATGACTTGGAGGAGATGAACATTCTTGACCACTTGTCCTTCTAAGCATTAGAACTAATAAGTTCTACAAAAGAACCAGGAGAAAATTCCTAGTAATCTATGGTAAGACCAAAGTTGGTCTACATAAAGCAAAGGTCCAATGCTTAAATTCAATGGCTTTGGACACTTTGCTAAGGAATGCATAAATGCTCCCACCAGTCTTTCTTATTCATATGCTCCCAACATTGTGTGCCATATTGCCCCTATGTCACACACAAAGGCAATTGATAAACAGACCTTTGCTCGGCTAAACACTGAAGGCAAATACATTGGGTGATACTGAGAACACAACCATCCATGGTAAACCCACATCCACCTCCACTTCCACACCTATTGTCGCACCCCGAGAAATCCCGTCCCTTCTGGGGCGCGAGCAACAACAGATTGTCAGGATCGCAGTCTCCGGTCACACAACATGCGAGACCTATATGTCTGGTTACGCACGTACATCCAATAATTTGGATAAAACAGTTTAGTAATATCAGAGTTGCGAAAGTAAGTGTAGGTAGTCAAAACATATTTAACATTCATAAATAGCGGAAGCGTTAACTAAAACGGTTTGCAAGAACATTGAGTAATAGTACGGAAGCGATTTAAATTGTTTAACAATACACAGCAAGACAAATTGATAATTGTTCTCAAAATCCTAAGACATTAATACTGATGCATGGGACTCCATCCTAGCATCCTATCCTCGAGTGCGTGTCTTAGCTACCTGAAAAAACATGCGAGTAAAAGGTCAACACAAAGGTTGGTGAGAGCACAGGTTTATCATAAGCAGTAAACATCCAATGTTTAAAGTAACAGTTGTTATCTACGTATCATTACAATGCAATATCGATTGATAGCTAGTCAATACAGTTATATTATATGCGGGGTCCTACCGAAGCTGACAGTTGTGCCTCCCGCCATGTCCATCACAAGACAATGGCAAAGTGTTGATCAATTTTGCACCCATTCCGACCTACAGTCGGGTTGGCCTCCCAGGCGCGATGGGTGGGGCTTGTCGGGCCCAAATAGTACTATTCAAGATTACCACGCTACGCGCGACTAACGGTCCGTGGAGTATCGCGAGGACTTTTGGTTGTGATGTGGTCCACACATATACATATAGTGATAAAGCATGTCCATACATAAATAAATGAAATGAGTTGTTGTTCAAAACAGTTATAATGCATTGTTTTCTCCCCCAAAGGTTAGAAAAGTAAAAAGGGACCGTGAACTCACCTGATGAAGTAGTTCCGGTGTGTAGTGTTCGCTACTGCGAATGCTAGCAGTCCTGCTAGTAAGCACCTATAACCATATAGGTGTGAGTATGTGTTTTGTGGTGTGTTGTAATCCATACAACTCCAAGTGTCGGTTTGCTTAACCGAGTGTGTGCGTGTTGACTTGTGTTGACTCTACGAATCGTTGGTGACACATTCCATGTGTTATGACCACCCAATGTGTCATAAGTACAGGTAGGACACTTACGTGTATCCTATGGCTCTAATCATACAGATTACTATTTTTGGAAAGTTTCCATTTTAGGAAAGTGTAGCTATGAAATCTCATTTCATAAACTAATACCATTAGTATGTTTATAAAATCATGTTTTAACATTTAAAACATGTCGTTTGCGCATAAATCACCATTTATGCCGTTTTGCCCAAATAAAGTTTCCTTATTTGGAAAGTATCCGTTTAAAAAGTCGTTTCCACAAATCAAAGTTTCCAATATGCTTAGAAATCACTTTTAAGCATATTTCAATAGTCCAAGTTCACCAAAACATTTTAAAACCTCAAAAGCCCTCTTTTGATTTTTAAAAGTTTCCTTTTATAGTAAGTTTATACAAAACCGTGTTTTTGACAAAATTAAATATCCCAATGTGTTTCTAAACACTCCAATAATCTAACATGTCTAGATCATCACAAATCCAAGACTTGCAACATAAAAGTTTCCTTTTATGGCAAGTGTTCCAAAACATCATCAATTCAACCAATAACTCAACAAAACTCAAATCTATCATTCTTATACTTTAAAATCAATAAATCTATGATATCTAAACAACAAATCACCAACGCATTCGAGCAAAATAACTAAACGAAGTTGCATGAGGGTTTTTAGCCCTTGCATGTACGATCTACCACCAGGGAAAACGTTTAAAACTACCTTAGAAGCGTAGATTCGTGCTAGAACAGGTTCTGGAACTCAAATGGTGGCTTGTGATGAGCTCCTAGGTTGTGGATGGCCTCCAAGAACTCCCCTTGAGCTTCAATGGCTTCAAATCACTCCAAGGTTGCAAGGAAGAGCTTCAAGAATGTTACTAGGGGGATTTGAGGTTGATATCAGTGGGTTTTGGTCGCAAAGAGATGTGAGAGCTCGAGTGGATTGCAAAGAAGCCGGGTAGAAATGAGATGGGGTTGATTATAAAGAAATTTTGATCTGCATGGCCTTCGCGTACCGCGGAGGCCAATCAAAATTCTTTATCGCGTACCGTGGTGGAATTCGGGAGTCTCGACTCCCGGTTTGCTTCGCGTACCGCGAAGCCTTTCGTGATGTGGTTGTCGCGTACCGCGACGACTCCATTTTCTTGTTTTTCAATTTCGTTGATACGATTTCGCTCGTACTCGATTCCTAACGTTTATCCAAAGCATCTAATGCATGTATTGCACATAATAATATAATAACATATAAGTTTTATTGATCACTAACGTTCGTGAGACTCGTGTGTGTGTTTCGATAATTTCTCGAATTATCTTCGGTAGTTTGTGCTCGTGTCTAACGAAGTGTTTGCACGCTTGATTAATCCAAATCAACGTGTGATGCACAATTCAATAATTCCCCGAATTATTGTTTTGTGTTAGTGTTGTGTTTGCCACACTTGGTTTCCAAAACCAACGTGCAATGTACGATTCGATAGTTCCTTGAACTATCGTTTCGCAGTTGTTTGTTTTAGACTCATCTAATTAAACATAATTAAATGAAATGCAACAAGTATGAATGTGAAATGTAAAGAATATAAGAGTCGCAGTTTACCTAAAATTTCCGGGTGTCACACCTATAAAGATACCGACCAAAAGAAAACAAACATTAGCAGGATGATGTTGTATTCCAAAGGGAACCCACACCAATTGCTGAAGCATCAATTGATACTCAGTCAGTGGTCTGCTCTCCCATGTACACCTCTGCTTGTGAAACCAAGACCATTCATGAAACAATAAACCAATATCTCCATGACATTGATACAAGATTGGGATTGGTGGTTCTCCTCTCTCTCATAATACTGAGGAGCAGCCCTTTCAAACAACTGTCATAAATGTACAATCTTCACTCAAAGGAGATGAGGATGAGGTTAGGGTGCCTAGTTAATCTTGACACTCAGATCATATAGTTTAAGCATCAATTACATGTGATAGTCCAAGTGGCTTTCACATGGATGGATCAGGCAATAAGACTCCACCTATGGAATTGGTCGATGAGTGCATAACACTGAGGCTATAAATCCCCATAACCAAGAACAAGGGGTAAATGACACTACTGAGATAGACTCATGTCATATTGAAACTGATACTACTGTCAGGGATTGGGATGATATCCTTAAATGGATTGATGAGTCAAACCATAAAATAAAGGAATTGACGGCTAATATTCAAAGTCTTCAGACCAATGAGGTTACATTCACTAGGTTGGTCACAAAGGTATTGAATGATAAAGCCCTGCAAACCCAATCCAACCCAATGCAAGCATCTTCATCTTAAGATCCCCCAAACACTTTAGCCATCTCAAATATTCTCACCCTTGATCCTACCACTCTTCAAGAAATGTTAAACCCCTGCTTACCACCAATCTTACCGGCCTTTTTCAAACTTTCACCCAAAACCTTCTTCACTCTCAAAAGGTAGAGATGGATCTACTGAAAGTTTCAGTAGACTCCAAGATTAAGTCACTCACGCATGAAGTGACTAATCACACTCTCTACCTTAATTCCTTAACAAGAATAACACCTCCCCATTGGTTCAAAGATTAGGCTAATGAAGCCAAAAAAAGGGAGAATGAGAAGCTACAGTGTGCTTCTCAGAAAGCCAAGAGGGCTGCTGATGAAGCTGATGAAGCTGAGGGGCAGAAGTTGAAGCTTGAAAAGCTAAAGAACCAAGAGGCCCTTCTCAAAGCTACTCTGGATCAACAATTTTAATCTGAAACTGACATAGATACCGTGACACAAAAAGATAAGGAAACTGCCTCTCAAATGGAAACCAACAATTTTGGTACTACTAGAAAACCAAAACCCAAAGCCAGTAAGCCTACTCCCACCATACCTATAGTGGCATCCAAACAACCCCTGAACCCCAAACAACTGTTGAGACCCAAACAACCCTGTACAAATAACCTCCAACCTTACACAAACAACCACTGCCTCCTCTCCCATTCAAATAAACTCTAACCCTACCTCTCTTGTACAAACTAGGGTACCCACACCTGCAAGAAGCTCATATCCCACTCTCTCACCTCAATCTACATCTCAAACTCTTTTGAATCTTTCAAAGATTCCTCCCAAACCTCAACCTGAGATAAAACACTCTTTCTTAAGAAGAAAGAAACCTATGGTAAAGAGACCCAAACCAAGCTTACCAAATGTCAAAAGCCTCCAGCCCCAAACAAAGAGTAAAACTCTGACTCTGATGATAACAGATTCATCTCATCACTAAAATCCAGAAAAAGGAAACTAGTGATTGATTATGATGAGGAGATCTCTGATTCCCTTCCTCTTACCAAGAGCTCCTCTCCAATAAATCCAGTTGCCACTGCAATTGAGAAGCCCCAGTCTTCCACTGAAAGACAGTCATTTTCACCTAAGAGGCAATTCCCCACAGATAAAGAACTTAAACAACTGAAGAACGTGGAGAACGAAAAAGAACAGAAGATCTTAGCTGATCTTCAAGCCTCTGGGCTAACCAGGGAAGCCTTTGTCAAATCCTATCAAGATAGGATCACTGAGATAGATCTTCAATAACTGAAGATCTATTAGGGTGAGAAGAATAAAGCACATCCTAATCCAAAACGGGTGGGATACAAAGAATGCTATCATGAGGTGGAGGGACAATCTCTTATATGATGAATGGTCTAATAAGTTGAACAAGAACCATCCTGAGCTTTGGCAGGAAACATCCTCCGCCATCACCCTCTACAAATCCTCAACCTTAAAAGAATCCAAGGAAGCCACCACACAGACCATTGTGGATCAAATAATGAGTGAAGCTATATCAGAAGAATTACAACCTGTAATTGTTCCCCCTACTCTTCCCGCTCCGACATAGTCCAGTCCTCAAAAAGAGACAAATCCTCCTCCCAATAAATACAAGCACATAGGCCTAGAGTATCCAGGGATCAGAAGATGGTTCTTTGATGAAACTACCAATGCAATTGTGATAGAAAGGTACGATGGATCTAGAACATCCTTCACAGATTGGTACTCCATCTTAGATCTTTCGGATGCAGATCTAAGCAAGGTTTTTCTACTCAATCTTGGAAATGACTTGGGACATTTCCAAGTGCGGGATTTCACGCGTGACCTAAAAGGTTAATTACGCTTGAAATTCTCAATAATAAAATAAATGGTTTTGGCTTCCGCAGTCCAGAGGAAGATTGTTGAAAAATAAGGACTGATGAGCCATAATTCTTCCGAATAACATCAGCAGACTTTCTTCCAAACAACATCGGAATATCTTCTTAGAATAACTCCAAAAGAACCTTATTTCGGAAGCCTTGTATAAGCATATCTTCGGAAGCTCTTCCTTTCATGAATAAGCGCGGAAAAGAAAACGCGGAAAGAACTCTGAAGCAAGACAGGGATAACAACTACTGAAGACCAATACTAAAGAACCACCGAAGGCTTCAGTCTTAGGCTTTTATTCTTTCGGTTGTTGTTGACTTTTATCCTTCGTAATGGACGTCTGTTTTATATATCAGAGTCAGTAATGTCAACTGTTTGTCTTATTCCTTTGTATTAATGTTTGGGTATTTATACCCAAACATTCTCTGAATTATATGAATTTGTTTTCCCATTATTATTGTATAATTCTCTCTGTTTTCAATATATATACAAGACTTAAAGAACAAGCGAAACACCAAATTCTTGACTTGAGAGAGAGCTCTAGCCTTGTTCTTACAAATCGAGTCAAACAATTGAATACTAAAACAAGTGTTCATGATCCAACAAATATTGATCCCATTAAGATCCAACTCAAAATAGTTAAATAATTTGAACAATTAATCGAGTATAACTGACCACGTAAACAAAATTAAATACTCATGCAGCATGTTAAAAACATTCTGAGTCGAATGGTAATAAGAACACTCGCTTAGATCATCTATCAAAAAACCCACAGCTCAAGAACAACTCAACACTTCAACTCTATCAATTCGACATTAATCCGGGTAATTACCATAGGGATTATGATCGGTTTTTGTTATTATAACAAAAGCCCTCATCGAAATCGAACTCAACACCTCATCAACATCAATCCGGGTAATTACCATAGCGATTATGATCGTTTTTGTTTTATGACAAAAGCCCTCATCGAAATGAAAGTCACATACACCCGTTTAGTCAAATTCGATTAGAAAACAATTAGAGTTTATAACTGAATTAGGGCCGAATAAGAACGAATGGATAAAAAATTGTATCTCAGGATCTCTCAGTGAACCGCACCCTCAACCTAGTGGTAAAATACCGAATGAGGGTTGTAGACCAGATTCAAAACCTGGCTAGGCCGATTTCGGTGCCCCTTTTGCTATTTTTATATTTTCAACTATTTTAGCCTTATCTTGATTCTAAAAATTCTAAAATATATAAAATCAAAAATAGTATTTTTAATATTTTGTAAATATTTGATAATTTTTCAAAATATAAATTAATTATTTTTCTATTTAATTGTAATTAAATAGTTTAAATTAGATTAAAAATATTAAAATCCTTTTAAAAATTCTAGAAAAATTAAAGAAATTATAAAATCATGATAAAAAATTTTTGCAAATTTTATAATCTTCAAAAATATTATTTCTATGTAATTAAATATTTTATTCATTTAAATGGTTTTAAAATGACCTAAAATTTATAAAAAGATATAAAGATTTTATAGGTTCAGAAAAATAATTACTTAAGAAAAACATTTGTATTTAAATAAAATATTTATTTTAAGTAAAATACTTAAGTTTTTTATAACATAAAAATAAACTTGAAATAAATAATATTTAGAATAAATTTATATAATTACTCTAAATAATTATTTATGAACTCATTCACATATTTATTAGAATTATTTAATAATAGTTTTATGTTACATGATTTTTAATTATAAATAATACATATCCACAAAATTGGGTTTTAAAACATTATGTACCATAAATAAATATGGAATATAAAATATTATATTTTATAAATTTATTTATATAAAATATTTATTTTATTAAATAAGCATTTTCCCATTTGATTTCAAATAAACACCATATTTATGATAGAAACAATCTTGATATTCATAAGAAGATCATAAAATCTTTAGGTCAAGACATAAGACTTAAACTTAAAAATTATTAAGTTAAGTTTTATTGTTATATAATATAGGGTGAATTGTGCTACACAAATTCATAAACTTATTCAAGAACATTGATATACGTATAATTATACATATTATTTGATATAATCCCCCCCCCCCGGTTTTCACGTCAACAACAAGCAAATTTATTCGCAAATAGTCCTAATTATTGTTTTTGTGAATTTGCAGGATAATAAACCTTGCTCAGAAGAAAATCAAGCTTTAAACGGATTTTCAGCAATTTTTAAGCAAATCCCCATATGAGCACTATCGTGCTGATCCTTACACTGGCAATGCTGACTTGGGCACGACTGTGCACAAGCCACGCACAACTGTGCAACCTGAGAGTGCCGAGGGTAGTGCCGACCATTTTGAAATGTGCACGACCGTGCAACCTTTTGGCATGACTGTGACTAACAACATCTCGAGTCGATTTTCAAGAATTAGCTGAAATTGGCAACACCAACAACGGGCACAGACAAAAGTGAAGCACTATAGCACCTTGCACGACCGTGCAAAATTCCAGACTTTTATATATTGTGTTTTCTCTTTCATTTGAGAGGGCTGGACTTCTTAAAGCTCAAAAATCTTCTGATCAAATTAATCTAGAGATTTCAAAGGTGATTAAAAGGCATTGAAGATTCAAGGAGCATCCAACAACATTTTCTTTTCAATCCTTGCATGCTTGTGGTTTGAGTTTATCACTTTTACCATGATTTTTGTTAACTTTGTAAAACTTTATTGTTGTTCTTGTAAGCCTTATGGGCTAATCACTTTGTTACCTACATTATAATGATACTTGTGTCTTTATGATGATGATTATATGAATTGGTTGCTATGGTTTATGTCAAGATTCAAGATGAAGTTATGATTTTATTCCAATGATGTTGTAGGCTTGTGTGGATTGATTATTGTTCCAGAATGATGAATGTATAATCATAAATGTTGGAAAACTATGATTAAAGCATTTGTTTATGATCTTATGAACTTGTTTTAAGATTATGCTATGATACTAGGAATAATAATTGATTTCTTGAATGATATGAAATTTACACAAGTATACTTTCTTTCACTAGAGTTTGGAAAAACCATGGTGATATTATGATTTGTTAATATGATTAACATGTAAGTTAGGAATTTATGGCCATTTTGACCTCATTTGCATAATTATGTTCATGGATTGTAAATTGGAAGTAACTGTAACTTTGTTGACTTTATGCAATTTATGGTGATTAGTATGTGTTAGTCATGTTAGTTTTCCTTAAATTGTGAAATTAGGATTCTTGATGGATAAATAATTATTGGATAAATCTTGACATAGACTTTGACTTTGGACTTCATAAAATAATCTAAGGTGATTAGGCTGTGTTTATCATTTTAATTTTCCAAAGATTATAGGCACTGTTGTAAAAGTCGGCCTCCAAGGCCGAGTACTCTCCGAGTACTCGCTCCAAGGAGTTGTTCCGAGGCCGAATACTTCCTGAATATTACCCGAGTACTCCCACCTAGGGCCGAGTACTCTCCGATTACTCGCTCCCAGGATCTGTTCCGACCTAGGAGCGCCTAGAGACTTTTGCAACCATGATTATAGGATTAGATATCTTTGACAAGAATCTAGTTAACATCTGGTTTATCGGTTCATGTTAACCTCATCATTAGACTAAGTGGATTCATAATCTAGGCAATTCCATTTGACTTTAGATCATCTTAATATTAGCTAATTAATTATTAGTTTAAATATTGCACACCCAAATTTCTTTTATTTTTTGTTGAACATTGACCGAGGTTTAGTATAGAGAGCTAATTAATTATTAGTTTAAATATTGCACACCCAAATTTCTTTTATTTTTGGTTGAACATTGACCGAGGTTTAGTATAGAGAGCTACCGTGTCCACAGATTGATATATGGTTCTTACCATAAGCTATATTATTATACGATAGGTAGACTTGTCTATTGTGTGTGTGATTTTGTGACATCCGTGAAAATCCCAGGTAATAACCATATTAAAATCTTAGCTATCCAGTCATTTACGAACAAAAACCAAGTATTACGTATGTTGAGTTGATGGTATTTAGACAAAACTAAGAAACCATGATCTGTCACGGGTTTCAAATATCGTAATGCGTATAAAAATAATCAAGGAATAAATACGAGATTTTGGAAATATTTAATAAAGTGAATTATAATATAAACCATTTATAAATATCCCAAATATTAAAATAAATTTTATAAAATTTTTGAGTATATCAATAAATATAAATTTATAACTATTTTAATATTTAAATAAATATTTAAATAATTATAAAATGTTCTTTTAAATAAATATGAATTAATAAACTTTTTTTTTTTTTTTATAATTATTTTTACACATTTTTATTTATAAAAATTGAAAGAACTCTTTCCTTAATTAAATTTTAATCAAAAATCCTAATTAAACATAATCATTTAACTTTTTAACCTACTAATCTACACCCCCACATCCTTGTCCCCTTCCAACATTTTTGTCTCCCCAAGACCCTCCCCTCTCCAATTTCAACTATAAATACCACCTTCCATCCCTCACAAATCCTTTGCACCAAATCCATTCTTTCTTTGGATTTCTAATTCTATCTTCCTAAATCACTTCTCTTGAAATCTTTCTAAGGTTTTCAAGGTAATACTCACTTAAACTAAATGTTCTTACATTATTCACATTATGTCTTCATACTTCTTCTTCTTCTTCTTCTAACCCTCTAATTCTAAGTTGTTACCATGCTTGATAACACAAAGGTTTGTGTGTTGTGAGGTTTCCTAATAACTTGTCTTATGACAAGTAACCTATGATCAATCTATACACAAACATATTTTCAAGTTATGGATTCTTGCAATATTGATAACAAAAAGGTTTGTGTGTTTGTTCTCTACCAAACATCCAAACATACCTTCAATATTTGCCTTATTATTTTGAATGTTGATAACACAAAGGTTTTGTATAATTAGGGGTCTTTAATCAAAGATCAACAACTATACAAAACATACTTTCAACGTTTACCATGCTTTTATATTTTTAGCATTTTAATACATTCACAAATATATACTTGTAATTATTCAAACATATTACTTAAATGTGATTAACCCATTTAAGGTTTGACTTTAAATCAATATTACTTGAAAGTAATAAATTCATAAACCTTATTCCTAAACTTGATTATACGCATTACAAACTTAATCATTTTAAACCATCTTTGGTTTCATTATTTATTATTAGACCATCTGTGGTCCTATTATTATTAAACCATCCGTGGTTTCATTCGTAATTTGGTACGACTCAAAATAACGAGTCGATTAAAATGCCAAATTAAAAAGCGAACTGTGTTATGGCTTAATATCATTATTAAGTTGGAAGATGACAAGTTCGAGTAACGTATTATCATCTCTTATATGACTTAATGAAAGTCATTACTTTGCAATAACCCCAATCTATTAATCGGGTTAACGCATCTCTTATAAAAATACTAAATATTAAATCCATCGAAAAACTCAACAAATGTATACTTTCCTTATTTTAGGAGTTTGAAGTTCGTGACGAGAAACAAGATCTTAATATCATCTACCTTCTAGCATCTTACTACTAGTGAGTTTCATAGCCCCTCTTTTACTTTAATGTTTTGGGGTGGAATACATGCTAGATGCTAAAATCTTTACATCCATATGTGTTTAATTGAAATAGGCATTTTAGTGATTACTTGAGTATACGTGTTACTATCGTTTAAACTTCTTTAATATTCATGATGTACATTAGCAATATTTTGAGTGAAGTATACGTTTGACATCGTTTAAACTCATAATCATAAAATGCATGCTTTATTGTTAAACATTAATGGATGAATATCAATATAAACTCTTTTCTAACCATGCTTTATCAAGTCATAAACCTATGGACTCACCAACTATTTTTAGTTGACACTTGAGCATGTATTTCAGGAAATTAGCTTCATGGATTTTGTCACAACAAGAAGATTTTGAAGATATTGTTTAATTTAGATTAGACTATATAGAGAAATCTTCCATTGTTGTATTGTTTTGATCATATCATTTTGTAAAACTCTTATTGATATGTCATTTGAATTTATGTAATTCTCTTATGTATGTCTATTTGGATTATGAATGCAATTTAGTAAGTTTCTTTATAAACAATGTATTTGTAATCCAATTTCGTCTCGCCCTCGTGTTTCCGCTTTAGCGGGGGTGTGACAGATTGGTATCAGAGCCATTGGTTATAGAGAATTAGGTTGCATGAAACCTAGACTATAACTTATAGCTCATCCTAGGACTTACATGAACTCTACATGCTACCTTATTTGAACTACTTGTTACCACTATACATTCTTACTTGCTTGTTTGTTAGAAATAAGATTCATTAGAATTTAAGTATTCCATTAAGGATGCCTTAGATTGTAAAAGCCTTAGTTAAATCCTACAACTTTTACTTTTCCCTATTATATAAAAATTTAAAACACATAATATGTATGTATGACAAAAATATGTTTAACACTCTTACACTCAAAAATATTTTTATTCTATTCTCGTTAGAGCTAAGTTTTGTATAAACGGACATGTATTAACTGGAAGGGCGAATGCCGGTAGTTGGGACTCCTGTCTAGGAAAGCGATTCGTATAAATCCCCGACATACTGCGGGACCAGTCTAGCTTTCCTGGGGACTCCCGATGAGAACATTCTAACCTATAGGCCAAAGCATGTTATACCAAACGTTGTACGAACTATACGGCTCTAATAAGTCAACGGCAATTCCTTTGGGTTGCCATTCCGCTTCACTTTGAAGCCAACCTCATTGATTTAGATAAACTCCAAAATGATTATTCTATACTCACATTGATATGTCAACCTAAAATAGCAAGAACCAAAGTGATCATGCAAGTCAAACCACCATTACGAGTGCACGCGTAATCGCCATTTGAAATGCATGAGAATTTTGGCAATTCCTATTCTAAGTTCACTACTAATATGGGTTCCTAATCGCAAGATTTTCAAAACATTGGTCATAACCAACAAGATAAACTTTTTGACAAAAGGATGATCCATACTCTTGCACGCACAAAGAATTTAATCAAGTATATAATAAATAAATCATTACGATGAGATACTAAACCATTTCATTTTTAAACTTCATAGCTAATGGCGCCAACGAAAAGAGGACGACCATTAAAAAAAAAGGGACCAACTGATAACACCGATGAGGCCATCCTAATGACTCCGGCCGACATCGAGAAACTTGTGGAAGAAAGAATAGCCGCGGCCATACCCGGCATACTGGCTCAAGCTAATTCGGGAAACAACAATAATCATAATACCAATAACAGCAACACTAACGGGACTGACCCCGAAACCAACAATACGAGAAGGGGTTGTACCTACAAGCACTTTATGTCTTGCAAACCAAAGGACTTTTATGGCAACGATGGGGCCATAGGGTTACTAAGGTGGTTGGACAAAATCCAAGCCGTACTCCGCATTTCTGATTGCTTGGAAACCCACAAGGTTAGATACGCAGCCAATTCCTTTCAGGGAAAGGCCTTAAACTGGTGGAACAACCAGATACAAGCTAGGGGTATTGATGAAGCTGAGTCGATGGAATGGGAAGAGTTCAAAGCTCTACTACTGGAAGAATACTGCCCTATTAACGAACTCCAAAAACTAGAGAACGAGTTTTGGCACCTAACCATGAAGGGTGCTGATTTGATGGCTTATAATGATCGATTCCACGAACTCTCGAGTTTACTACCACACATGGTAAACTCGGAAGCTCGGAAAATCGAGCGTTATATTTGGGGACTTGCACCCCAAATTGGAAGCATGGTCACCGCTTCTAGGCCGACCACACTTAAAAGTGCCATCCTCTTGGCCGGCCAACTTCGGGACCATCTGGTCCGAACTAATGCTTTCGAGAACAAGAACTCGGGAGAGAAGAGAAAACTTGATAACCCCAACACATCCAACCATTCCAACCACACCAACCAAACCAATCACTCCAATCACTTCAAGAAACCCAACAATAACAAGAAGCCTGCAACTGTCCGTAACTATGGGGCAGTTAACCAAGAAAGGAAGAATCAACATGCACCTAAGTGTGCAAAATGCAACTTCTTCCACTTTGGAACGTGTCTCGTCTGCACCAAGTGTGGGAAGCCGGGGCATCAAGCCAATAATTGTCGAAGCAACCCCACTCCACGGGCTTGCTACGGATGTGGAAGCCCCGACCACATGCTCAACACTTGCCCCAAAAAGGCGCAAGGATCGGGATCTTCTAACAATCCACCACGGGGAAGAGCTTTCGTCATGGGAGCTAAAGAAGCTCGGGAAGACAACAACGTTGTCACTGGTACGTTCCTTGTAAATAATCATCCTGCTTCTATTTTATTTGATACTGGTGCTGATAAAAGTTTTATATCAACTAAGTTTGAGCATGTTGTGAATCAAAAATCTACCCCGTTAACTGAAATATACACCATAGAACTAGCCAACGGAAAAATATTAACTGCACGAAAGATCCTCAAAGGTTGCGTCCTTAACTATGACGGTCACTCGTTCTACCTAGACCTCATACCCATCCAACTTGGAAGTTTCGATGTAGTCGTTGGAATGGACTGGTTGTCCAAGCATCAAGCCGAAATCCAATGTCACCTCAAAATTGTGCGAGTCCCATTACCGAACGGTGAAGCACTAGAAATTCAAGGAGAGATAGCAAGTAGGAAACTACACCTCATTTCCGCCATGAAGGCACACAAGTATCTGAAGAAGGAATGTCAAGCCTTCCTTGCCCACGTCAAAGTCAAGGACCAAGAAGAAAAGAAAATCGAAGACATACCGATAGTCCGAGACTTTCCCGACGTATTCCCCAACGAGCTACCTGGATTACCACCCGTGCGACAAGTAGAATTCCGTATCGATCTGGTTCCGGGAGCAGCACCAATAGCAAAGACACCCTACCGTCTTGCACCATCCGAGATGCAAGAGTTATCAAGCCAATTACAAGAACTCTTGGATCGAGGATTCATTCGACCAAGCTTCTCGCCATGGGGAGCACCCATCCTGTTTGTCAAAAAGAAGGATGGATCGTTTCGAATGTGCATCGACTATAGAGAGCTCAACAAAGTAACCATTAAGAACCGCTATCCTCTTCCTCGGATTGATGATTTGTTCGACCAACTACAAGGATCTAGACACTTCTCAAAAATAGACCTTCGGTCGGGTTATCATCAACTAAGGATTCATGAAGATGACATCCCAAAAACCGCATTCCGAACAAGATACGGGCACTACGAATTCCTAGTAATGCCTTTCGGACTCACCAATGCTCCTGCGGTATTTATGGATTTAATGAATCGTGTGTGCAAACCTTACCTCGATAAATTTGTGATCGTATTCATCGATGATATTCTTATATACTCACAAAACGAGGAAGATCATAAGCAACACCTGAAGCTAGTGCTCCAACTCTTGGCAAAAGAGAAACTATATGCTAAGTTTTCCAAATGCGAGTTCTGGTTAAAGGAGGTTCACTTCCTTGGTCATGTGGTTAATGATAGGGGTATTCAAGTCGACCCAAGCAAGATTGAGGCCGTGAAGAAATGGGAAGCACCAACAACCCCGACGGAAATTCGACAGTTCCTAGGGTTGGCTGGATACTATCGGAGATTCATCGAGAACTTCTCTAAAATAGCCAAGCCCTTAACCATGCTCACTCAAAAGGAGCAAAAGTACAAATGGGGAAGTGAACAAGAAGAAGCCTTTCAATTGTTGAAACATAAGTTGTGCCATGCTCCGATCCTATCACTCCCCGACGGTATCGATAATTTTGTCGTATACTGTGATGCATCGCACCAAGGTCTCGGTTGCGTGTTGATGCAAAAAGACAAAGTTATTGCATATGCATCTCGACAACTCAAAGTGCATGAGAAGAATTACACCACTCACGACTTAGAGTTGGGAGCCGTCATCTTTGCCTTGAAAATCTGGAGACACTACCTTTACGGTACCAAGTGTCTTATATACACCGATCACAAAAGCCTCCAACACATCCTTGATCAGAAAATGCTGAATATGCGTCAAAGAAGATGGGTTGAGTTACTCAACGATTACGACTGTGACATACGCTACCATCCCGGTAAAGCAAATGTGGTGGCTGATGCACTAAGTAGGAAAGAGAGGGTCAAACCCGTTCGCGTACGCGCCTTAGGTATGACAATCCAAACCTCTCTCAAAACCCAAATTCTTGAAGCACAAAAGGAAGCTCTAAAGGCAAAGGAACTCAAAGAAGAACTACTATGCGGGGCGGAGAAGAAACTCAAACCAAAGGAAGACGATGTGTTGTATTTCCAAGAAAGAATGTGGGTTCCCGAACTGAACAACATCCGAGAGCTCATTTTTCATGAAGCCCACAAATCCAAATACTCTATTCATCCAGGCGCCGACAAAATGTACAAAGATCTCAAGGAATACTATTGGTGGCCCGGAATGAAGAAAGACATCGCCTTGTATGTCGGAAAATGCCTAACCTGTTCTAAGGTGAAAGCCGAACATCAAAAACCATCGGGTATGCTACAACAACCCGAAATCCCGCAATGGAAATGGGAGCAAATTTCCATGGATTTCATCACCAAACTACCACGTACCTCTGGTGGTTATGACTCTATATGGGTCATCGTCGATCGATTGACGAAGTCCGCTCACTTCTTGCCCATTAGAGAGGATTTTAAGATGGAGAAGCTTGCAAAATTATACATCACTGAAATCATCACAAGGCACGGGGTGCCCATGTCCATCATCTCTGACCGAGATAGCCGATTTACCTCCCGATTTTGGCAATCCATGCAAAAGGCACTCGGAACTCGTCTTGACCTTAGCACCGCCTATCATCCACAAACCGACGGCCAAACTGAAAGAACAATCCAAACCTTGGAAGATATGCTTAGGTGTTGTGTGGTAGACTTTGGTGGAAGTTGGGATAACCATCTTCCATTAATTGAATTCTCGTATAATAACAGTTACCACACGAGCATCAAGTGCGCACCGTTCGAAGCCTTATACGGACGAAAATGTCGATCTCCCGTGTGTTGGGCAGAAATCGGGGAAAGTCAAATAACCGGTCCCGAAATCATTCAAGAAACAACAGATAAAATTGCACAAATCAAAGACCGAATCAAATCCGCCAGGGATCGTCAGAAAAGCTACGCCGACAATCGAAGGAAACCATTGGAATTTGCAATTGGCGATAAGGTAATGTTAAAAGTGTCTCCATGGAAAGGTGTTGTGCGATTCGGGAAGAAGGGCAAGCTAGCTCCGAGGTACGTCGGACCTTTTGAAATTCTCGATAGAATTGGTCCCGTGGCCTACAAACTTCAATTACCACAAGAACTCGGTGGAGTGCATGATACGTTCCATGTGTCCAATCTAAAGAAATGCCTATCGGATGAAACATTGATAATACCATTGGATGAGGTTCGACTCGACGACAAACTCCATTTTATCGAAGAACCAATTGAGGTTATGGATCGAGATGTGAAGACATTGAAGCGAAGCCGCATTCCGATAGTTAAAGTTAGATGGAACTCTAAACGAGGACCTGAATTCACATGGGAAAGGGAGGATCATATGAAGAAAAAGTATCCTCAGTTATTCACGAACGACTCTACCTTGGTAAATAAAGACTGAATTTCGGGACGAAATTCTTTTAACCGGGGGAGACTGTGACATCCGTGAAAATCCCAGGTAATAACCATATTAAAATCTTAGCTATCCAGTCATTTACGAACAAAAACCAAGTATTACGTATGTTGAGTTGATGGTATTTAGACAAAACTAAGAAACCATGATCTGTCACGGGTTTCAAATATCGTAATGCGTATAAAAATAATCAAGGAATAAATACGAGATTTTGGAAATATTTAATAAAGTGAATTATAATATAAACCATTTATAAATATCCCAAATATTAAAATAAATTTTATAAAATTTTTGAGTATATCAATAAATATAAATTTATAACTATTTTAATATTTAAATAAATATTTAAATAATTATAAAATGTTCTTTTAAATAAATATGAATTAATAAACTTTTTTTTTTTTTTTTTTATAATTATTTTTACACATTTTTATTTATAAAAATTGAAAGAACTCTTTCCTTAATTAAATTTTAATCAAAAATCCTAATTAAACATAATCATTTAACTTTTTAACCTACTAATCTACACCCCCACATCCTTGTCCCCTTCCAACATTTTTGTCTCCCCAAGACCCTCCCCTCTCCAATTTCAACTATAAATACCACCTTCCATCCCTCACAAATCCTTTGCACCAAATCCATTCTTTCTTTGGATTTCTAATTCTATCTTCCTAAATCACTTCTCTTGAAATCTTTCTAAGGTTTTCAAGGTAATACTCACTTAAACTAAATGTTCTTACATTATTCACATTATGTCTTCATACTTCTTCTTCTTCTTCTTCTAACCCTCTAATTCTAAGTTGTTACCATGCTTGATAACACAAAGGTTTGTGTGTTGTGAGGTTACCTAATAACTTGTCTTATGACAAGTAACCTATGATCAATCTATACACAAACATATTTTCAAGTTATGGATTCTTGCAATATTGATAACAAAAAGGTTTGTGTGTTTGTTCTCTACCAAACATCCAAACATACCTTCAATATTTGCCTTATTATTTTGAATGTTGATAACACAAAGGTTTTGTATAATTAGGGGTCTTTAATCAAAGATCAACAACTATACAAAACATACTTTCAACGTTTACCATGCTTTTATATTTTTAGCATTTTAATACATTCACAAATATATACTTGTAATTATTCAAACATATTACTTAAATGTGATTAACCCATTTAAGGTTTGACTTTAAATCAATATTACTTGAAAGTAATAAATTCATAAACCTTATTCCTAAACTTGATTATACGCATTACAAGCTTAATCATTTTAAACCATCTTTGGTTTCATTATTTATTATTAGACCATCTGTGGTCCTATTATTATTAAACCATCCGTGGTTTCATTCGTAATTTGGTACGACTCAAAATAACGAGTCGATTAAAATGCCAAATTAAAAAGCGAACTGTGTTATGGCTTAATATCATTATTAAGTTGGAAGATGACAAGTTCGAGTAACGTATTATCATCTCTTATATGACTTAATGAAAGTCATTACTTTGCAATAACCCCAATCTATTAATCGGGTTAACGCATCTCTTATAAAAATACTAAATATTAAATCCATCGAAAAACTCAACAAATGTATACTTTCCTTATTTTAGGAGTTTGAAGTTCGTGACGAGAAACAAGATCTTAATATCATCTACCTTCTAGCATCTTACTACTAGTGAGTTTCATAGCCCTTCTTTTACTTTAATGTTTTGGGGTGGAATACATGCTAGATGCTAAAATCTTTACATCCATATGTGTTTAATTGAAATAGGCATTTTAGTGATTACTTGAGTATACGTGTTACTATCGTTTAAACTTCTTTAATATTCATGATGTACATTAGCAATATTTTGAGTGAAGTATACGTTTGACATCGTTTAAACTCATAATCATAAAATGCATGCTTTATTGTTAAACATTAATGGATGAATATCAATATAAACTCTTTTCTAACCATGCTTTATCAAGTCATAAACCTATGGACTCACCAACTATTTTTAGTTGACACTTGAGCATGTATTTCAGGAAATTAGCTTCATGGATTTTGTCACAACAAGAAGATTTTGAAGATATTGTTTAATTTAGATTAGACTATATAGAGAAATCTTCCATTGTTGTATTGTTTTGATCATATCATTTTGTAAAACTCTTATTGATATGTCATTTGAATTTATGTAATTCTCTTATGTATGTCTATTTGGATTATGAATGCAATTTAGTAAGTTTCTTTATAAACAATGTATTTGTAATCCAATTTCGTCTCGCCCTCGTGTTTCCGCTTTAGCGGGGGTGTGACAGATTTAGTTCTTTAGTAAAAACCATTTTTTAAAACTAAAATCTGTGTGAAAAAAAATCCATATTAAAATTTAATAGTTTCACACACATCAAACATATTTGGAAAAGCTAAGACAAGTAAGTTTACTCATGCTCCTTTTTTACATTTCTATATCCATAATGATATAGAAATCACTATCGTGTGTCGTATTCAAAATCATTGTATTCATAGAGTCAAAACATGATGATGCAATTACTTAGTTTTGGTATATTAGTCTTAAGTTATGTGAATTACTTGTTTGATGGAAGATGTTACGTTTGGTAATTCTTTTATGCATATTCATAATACAAAAAAGTAGCCTAAGAATGGCTAGCTGCCTTCTTCACATTGACTTTGGTCTTCTGTTAAAAAGTTGGAAATGGGTACATTTGCAAACTTGTTGATTAACTAACTTAATCAAAGTCTTTCAAGCCTTGGTTTATGTAATCCCTAGGGTTTTCCTGTTAGGAATTCGAACTGTAATTTAACTAATTCATAAAAAAAAACTCACATACTCATTTAAAAGTTAATTATAGATAAATTTAAAAGGACTTTTGTGGGCTACATATTTGAACAATGAAAGTTGTTATGAATCAATAAACTATATATATATATATATATATATATATATATATAATACAAATATAAGCATAATTATAGCAAACAAATTTAATAATAAGATTTAATATATATATATATATATATATATATATATATAGGAGAAGGATCAAATGTTAACCCTTCCTTATTGCGATAACCGCATAACCCTAGCACTTTTTTGCGTTTTTTGCCCGAATCTTTGTTTTTTTTCATGGTCTTTATTATACACAAATAGGGGGGTTTCTTTTTTGTGTTTTTGCTAATTCATCACCGTTTAGAAATTATTTACAAGTGTAAGTAAGTGTAAGTACTTACACTTACTTACACTTGTAAATAATTTCTAAACGGTGATGAATTAGCAAAAACACAAAAAAGAACCCCCCCTATTTATGTATAATAAAGACCATGAAAAAAAACAAAGATTTGGTCAAAAAAACGCAAAAAATGCCAGGGTTATGCGATTATCGTAATAAGGAAGGGTTAACAAAGGAACCATCCCCTATGTGTATATATATATATATATATATACACATAGAGGATGGTTCATTTGTTAACCCTCCCTTATAGTGTTAACCCGTTAACCCGGGCATTTTTTGCCCGAATCTTTGAAAAAAAAATTTCATGGCCTTTATTATACATAAATAGGGGGTTTCTTTTTTGTGTTTTTGCTAATTCATCACCGTTTAGAAATTAAAACAAAGTGTAAGTAAGTGTAGGTTGCTTACACTTACTTACATCATATAGTGTAACTTAAACTTACACTTGATTTAAATTCTAAACGGTGATAAATTAGCAAAAAACACAAAAAAGAAACCCTCCTATTTATGTATAATAAAGGCCATAAAAAAATTCAAAAATTCGGGCAAAAAATGTCCGGGTTAACGCTATAAGGAAGGGTTATTATATGATCCCTCCCCTATATATATATATATATATATAGGGTGTGGAATTTTTAATAACCCACTAAATGTGTACTAACCCAAATAACTTTGGCAAGATGAAGCCGAATCTTGGATTTTTTTTTTGAACATCATTATAACACATTTTGAACACCATGTTCTTTTATGAGTTTGTGGAAATTCATCACCGTTTAAAAAATATCATCATTGTAAGTTGAGTGCTACAGTGTTGTAAGTTTTAAATATTTACAAACTTACAGTACTGTAAGATTTTGAACGGTGATGAATTAGCCCAAACTTATAAAAGAACATGGTGTTCAAAATATGTTACAATGATGTTAAAAAAAAATCCAAGATTCGGGTTCATCTTGCCAAAGTTATTTGGGTTAGTACACATTTAGTGGGTTATATTTTTAACCTTCCCCTATATATATATATATATATATAGGGGAAGGTTCCATTGTTAACCCTCCCTTATAGCGTTAACCGCTTAACCCTAGCGTTTTTTGCCCGAATCTTAAATTTTTTTTTTTCATGGTTTTTATTTTGCAAAAATAAGGGGGGTTTCTTTTTTGTGTTTTTGCTAATTCATCACCGTTTAGAAGTTATTGTAAGTGTAAGTTACTTACACTTACTTACAAAACCGTATCTGATGCAGTAAATGTAAGTAAGTGTAAGTAACTTACACTTACAATAACTTCTAAACGGTGATGAATTAGCAAAAACACAAAAAAGAAACCCCCCCTATTTTTACATAATAAAAACCATGAAAAAAAAATTTTAAGATTCGGGCAAAAAACGCTAGGGTTAAGCGGTTAACGCTATAAGGGAGGGTTAACATTTGAACCTCTCCCTATATATATATATATATATATATATATATATATATATATATAGGGACTTATTCCATTGAAAACCACTAAATATGAAAGAACCAAAGAAACTAATTTTGAAACATATGTTATTAAGGGTATAAAAGTAATTTAACCTTAAAGTATGAGAAGTTACTATTTTACCCTTTTAAATAACCACTCTATGTACAAAACTTAAAGCATAATGTACAAATGTATTATGCAGTTCTCAAGTTCCTAACATAAAAGTGGTTCTTAATGGAATACCTCCCTATATATATATATATATATATATATATATATATATAGGGAGAGGTTCAAATGTTAACCCTCCCTTATAGCGTTAACCGCTTAACCCTAGCGTTTTTTGCCCGAATCTTAAAATTTTTTTTTTCATGGTTTTTATTATGTAAAAATAGGGGGGGTTTCTTTTTCGTGTTTTTGCTAATTCATCACCGTTTAGAAGTTATTGTAAGTGTAAGTTACTTACACTTACTTACATTTACTGCATCAGATACGGTTTTGTAAGTAAGTGTAAGTAACTTACACTTACAATAACTTCTAAACGGTATTGAATTAGCAAAAACACAAAAAAGAAACCCCCCTTATTTTTGCAAAATAAAAACCATGAAAAAAAAAATTTTAAGATTCGGGCAAAAAACGCTAGGGTTAAGCGGTTAACGCTATAAGGGAGGGTTAACAATGGAACCTTCCCCTATATATATATATATATATATATATATATATATATTTAAAGTAAATAAATAATAGTTCAATTTTAAAACTTTGAAGTTTTATAAAACTTGTTTAGATATAAACATGTTATAACAATGTTATGATAATTTGTACATAAAATAAAAAGTATGGGAACTAGAGGAATAAAGAGTGTATACTTTTAAAACCTAATTATAGCTTTGAGAAAGTACAAAACACAAAAAGAAAAACACACAAAATCCAAGTTGTGAAAGTGTTAACCCGTTAACCCGGGCATTTTTTGCCCGAATCTTTGAAAAAAAAATTTCATGGCCTTTATTATACATAAATAGGGGGTTTCTTTTTTGTGTTTTTGCTAATTCATCACCGTTTAGAAATTAAAACAAAGTGTAAGTAAGTGTAGGTTGCTTACACTTACTTACATCATATAGTGTAACTTAAACTTACACTTGATTTAAATTCTAAACGGTGATAAATTAGCAAAAAACACAAAAAAGAAACCCTCCTATTTATGTATAATAAAGGCCATAAAAAATTCAAAAATTCGGGCAAAAAATGTCCGGGTTAACGCTATAAGGAAGGGTTATTATATGATCCCTCCCCTATATATATATATATATATATATATATATATATATATATATATATATATATATATATAGGGAGAGGATCAAATGTTAACCCTCCCTTATAGCGTTAACCGCTTAACCCTAGCGTTTTTTGCCCGAATCCTAAATTTTTTTTTCATGGTTTTTATTATGTAAAAATAGGGGGGTTTCTTTTTTGTGTTTTTGCCAATTCATCACCGTTTAGAAGTTATTGTAAGTGTAAGTTACTTACACTTACTTACATTTACTGCATCAGATACGGAAATGTAAGTAAATGTAAGTAAATGTAAGTAACTTACACTTACAATAACTTCTAAACGGTGATGAATTAGCAAAAACATAAAAAAGAAACCCCCCCTATTTTTACATAATAAAAACCATGAAAAAAAAAAATTTAGGATTCGGGCAAAAAACGCTAGGGTTAAGCGGTTAACGCTATAAGGGAGGGTTAACAATGGAACCTTCCCCTATATATATATATATATATATATATATATATATATATAGGGACTTATTCCATTGAGAACCACTAAATATGAAAGAACCAAAGAAACTAATTTTGAAACATATGTTATTAAGGGTATAAAAGTAATTTAACCTTAAAGTATGAGAAGTTACTATTTTACCCTTTTAAATAACCACTCTATGTACAAAACATAAAGCATAATGTACAAATGTATTATGCAGTTCTCAAGTTCCTAACATAAAAGTGGTTCTTAATGGAATACCTTCCTATATATATATATATATATATATATATATATATATATATATATATATATATATATATATATATATATATATTTAAAGTAAATAAATAATAGTTCAATTTTAAAACTTTGAAGTTTTATAAAACTTGTTTAGATATAAACATGTTATAACAATGTTATGATAATTTGTACATAAAATAAAAAGTATGGGAACTAGAGGAATAAAGAGTGTATACTTTTAAAACTTAGTTATAGCTTTGAGAAAGTACAAAACACAAAAAGAAAAACACACAAAATCCAAGTTGTGAAAGTGTTAACCCGTTAACCCGGGCATTTTTTGCCCGAATCTTTAAAAAAAAAATTTCATGGCCTTTATTATACATAAATAGGGGGTTTCTTTTTTGTGTTTTTGCTAATTCATCAGCGTTTAGAAATTAAAACAAAGTGTAAGTAAGTGTAGGTTGCTTACACTTACTTACATCATATAGTGTAACTTAAACTTACACTTGATTTAAATTCTAAACGGTGATAAATTAGCAAAAAACACAAAAAAGAAACCCCTCCTATTTATGTATAATAAAGGCCATAAAAAAATTCAAAAATTCGGGCAAAAAATGTCCGGGTTAACGCTATAAGGAAGGGTTATTATATGATCCCTCCCCTATATATATATATATATATATATATATATATATATATATATGGACTTATTCCATTGAGAACCACTAAATATGAATGAACCAAAGAAACTAATTTTGAAACATATGTTATTAAGGGTATAAAAGTAATTTAACCTTAAAGTATGAGAAGTTACTATTTTACCCTTTTAAATAACCACTCTATGTACAAAACTTAAAGCATAATGTACAAATGTATTATGCAGTTCTCAAGTTCCTAACATAAAAGTGGTTCTTAATGGAATACCTCCCTATATATATATATATATATATATATATATATATATATATATATATATAGGGAGAGGTTCAAATGTTAACCCTCTCTTATAGCGTTAACCGCTTAACCCTAGCGTTTTTTGCCCGAATCTTAAATTTGTTTTTTTCATGGTTTTTATTATGTAAAAATAGGGAGGGTTTCTTTTTTGTGTTTTTGCTAATTCATCACCGTTTAGAAGTTATTGTAAGTGTAAGTTACTTACACTTACTTACATTTACTGCATCAGATACGGAAATGTAAGTAAGTGTAAGTAACTTACACTTACAATAACTTCTAAATGGTGATGAATTAGCAAAAACACAAAAAAGAAACCCCCCTTATTTTTGCAAAATAAAAACCATGAAAAAAAAAATTTAAGATTCGGGCAAAAAACGCTAGGGTTAAGCGGTTAACGCTATAAGGGAGGGTTAACAAAGGAACCATCCCCTATATATATATATATATATTTAAAGTAAATAAATAATAGTTCAATTTTAAAACTTTGAAGTTTTATAAAACTTGTTTAGATATAAACATGTTATAACAATGTTATGATAATTTGTACATAAAATAAAAAGTATGGGAACTAGAGGAATAAAGAGTGTATACTTTTAAAACTTAGTTATAGCTTTGAGAAAGTACAAAACACAAAAAGAAAAACACACAAAATCCAAGTTGTGAAAGTGTTAACCCGTTAACCCGGGCATTTTTTGCCCGAATCTTTGAAAAAAAAAATTTCATGGCCTTTATTATACATAAATAGGGGGTTTCTTTTTTGTGTTTTTGCTAATTCATCACCGTTTAGAAATTAAAACAAAGTGTAAGTAAGTGTAGGTTGCTTACACTTACTTACATCATATAGTGTAACTTAAACTTACACTTGATTTAAATTCTAAACGGTGATAAATTAGCAAAAAACACAAAAAAGAAACCCTCCTATTTATGTATAATAAAGGCCATAAAAAAATTCAAAAATTCGGGCAAAAAATGTCCGGGTTAACGCTATAAGGAAGGGTTATTATATGATCCCTCCCCTATATATATATATTTAAAGTAAATAAATAATAGTTCAATTTTAAAACTTTGAAGTTTTATAAAACTTGTTTAGATATAAACATGTTATAACAATGTTATGATAATTTGTACATAAAATAAAA
Organism: Mikania micrantha; assembly: GCA_009363875.1. NCBI lineage: Eukaryota > Viridiplantae > Streptophyta > Magnoliopsida > Asterales > Asteraceae > Mikania > Mikania micrantha. The sequence goes on along the minus strand of CM018687.1, from coordinate 18,968,516 downwards.
AGTATGGGAACTAGAGGGATAAAGAGTGTATACTTTTAAAACTTAGTTATAGCTTTGAGAAAGTACAAAACACAAAGAAAAACACACAAAATCCAAGTTGTGAAAGTGTTATTTTCAGATTCTTTCATTTCCTACACATCACCACGGTTCGAACCCCTCTGCCACCGGGTTCTTTACAAAACTAAACCAAAAGCCACCCTAAATCCAAAATCAATCAATCACAATATTTCCTAATCAAAAACGAATCATACTATGATCTGGATTCCAAAACAGTTGACTATCACGCGTAAATTTACAGCTAGAAACAACTCAATACACTTAGACAAAAATCTAATCAAAACCAAGAACAAATTCGAATTAAACCCATAGAAACGAAGACGGCATCCTTCTGAAGAAAATGAAACCAAAAATCCTCTCTAACGTAGTCTAAATCTAAGGATCGGGATAAGCCACGACCGCGCCTGTGCACCATCCGATCTTATTCAAAACGATAACAAATCAGGTGTGTTCGTACACCACTATACTCGGTTTTAGCTAAGGATCAAAAGCCCTAACCTTCATAGGGCTCTTGATCATCACACCGATAGAATTTGAATCGAAAGAGTTCTAGGGTTTATATGAAATGGGGAAGCTTTTCTGATTGATATTTTGTATTATTAGTTTGTGTTTCCTTTCGTTCTCAGGGCTCCTACGCGAGTGGTAGGAGCTTGTGATTTGGTTTCGTAGGTCTCGGGTTCTATCCTCGGGGTTGGCACCTTTAACCGGTTTTTACCTTTTTAAGCCATTTTTGTACATTTTTTTTTTCATAAAAATTCCAATAAATTCTAAAAACTAGTTTTACAATTTCAGAAAATTAATTAATTCACTTTTCTTATTTGATTCATGAAAACAAATTTAATAAATGATAAAACATTATTTTTAGAACATATTTTCTCTAAAAACTAATTACAACAATAAAATTTATTTAAAGATGTATCTTTAAATATTATTTGAGAATGAAGTAAATTCATAAAATATAAGTGTACATTTTTTTAATATACATATCTATATAATTATTTTTATTCTAAATCAAAAAATTTATAAACAATGAATATATATATATATACACATATTTATATTCATTCAAAACAAATAAGTTAAAACTTTAAATTAATTATTTGAATAAGAACCTAAAATTCTAATTTTAAACAATTAGGACTTAGATTTATTCTAAGTGAGTATTTAAACAAATATTCAACAAAAATTCAAGCAAATTATTTATTTAATAAAAATTTTACAAAAGTTAATTTGAAACCAAAAAAGAACTTTAGAAAATAAGAATAATTTCATTCTAAAATATTATTCAAAACATTTTAATATGTTTCTTTGTATAAATCTTACTTTTACACATACACATTTAAAACATCATTTTAAACAATTAAACTCATGGATGGAAGGTGCTATGAATGATTCAAATTCCAACAAGAATATTTATTTATCTAATAAATAAATATTCAAATGAAACCTTTCAAACTTAGACGTATGCTTTTAGGACTTCCATTAGTATGCCATAGATTCTAAGTGATCAAGACTTGAACTCTAAGTGAAAAACTAAGATCTCTATGCCTTTGAACTCTAGGGTGAAGAACTATCTTGACTTCATTATCCAACAATTACAGTATGGAATAGCTAAGCAATCCAGGTGAGTACATATATTCATACTCCCTTCTTTACATTTTGTAATGTTTTAGAGATGTTACACATGTCCTATATAAATCATGTTATTCTTTGAGTTAAAACACAAATGAGGCAATGACTTAGTCTGTAGATATTGTCTTTGGTTGTGTGTGATTACATATTAAATTTTGTATGTATAATTCTAAACAATTGCAAGCACGTGTTTACATACTTACATCAAGGCCTTGCAAGCCTATAGTGTACAAGTATGGTTTGACATTGTTTGAGGACTATTGAGGACTATTTGAGAACTATTAAGGACTGCTGAATTTGCATGCCTTGTGTAACTATTGATGAATTATACAATCTTTTGTGCTGTAGATGATGCCTTTCAAACTTGTGAGAACATATGCCTTTAGGTCAATACTTTATACTTTGAATTTGCATCTATTTCTTATGTATTATATAAACTTTGTATGTGTACTCACCAACTATGCAAATAGTTGACAAACTCTATTTTACATGTGTGACAGGTTAAGTGCAGCTCATGAAGACGTAGGAATAGGATTAGCAGATGTCACACCCCCACCTCTCTTCACCTGAGAATGATGTCATCAAAAGGGTAGCGGAAGCATAGTGGTGATGTCTCAGAGCATGAGGGGTGACTTACTTGATCCGGTATCATCATAGCACACAGATTACGAAAAGTAAAACTTACATTACAAGGTTCGTGGTTACAAATACTATTACAGTTTATACATATTACAATTTATTTAATTACAGTTATTGCTAGTGCTGTGAGTGCATCCTCACCGTTGTCCTTGATTGCCTGCAAAAGTTTTAGTTTCGAAAACATCAGCACAAAGCTGGTGAGTTCATACAGTTTAGTTAAATCATATGATATGACAGTTAAGTTCAAATACATGTTCACAGTTCCGGATAACCATGGGACCCGTATCTAGTTCCTTTCGGACGATATGTTCAGTTCTCGATATTACCCGTCGGTACATATCTTATTGCCTCATTATCTTAATGTCTATCACACCATTAAGAAGTTCAGGAAACAGATAACAAACATTCACACCAGGGGAGATGCAATCCTCCCAGTGAATGGGGTGTCAACCGATAGTACTATCAATGTTTTCTGCTCGGCCACACATGGGTTCACTAGATACAGTTCAAGAATGAGGACTTTGATATCATGATAGAGATACTAACGGCAACAATCCCATGAAATCCACAAATTCAGTTAATCACATGAAATCACGCAGATAACAGTGACACATATCATATGATCAAGAAAAGTTTAGCAGTTATACCCCGATGTTTATACAACATTAAAAGAACAGGGGTGGTACGAAACTCACCTGAGTTCAGATGAGTGCTAAGACCTCGCGTAACTGGTGCTAATAATGTAAATCTGCATTAGGTTATATTTGATTAATGATTTATGTTCTAACCTGCTGATTAAATCTGTTTGAACGTTCAATGTCATAGACATTGTAATGAAAAGTCATCAAACCGATATTCGGTGTTTAATTAGTTATTGAATCTAATATCATACAATGTATGATAATGTAGGTACCTAGACTGATTTAGATACCTAATATGAAGTTGATGACATGCTTGATCAATCAAAATAATCTCTGATTAACCAGTTAGGTAATGTTGTTGATTATGCTCCTGAAACAGTTTTCAGATGAAATCACAGCTTAGGAATGATTAATTCTGGTTACTGGTTATCCAGATATCACAAAACATAACAATGTGACATTGGAATATGTTAAACAATCATGTTTAAAATACTAATATGACTGTTATCATAAACACCAGACAGTTATTCCAATGGGTAGGTTAATGATTGTGATTAGTTTGAAATGCCTGGGATTAACCTTGCATTTCAAAGATTAACCAAAATAATCACCTACATTGTCATAATTAAATGGTTTAAACCATTATAATCATTGTTATGATTTGGTGGAAACCGGGCATTATAACGGATCAAAACAGGTAATTACCCGTTAACCTGTCAAGTTATCCGTTAAAAATCATTCCTAGCTATCATATAATCAATAATCAACAACCCTAACTAGATCATTACGTTCAAAATCAAGATTTAATCAATCAAAACTAAACCAGAAGGTTAAACGGATAGTTACCTGAAACGAGCGGTTTAACGGACAGAAATACGATCAGAACGTGTATCTACGATGACCGGTTCGTTCTAGTAGTTGTGGTGGGTTTAGATTTGGGTTTTGATGGACAAAAGTTGAAAAAATGAAGGTACAGGTCGTTTGGTTCGAACAGAAGTGAAGAAGAAGAGAAATAGTTTCTTCACATGCAATCTGATTATCTATCTGATCCATTTACACCGCCATACTCGTCGCGTACCGCGACGAGAATCAACAGGGCCGTCGCGTACCGCGACGGATCTCGGAACAAAAATCAGATATTTAATTCATCGCGTATCGCGACAGACAGCCACATAAGTGTCGCGTACCGCGGCGAGCTCATTTTTGTAATATTTTGAAATTTTCTTCGTTTCGCGATTCCGGACAATCCGTAACTCCGTTTCGCGATCCGTTTTCTCCTATGTTCTCGATTTCTCGCATACTTTAAACCTGCAATAATTACAATCATCAATTTCGCGCGGATTTCTAGAACAACCAAACGTGTGAACGTCATTGATGACGTAATCTTTACCTGCAATTGTCACAGTCTCCTCCTGTTACAGAAATTTCGTCCCGAAATTTAGTGAAGACTTATCTGTCGACAATTGTCTATGAGAACAAGTGAGGATATTTTGCTTTCATCTGATCTTCACGTTCCCAGGTATATTCAGGTCCTCGTTGAGAGTTCCAGCGAACTTTAACGATTGGTATGCGACTGCGTTTGAGTACCTTAACTTCTCGATCCATTACTTCTACCGGTTCTTCGGTAAACTGAAGTTTATCATTGATCTGAAGTTCTTCGAGAGGTACGATCAAAGATTCATCGTTTAAACACTTTTTCAGATTTGATACGTGAAAAACGTCATGAATGTTACTGAGTTCAAGAGGTAATTCGAGTCTGTAGGCTACAGATCCAATTCGTTCAAGAATTTTAAATGGCCCTACAAACCTCGGTGAAAGTTTACCTCGTTTACCAAATCTGAAAATGCCCTTCCAGGGTGATACTTTCAACATTACACGATCACCAACTTGGAATTCTAGTGGTCTACGACGGTTATCAGCATAACTCTTTTGACGATCGCGAGCAGCTTTAATTCGTTCTTGAATCAGTGCGATCTTGTCAGTGGTTTCTTGGATGAATTCTGGGCCAATGATTTGATTTTCTCCTATTTCCGACCAGCAAATAGGAGATCTGCACTTGCGCCCATACAGTGCCTCGAATGGAGCGCATTGTATGCTGGTATGGTAGCTGTTATTGTACGAGAATTCCACAAGTGGAAGATGAATATCCCAGCTACCTCCAAAATCAATCACACAGCTTCTGAGCATGTCTTCTAACGTTTGATTTGTTCGCTCCGTTTGCCCATCCGTTTGTGGATGATAGGATGTGCTCATATTGATTTGCGTGCCCAGAGCATTCTGAAGAGTTTGCCAAAATCGTGACATAAATCGACTATCTCTGTCAGAAATGATAGAGATCGGTACTCCATGTCGAGATACAATCTCATTAACATAGAGTTTAGCCAGTCGATCCATAGAGTAATCTTCTCGGATGGGTAAGAAATGCGCAGATTTAGTAAGGCGATCAACGATAACCCATATCGAGTCATGGTTACGTGACGTTCTGGGTAGTTTTGTAATGAAATCCATAGAGATCTGATCCCATTTCCACATGGGAATCTCAGGTTGTTGGAGTAACCCAGAAGGTCGTTGATGTTCAGCCTTCACTTTGAGACATGTTAACATCGATCCACGTATTCATTTATTTTTTCTTCATTCCAGGCCACCAGTAAAAATCTCTAAGATCTTTATACATTTTATCGGCACCTGGATGAATAGAATACCTGGATTTGTGCGCCTCATCCAAGATAATTGTTCGAGAGTTACCGAATAAAGGAATCCACATTCGGTCTTTGAAATACAACAGTCCATCAACCTTAGTATCGAGTTTCTTATCTAATCCTCTTAGTCCCTCAGCAGAATAATTCGTTGTTTGTAAAGCTTGTTGCTGAGCATTTCTAATCTGAGGAATTAGACTAGTTTGGATAGTCAAACCTAACGCTCTCACACGTAGGGGTTTGACCCGTTCCTTGCGACTCAAGGCATCGGCCACAACATTTGCCTTGCCTGGGTGATAACGGATTTCACAATCATAATCGTTCAAGAGTTCAACCCATCGCCTTTGTCGCATGTTCAACATTTTCTGATCTAGAATATGTTGGAGACTTTTGTGATCCGTGTACACAATACACTTGGTTCCGTACAGATAATGTCTCCAAATCTTGAGTGCAAACACAACTGCACCAAGTTCTAGATCATGAGTGGTATAGTTCTTCTCGTGTACTTTCAACTGCCGAGAAGCGTAAGCGATCACCTTATCGTTCTGCATTAAAACACACCCAAGTCCCTGACGGGAAGCATCACAATAAACCGTGAAGTTATCTGTACCTTCCGGTAGTGCTAAGATAGGTGCATTGCAGAGTTTATGTTTCAACAGTTGGAAAGCCTCCTCCTGTTGGGAACCCCATATAAACGGTTGGTTCTTCTGAGTCAAAGTGGTAAGTGGCAGAGCGATTTTTGAAAAGTTCTTGATAAATCGACGATAATAACCTGCCAACCCCAAGAATTGACGTATTTCAGTCGGGGTTCGGGTGTCTCCCATTGTTCTACCGCTTTGATCTTACTGGGATCCACTTGAATACCATTCTCATTCACAACATGCCCCAGAAACTGAACTTCTCGTAACCAAAATTCACACTTGGAAAATTTGGCATATAGCTGTTCACGTGCTAGAAGTTCTAAGATGAGTTTCAGATGTTGGGCATGTTCCTGCTGGTTCCGGGAATAAATGAGAATATCATCAATAAATACAATCACAAACTTATCCAGATAAGGTCTACATACTCGGTTCATCAGATCCATAAAAACTGCAGGTGCATTGGTTAAACCAAACGGCATTACTAAAAACTCGTAATGTCCGTACCGGGTTCGGAAAGCAGTTTTTGGAACATCATTGTCATGGATTCGCAACTGATGATATCCGGACCTCAAATCAATTTTTGAGAAATATGTAGCACCTTGCAACTGATCAAACAGATCATCAATACGAGGTAATGGATAACGGTTCTTGATTGTCAGTTTATTGAGTTCCCTGTAGTCGATACACATCCTGAATGATCCATCTTTCTTTTTCACAAAAAGAATTGGTGCTCCCCAGGGTGAAAAACTGGGTCGAATGAAACCTTTATCAAGAAGTTCCTGTAATTGACCTGAAAGTTCTTGCATTTCAGATGGCGCAAGCCGATACGGGGCTTTAGCAACAGGTGCAGCGCCAGGAATCAAGTCAATACGAAATTCAACCTGTCTTGTTGGGGGTAATCCTGATATATCTTCAGGAAAAACTTCAGGAAAATCTTTGACTACTGGGATATCAGTGATACGTGTAGGTGAAGAATTGTGCTCGGTCACGTGTGCCAGGAAAGCATAACAGCCTTTCCTTAAAAATTTCTGAGCCCGCATACAAGATATGAGACCAAGTTTTCTACCGGCTCGTTCTCCTTGAACTACCAGTGTATTACCGTTAGGTAATGGAATACGGATCACCTTAGTTTGACATACAACTTCCGCTTGGTTATCAGAAAGCCAATTCATGCCTACCACGACATCAAAGCTACCAAGCTCAATAGGAAGTAAGTCGATACAGAAAAGGTGATCATTCAGATTCAAGGAACATCCTTGAATAACACTGCTAGTTTTGATCATCTTGCCGTTTGCAAGTTCAATGACATAAGGAGTTTCTAGTTCTACCGTAGGCAATGAAAGTAATGATGCAAATTCAGGAGAAATAAAACTCTTATCTGCTCCTGTGTCAAATAAAACTGATGCATAAAGATTATTGAGAAGGAACGTACCAGTGACAATGTTTGCATCATGTCTTGCCTCGGCTGCACCAATCTGAAAAGCTCTACCCCTAGCTTGATTCCCTGGATTGGTGTTATTGGTTGGACAATTGCGCATGAGGTGATCAGGGCTTCCACAAGTGTAACATGACCGGTTCGTTTGAGCAGTGGGTCGTGGAGCTTGGTTTGGTTGACGAGCAGGAAAGTTGCAGTATTTAGCATAGTGTCCTACCCGATTACATTTTGCACAAACAGGACATGGTCCTGTGTGATGGTAGGGACACCTATCACATTTGGGCGCCGGCCCAGTGTAAACTTTCCTCTCCGGTACCGCCGCTCCATAGTTTTTCACGGTTGGTTTGTTCTGACTGGTTTCAGCTGGAGCTTTGGTCTTGGACTTGCCAAACCATTTACGTTTGGTACCTTTAGAAACGTTCGAGGTACCAGCTTCACTACGGCCCACGGCCGTCTGAGATTTTGAGATCAATGTACCACTTCTTACCGCCTCATCGGTAAGCTTGGTGGTCAACAGAATGGTTCTTTTGAGGGTTGTGGGTTCAGCAGCAGTTACATTTCCCCGAATCTGGGGAACCAACCCTTTGATATACTTCTCAATCAATGCTGCCTCAGTTGGAAACATATTGGGAAGTAGACAAGTAAGTTCATGAAAACGATCGGTGTAGGCTAAAGAATCAGCACCGACCATTGAGTGACTCCAGAATTCCTCCTGAAGTTTTTGGATTTCAGTGATTGGGCAGTACTCTGACATAATCAGAGTTTTGAATTCATTCCAGCCCATAGAATCAACTGTAACAGAACCCAAAGTTTTAGCCTGGGTATTCCACCAGGTAAGAGCTGATTCTTTCAAAGAACAGGCAGCATAAGACACCTTATGCTCCTCCAGACACTGGCTGATTTTCAGTTTTGTTTCCATCTCCTCGATCCACCTAAGGAGTCCAGCCGCTCCTTCCCTACCTGTGAAAGTAGGTGGGTTACAGGAAGCAAAGTATTTATACGTACATCCCTGTCGTGGTGGATCAGGAGCAGTAGTAGTTGTGCCTGTGGTATGAACAGTTTCAACGTGTCCACCTGTGGCATTATGTTCCACATGACCAGACCCAGAAGTGACATGTGGCTGTGGTGGTATTACAATGCCAGCAGCCGATAACTGTTCCTTTACGATTCGGGCTATAGCTGCTTCATTCAATACCGACCCACTAGGAGCTGCTATTGGTGTCGGGTTTGGGTCCTGGTTCACCAGAGGAACGGTATTTGTTTCAGAAACAGGTGGTGGAACTGGATTCGGTTCAGGGGAAGTAATATTCTCGGTAGCTTTCTTAGCTGGACGACCTCTTTTCGGAGCCATAGTTCTGCTCACATGCAGACAAACTCAGGTCAGTTCAAGAATATTAAAGATATAACCCTTTTTAATCACATAACTCAACCATGTTCAGACATGCTGACAATTTCATGTTGAAATGTGATCATTCAAGTATTCAAGTATAACTACATTGAAAAGATCCAGATACGTTCTCAATTCACACTAGTCATTCAGATATTCGTAGTTATACTTAGTCCTGTTATTTCAAAACATGTGTAGAGTATAACCCAACTCATTGCCTCGCAATACATGTTTTTAGAGATATGTTCATACAGGACTAGGATATGTTCTCACACAAGTCCTCTGATATGTTCTCAGTTCATGTACTAGATATGTTTTCACACAACAACAGATATGTTCACGTGTTCTCGTACAGTATGGCTCTCGTACTGTACTTTAGTTACAGATATGTTCTCATTAGATATGTTCTCGTTCACATTACAGATACGTTCTCGTTTAGATATGTTCTCGTACAGTATGGCTCTCGTACTGTACTTTAGTTACAGATATGTTCTCATTAGATATGTTCTCGTTCACATTACAGATACGTTCTCGTTCAGATATGTTCTCGTACAGTATGGCTCTCGTACTGTACTTAGTTACAGATATGTTCTCATTAGATATGTTCTCGTTCACATTACAGATACGTTCTCGTTTAGATATGTTCTCGTACAGTATGGCTCTCGTACTGTACTTTAGTTACTGATATGTTCTCGTTAGATATGTTCTCGTTCACATTACAGATACGTTCTCGTTCAGATATTTTCTCGTACAGTATGGCTCTCGTACTGTACTTTTAGTTAATATATTCGCATACAGTATGGCTCTCGTACTGTATTTTCGCGCAATATATGTTTTTAGTTAATATATTCGCATACAGTATGGCTCTCGTACTGTATATCAGCGCAATATATTTTCAGTTAGATATATTTGCATACAGTATTGCTCTCGTACTGTATTTTCGCACAATATATATATTTTTAGTTCGACATATTCGCATACAGTATGGCTCTCGTACTGTATATCAGCGCAATATTTTCATAGATACGTTCTCATACTGATATGTTCATAGATACGTTCTCATACTGATATGTTCATAGATACGTTCTCATACTGATATAGATATAGTGTTCACATAACATACAACAGATATACAGAAACAAACGTTTGATTAAAACAACACTGTTATTATAGAACCATAAAGTTTATGATACAAAGAGTGCCCTCATAATACATCCATACAAACAACCTATCCGTCTATGAGATGTACAATGAAAATCCCAAAAATGTGGGTCAACTGATCTGACTTACCGTAAGAAATACGGTAAACAGGCTAGCACTATAGCTATAGTAGCAAGTACTATAGCTAACCAGATAAGTCTAGCCTCGGTGCTCAGCGTACCGAGCATCCAGATCAGTCCCTGCAGCCTTTCCCCAAAGGCTGCCACCCGCTGCTTACATGCAGCAATCATCTCCCTCCACCAGGTCCTCCGAAGGCGATCCTCAATGGTCGCCCTCCAGGCTAGGGTGTCCGCACCCTGAGTAGTCACATGCTCCATAAGAGCCAGGTGAGACGTGAGAATCTCCAACACCGTGTTACGGGTGTCCTCCATCGTGGCATGGTGCTGCTGCAGATCCTGTCGGAGGCCCAGCAGGTCCTGAGATACCTGCTGTACCTGAGCCCGAAGCTCAGCCTGGTGGGAGGATTCTCCCACCTCGTATACTGGTGCTGGCTCGTCCCGTGGAGCCATAGGGCGTCGTGGAGGTAGTCCCGTGGTCTTGCGGGCCTGGCCCCGCATACGCCTGAGCCCGTCCCATGCCGGGGCTCTGTGTGGTGAGGAGCTCTGCCTCCTCATGGCCGAAGCGTCGGCCAGCGGTGAGTGGGGTGGACTGTGCACCGGTGGGGATCCCGGTGGTGGTGGTTATAAACGGAGATCCGGGCGGTAGTGGTGGTACAAAAGGAGATCCGGGTGGTGTAGCTGGTAGCTGTGGTCCCACCTGAGATGATACAGAAGACGCATGAGATGGTACTGCACCCGAGCTCGATCCCGAGCTGTCACTGGGTGTGTCGTCAAGGATGATGTAAGGGAATCTCTGGTAAATATAGTTTTCTCCCGGGTTCGCCATTGCTGAATAAACAAAGTTCTAGATCAGTATCATGAAATAAACATTGAATAATAATATTCAATACAAACATGATATGATATCTCTTCCTATCTCAAAGCAACTATTAGTCTTTAGAATTGTTAGTGTTTTGCTTGAATTGAATCAAACTAGAATGCACACGTGTTGCAAATTTCAGTTATGCTGGCCACTCATAACTGGAATTTGTACCACCTGATTATCCTGGTTTAATTCAAAACAAGTTTTGTTCAATATTAATGTTCGGTGCTCTCTGTGTCACTATACGAACCTATGGTTATAGTCTAGGTTTCTAAGTCAACCTAATTCTCTATAACCTGTGGCTCTGATACCACCCTGTCACACCCCCACCTCTCGTCACCTGAGAATGATGTCATCAAAAGGGTAGCGGAAGCATAGTGGTGATGTCTCAGAGCATGAGGGGTGACTTACTTGATCCGGTATCATCATAGCACACAGATTACGAAAAGTAAAACTTACATTACAAGGTTCGTGGTTACAAATATTATTACAGTTTATACATATTACAATTTATTTAATTACAGTTGTTGCTAGTGCTGTGAGTGCATCCTCACCGTTGTCCTTGATTGCCTGCAAAAGTTTTAGTTTCGAAAACATCAGCACAAAGCTGGTGAGTTCATACAGTTTAGTTAAATCATATGATATGACAGTTAAGTTCAAATACATGTTCACAGTTCCGGATAACCATGGGACCCGTATCTAGTTCCTTTCGGACGATATGTTCAGTTCTCGATATTACCCGTCGGTACATATCTTATTGCCTCATTATCTTAATGTCTATCACACCATTAAGAAGTTCAGGAAACAGATAACAAACATTCACACCAGGGGAGATGCAATCCTCCCAGTGAATGGGGTGTCAACCGATAGTACTATCAATGTTTTCTGCTCGGCCACACATGGGTTCACTAGATACAGTTCAAGAATGAGGACTTTGATATCATGATAGAGATACTAACGGCAACAATCCCATGAAATCCACAAATTCAGTTAATCACATGAAATCACGCAGATAACAGTGACACATATCATATGATCAAGAAAAGTTTAGCAGTTATACCCCGATGTTTATACAACATTAAAAGAACAGGGGTGGTACGAAACTCACCTGAGTTCAGATGAGTGCTAAGACCTCGCGTAACTGGTGCTAATAATGTAAATCTGCATTAGGTTATATTTGATTAATGATTTATGTTCTAACCTGCTGATTAAATCTGTTTGAACGTTCAATGTCATAGACATTGTAATGAAAAATCATCAAACCGATATTCGGTGTTTAATTAGTTATTGAATCTAATATCATACAATGTATGATAATGTAGGTACCTAGACTGATTTAGATACCTAATATGAAGTTGATGACATGCTTGATTAATCAAAATAATCTCTGATTAACCAGTTAGGTAATGTTGTTGATTATGCTCCTGAAACAGTTTTCAGATGAAATCACAGCTTAGGAATGATTAATTCTGGTTACTGGTTATCCAGATATCACAAAACATAACAATGTGACATTGGAATATGTTAAACAATCATGTTTAAAATACTAATCTGACTGTTATCATAAACACCAGACAGTTATTCCAATGGGTAGGTTAATGATTGTGATTAGTTTGAAATGCCTGGGATTAACCTTGCATTTCAAAGATTAACCAAAATAATCACCTACATTGTCATAATTAAATGGTTTAAACCATTATAATCATTGTTATGATTTGGTGGAAACCGGGCATTATAACGGATCAAAACAGGTAATTAACCGTTAACCTTCAAGTTATCCGTTAAAAATCATTCCTAGCTATCATCTAATCAATAATCAACAACCCTAACTAGATCATTACGTTCAAAATCAAGATCTAATCAATCAAAACTAAACTAGAAGGTTAAACGGATAGTTACCTGAAACGAGCGGTTTAACGGACAGAAATACGATCAGAACGTGTATCTACGATGACCGGTTCGTTCTAGTAGTTGTGGTGGGTTTAGATTTGGGTTTTGATGGACAAAAGTTGAAAAAATGAAGGTACAGGTCGTTTGGTTCGAACAGAAGTGAAGAAGAAGAAAATAGTTTCTTCACATGCAATCTGATTATCTATCTGATCCATTTACACCGCCATACTCGTCGCGTACCGCGACGAGAATCAACAGGGCCGTCGCGTACCGCGACGGATCTCGGAACAAAAATCAGATATTTAATTCATCGCGTATCGCGACAGACAGCCACATAAGTGTCGCGTACCGCGGCGAGCTCATTTTTGTAATATTTTGAAATTTTCTTCGTTTCGCGATTCCGGACAATCCGTAACTCCGTTTCGCGATCCGTTTTCTCCTATGTTCTCGATTTCTCGCATACTTTAAACCTGCAATAATTACAATCATCAATTTCGCGCGGATTTCTAGAACAACCAAACGTGTGAACGTCATTGATGACGTAATCTTTACCTGCAATTGTCACAGTCTCCTCCTGTTACAGAAATTTCGTCCCGAAATTTAGTGAAGACTTATCTGTCGACAATTGTCTATGAGAACAAGTGAGGATATTTTGCTTTCATCTGATCTTCACGTTCCCAGGTATATTCAGGTCCTCGTTGAGAGTTCCAGCGAACTTTAACGATTGGTATGCGACTGCGTTTGAGTACCTTAACTTCTCGATCCATTACTTCTACCGGTTCTTCGGTAAACTGAAGTTTATCATCGATCTGAAGTTCTTCGAGAGGTACGATCAAAGATTCATCGTTTAAACACTTTTTCAGATTTGATACGTGAAAAACGTCATGAATGTTACTGAGTTCAAGAGGTAATTCGAGTCTGTAGGCTACAGATCCAATTCGTTCAAGAATTTTAAATGGCCCTACAAACCTCGGTGAAAGTTTACCTCGTTTACCAAATCTGAAAATGCCCTTCCAGGGTGATACTTTCAACATTACACGATCACCAACTTGGAATTCTAGTGGTCTACGACGGTTATCAGCATAACTCTTTTGACGATCGCGAGCAGCTTTAATTCGTTCTTGAATCAGTGCGATCTTGTCAGTGGTTTCTTGGATGAATTCTGGGCCAATGATTTGATTTTCTCCTATTTCCGACCAGCAAATAGGAGATCTGCACTTGCGCCCATACAGTGCCTCGAATGGAGCGCATTGTATGCTGGTATGGTAGCTGTTATTGTACGAGAATTCCACAAGTGGAAGATGAATATCCCAGCTACCTCCAAAATCAATCACACAGCTTCTGAGCATGTCTTCTAACGTTTGATTTGTTCGCTCCGTTTGCCCATCCGTTTGTGGATGATAGGATGTGCTCATATTGATTTGCGTGCCCAGAGCATTCTGAAGAGTTTGCCAAAATCGTGACATAAATCGACTATCTCTGTCAGAAATGATAGAGATCGGTACTCCATGTCGAGATACAATCTCATTAACATAGAGTTTAGCCAGTCGATCCATAGAGTAATCTTCTCGGATGGGTAAGAAATGCGCAGATTTAGTAAGGCGATCAACGATAACCCATATCGAGTCATGGTTACGTGACGTTCTGGGTAGTTTTGTAATGAAATCCATAGAGATCTGATCCCATTTCCACATGGGAATCTCAGGTTGTTGGAGTAACCCAGAAGGTCGTTGATGTTCAGCCTTCACTTTAAGACACGTTAAACATCGGTCCACGTATTCTATTTGTTTTTCTTCATCCCAGGCCACCAGTAAAAATCTCTAAGATCTTTATACATTTTATCGGCACCTGGATGAATAGAATACCTGGATTTGTGCGCCTCATCCAAGATGGTTGTTCGAGAGTTACCGAATAAAGGAATCCACATTCGGTCTTTGAAATACAACAGTCCATCAACCTTAGTATCGAGTTTCTTATCTAATCCTCTTAGTCCCTCAGCAGAATAATTCGTTGTTTGTAAAGCTTGTTGCTGAGCATTTCTAATCTGAGGAATTAGACTAGTTTGGATAGTCAAACCTAACGCTCTCACACGTAGGGGTTTGACCCGTTCCTTGCGACTCAAGGCATCGGCCACAACATTTGCCTTGCCTGGGTGATAACGGATTTCACAATCATAATCGTTCAAGAGTTCAACCCATCGCCTTTGTCGCATGTTCAACATTTTCTGATCTAGAATATGTTGGAGACTTTTGTGATCCGTGTACACAATACACTTGGTTCCGTACAGATAATGTCTCCAAATCTTGAGTGCAAACACAACTGCACCAAGTTCTAGATCATGAGTGGTATAGTTCTTCTCGTGTACTTTCAACTGCCGAGAAGCGTAAGCGATCACCTTATCGTTCTGCATTAAAACACACCCAAGTCCCTGACGGGAAGCATCACAATAAACCGTGAAGTTATCTGTACCTTCCGGTAGTGCTAAGATAGGTGCATTGCAGAGTTTATGTTTCAACAGTTGGAAAGCCTCCTCCTGTTGGGAACCCCATATAAACGGTTGGTTCTTCTGAGTCAAAGTGGTAAGTGGCAGAGCGATTTTTGAAAAGTTCTTGATAAATCGACGATAATAACCTGCCAACCCCAAGAATTGACGTATTTCAGTCGGGGTTCGGGGTGTCTCCCATTGTTCTACCGCTTTGATCTTACTGGGATCCACTTGAATACCATTCTCATTCACAACATGCCCCAGAAACTGAACTTCTCGTAACCAAAATTCACACTTGGAAAATTTGGCATATAGCTGTTCACGTGCTAGAAGTTCTAAGATGAGTTTCAGATGTTGGGCATGTTCCTGCTGGTTCCGGGAATAAATGAGAATATCATCAATAAATACAATCACAAACTTATCCAGATAAGGTCTACATACTCGGTTCATCAGATCCATAAAAACTGCAGGTGCATTGGTTAAACCAAACGGCATTACTAAAAACTCGTAATGTCCGTACCGGGTTCGGAAAGCAGTTTTTGGAACATCATTGTCATGGATTCGCAACTGATGATATCCGGACCTCAAATCAATTTTTGAGAAATATGTAGCACCTTGCAACTGATCAAACAGATCATCAATACGAGGTAATGGATAACGGTTCTTGATTGTCAGTTTATTGAGTTCCCTGTAGTCGATACACATCCTGAATGATCCATCTTTCTTTTTCACAAAAAGAATTGGTGCTCCCCAGGGTGAAAAACTGGGTCGAATGAAACCTTTATCAAGAAGTTCCTGTAATTGACCTGAAAGTTCTTGCATTTCAGATGGCGCAAGCCGATACGGGGCTTTAGCAACAGGTGCAGCGCCAGGAATCAAGTCAATACGAAATTCAACCTGTCTTGTTGGGGGTAATCCTGATATATCTTCAGGAAAAACTTCAGGAAAATCTTTGACTACTGGGATATCAGTGATACGTGTAGGTGAAGAATTGTGCTCGGTCACGTGTGCCAGGAAAGCATAACAGCCTTTCCTTAAAAATTTCTGAGCCCGCATACAAGATATGAGACCAAGTTTTCTACCGGCTCGTTCTCCTTGAACTACCAGTGTATTACCGTTAGGTAATGGAATACGGATCACCTTAGTTTGACATACAACTTCCGCTTGGTTATCAGAAAGCCAATCCATGCCTACCACGACATCAAAGCTACCAAGCTCAATAGGAAGTAAGTCGATACAGAAAAGGTGATCATTCAGATTCAAGGAACATCCTTGAATAACACTGCTAGTTTTGATCATCTTGCCGTTTGCAAGTTCAATGACATAAGGAGTTTCTAGTTCTACCGTAGGCAATGAAAGTAATGATGCAAATTCAGGAGAAATAAAACTCTTATCTGCTCCTGTGTCAAATAAAACTGATGCATAAAGATTATTGAGAAGGAACGTACCAGTGACAATGTTTGCATCATGTCTTGCCTCGGCTGCACCAATCTGAAAAGCTCTACCCCTAGCTTGATTCCCTGGATTGGTGTTATTGGTTGGACAATTGCGCATGAGGTGATCAGGGCTTCCACAAGTGTAACATGACCGGTTCGTTTGAGCAGTGGGTCGTGGAGCTTGGTTTGGTTGACGAGCAGGAAAGTTGCAGTATTTAGCATAGTGTCCTACCCGATTACATTTTGCACAAACAGGACATGGTCCTGTGTGATGGTAGGGACACCTATCACATTTGGGCGCCGGCCCAGTGTAAACTTTCCTCTCCGGTACCGCCGCTCCATAGTTTTTCACGGTTGGTTTGTTCTGACTGGTTTCAGCTGGAGCTTTGGTCTTGGACTTGCCAAACCATTTACGTTTGGTACCTTTAGAAACGTTCGAGGTACCAGCTTCACTACGGCCCACGGCCGTCTGAGATTTTGAGATCAATGTACCACTTCTTACCGCCTCATCGGTAAGCTTGGTGGTCAACAGAATGGTTCTTTTGAGGGTTGTGGGTTCAGCAGCAGTTACATTTCCCCGAATCTGGGGAACCAACCCTTTGATATACTTCTCAATCAATGCTGCCTCAGTTGGAAACATATTGGGAAGTAGACAAGTAAGTTCATGAAAACGATCGGTGTAGGCTAAAGAATCAGCACCGACCATTGAGTGACTCCAGAATTCCTCCTGAAGTTTTTGGATTTCAGTGATTGGGCAGTACTCTGACATAATCAGAGTTTTGAATTCATTCCAGCCCATAGAATCAACTGTAACAGAACCCAAAGTTTTAGCCTGGGTATTCCACCAGGTAAGAGCTGATTCTTTCAAAGAACAGGCAGCATAAGACACCTTATGCTCCTCCAGACACTGGCTGATTTTCAGTTTTGTTTCCATCTCCTCGATCCACCTAAGGAGTCCAGCCGCTCCTTCCCTACCTGTGAAAGTAGGTGGGTTACAGGAAGCAAAGTATTTATACGTACATCCCTGTCGTGGTGGATCAGGAGCAGTAGTAGTTGTGCCTGTGGTATGAACAGTTTCAACGTGTCCACCTGTGGCATTATGTTCCACATGACCAGACCCAGAAGTGACATGTGGCTGTGGTGGTATTACAATGCCAGCAGCCGATAATTGTTCCTTTACGATTCGGGCTATAGCTGCTTCATTCAATACCGACCCACTAGGAGCTGCTATTTGTGTCGGGTTTGGGTCCTGGTTCACCAGAGGAACGGTATTTGTTTCAGAAACAGGTGGTGGAACTGGATTCGGTTCAGGGGGAGTAATATTCTCGGTAGCTTTCTTAGCTGGACGACCTCTTTTCGGAGCCATAGTTCTGCTCACATGCAGACAAACTCAGGTCAGTTCAAGAATATTAAAGATATAACCCTTTTTAATCACATAACTCAACCATGTTCAGACATGCTGACAATTTCATGTTGAAATGTGATCATTCAAGTATTCAAGTATAACTACATTGAAAAGATCCAGATACGTTCTCAATTCACACTAGTCATTCAGATATTCGTAGTTATACTTAGTCCTGTTATTTCAAAACATGTGTAGAGTATAACCCAACTCATTGCCTCGCAATACATGTTTTTAGAGATATGTTCATACAGGACTAGGATATGTTCTCACACAAGTCCTCTGATATGTTCTCAGTTCATGTACTAGATATGTTTTCACACAACAACAGATATGTTCACGTGTTCTCGTACAGTATGGCTCTCGTACTGTACTTTAGTTACAGATATGTTCTCATTAGATATGTTCTCGTTCACATTACAGATACGTTCTCGTTCAGATATGTTCTCGTACAGTATGGCTCTCGTACTGTACTTTAGTTACAGATATGTTCTCATTAGATATGTTCTCGTTCACATTACAGATACGTTCTCGTTCAGATATGTTCTCGTACAGTATGGCTCTCGTACTGTACTTTAGTTACAGATATGTTCTCATTAGATATGTTCTCGTTCACATTACAGATACGTTCTCGTTCAGATATGTTCTCGTACAGTATGGCTCTCGTACTGTACTTTAGTTACTGATATGTTCTCGTTAGATATGTTCTCGTTCACATTACAGATACGTTCTCGTTCAGATATGTTCTCGTACAGTATGGCTCTCGTACTGTACTTTTAGTTAATATATTCGCATACAGTATGGCTCTCGTACTGTATTTTCGCGCAATATATGTTTTTAGTTAAATATATTCGCATACAGTATGGCTCTCGTACTGTATATCAGCGCAATATATTTTCAGTTAGATATATTTGCATACAGTATTGCTCTCGTACTGTATTTTCGCACAATATATATATTTTTAGTTCGACATATTCGCATACAGTATGGCTCTCGTACTGTATATCAGCGCAATATGTTTTCAGTTAGATACGTTCTCATACTGATATGTTCATAGATACGTTCTCATACTGATATGTTCATAGATACGTTCTCATACTGATATAGATATAGTGTTCACATAACATACAACAGATATACAGAAACAAACGTTTGATTAAAACAACACTGTTATTATAGAACCATAAAGTTTATGATACAAAGAGTGCCCTCATAATACATCCATACAAACAACCTATCCGTCTATGAGATGTACAATGAAAATCCCAAAAATGTGGGTCAACTGATCTGACTTACCGTAAGAAATACGGTAAACAGGCTAGCACTATAGCTATAGTAGCAAGTACTATAGCTAACCAGATAAGTCTAGCCTCGGTGCTCAGTGTACCGAGCATCCAGATCAGTCCCTGCAGCCTTTCCCCAAAGGCTGCCACCCGCTGCTTACATGCAGCAATCATCTCCCTCCACCAGGTCCTCCGAAGGCGATCCTCAATGGTCGCCCTCCAGGCTAGGGTGTCCGCACCCTGAGTAGTCACCTGCTCCATAAGAGCCAGGTGAGACGTGAGAATCTCCAACACCGTGTTACGGGTGTCCTCCATCGTGACATGTTGCTGCTGCAGATCCTGTCGGAGGCCCAGCAGGTCCTGAGAGACCTGCTGTACCTGAGCCCGAAGCTCAGCCTGGTGGGAGGATTCTCCCACCTCGTATACTGGTGCTGGCTCGTCCCGTGGAGCCATAGGGCGTCGTGGAGGTAGCCCCGTGGTCTTGCGGGCCTGGCCCCGCATACGCCTGAGCCCGTCCCATGCCGGGGCTCTGTGTGGTGAGGAGCTCTGCCTCCTCATGGCCGAAGCGTCGGCCAGCGGTGAGTGGGGTGGACTGTGCACCGGTGGGGATCCCGGTGGTGGTGGTATAAACGGAGATCCGGGCGGTAGTGGTGGTACAAAAGGAGATCCGGGTGGTGTAGCTGGTAGCTGTGGTCCCACCTGAGATGATACAGAAGACGCATGAGATGGTACTGCACCCGAGCTCGATCCCGGGCTGTCACTGGGTGTGTCGTCAATGATGATGTAAGGGAATCTCTGGTAAATATAGTTTTCTCCCGGGTTCGCCATTGCTGAATAAACAAAGTTCTAGATCAGTATCATGAAATAAACATTGAATAATAATATTCAATACAAACATGATATGATATCTCTTCCTATCTCAAAGCAACTATTAGTCTTTAGAATTGTTAGTGTTTTGCTTGAATTGAATCAAACTAGAATGCACACGTGTTGCAAATTTCAGTTATGCTGGCCACTCATAACTGGAATTTGTACCACCTGATTATCCTGGTTTAATTCAAAACAAGTTTTGTTCAATATTAATGTTCGGTGCTCTCTGTGTTACTATACGAACCTATGGTTATAGTCTAGGTTTCTAAGTCAACCTATTTCTCTATAACCTGTGGCTCTGATACCACCCTGTCACACCCCCACCTCTCTTCACCTGAGAATGATGTCATCAAAAGGGTAGCGGAAGCATAGTGGTGATGTCTCAGAGCATGAGGGGTGACTTACTTGATCCGGTATCATCATAGCACACAGATTACGAAAAGTAAAACTTACATTACAAGGTTCGTGGTTACAAATACTATTACAGTTTATACATATTACAATTTATTTAATTACAGTTATTGCTAGTGCTGTGAGTGCATCCTCACCGTTGTCCTTGATTGCCTGCAAAAGTTTTAGTTTCGAAAACATCAGCACAAAGCTGGTGAGTTCATACAGTTTAGTTAAATCATATGATATGACAGTTAAGTTCAAATACATGTTCACAGTTCCGGATAACCATGGGACCCGTATCTAGTTCCTTTCGGACGATATGTTCAGTTCTCGATATTACCCGTCGGTACATATCTTATTGCCTCATTATCTTAATGTCTATCACACCATTAAGAAGTTCAGGAAACAGATAACAAACATTCACACCAGGGGAGATGCAATCCTCCCAGTGAATGGGGTGTCAACCGATAGTACTATCAATGTTTTCTGCTCGGCCACACATGGGTTCACTAGATACAGTTCAAGAATGAGGACTTTGATATCATGATAGAGATACTAACGGCAACAATCCCATGAAATCCACAAATTCAGTTAATCACATGAAATCACGCAGATAACAGTGACACATATCATATGATCAAGAAAAGTTTAGCAGTTATACCCCGATGTTTATACAACATTAAAAGAACAGGGGTGGTACGAAACTCACCTGAGTTCAGATGAGTGCTAAGACCTCGCGTAACTGGTGCTAATAATGTAAATCTGCATTAGGTTATATTTGATTAATGATTTATGTTCTAACCTGCTGATTAAATCTGTTTGAACGTTCAATGTCATAGACATTGTAATGAAAAGTCATCAAACCGATATTCGGTGTTTAATTAGTTATTGAATCTAATATCATACAATGTATGATAATGTAGGTACCTAGACTGATTTAGATACCTAATATGAAGTTGATGACATGCTTGATCAATCAAAATAATCTCTGATTAACCAGTTAGGTAATGTTGTTGATTATGCTCCTGAAACAGTTTTCAGATGAAATCACAGCTTAGGAATGATTAATTCTGGTTACTGGTTATCCAGATATCACAAAACATAACAATGTGACATTGGAATATGTTAAACAATCATGTTTAAAATACTAATATGACTGTTATCATAAACACCAGACAGTTATTCCAATGGGTAGGTTAATGATTGTGATTAGTTTGAAATGCCTGGGATTAACCTTGCATTTCAAAGATTAACCAAAATAATCACCTACATTGTCATAATTAAATGGTTTAAACCATTATAATCATTGTTATGATTTGGTGGAAACCGGGCATTATAACGGATCAAAACAGGTAATTACCCGTTAACCTGTCAAGTTATCCGTTAAAAATCATTCCTAGCTATCATATAATCAATAATCAACAACCCTAACTAGATCATTACGTTCAAAATCAAGATTTAATCAATCAAAACTAAACCAGAAGGTTAAACGGATAGTTACCTGAAACGAGCGGTTTAACGGACAGAAATACGATCAGAACGTGTATCTACGATGACCGGTTCGTTCTAGTAGTTGTGGTGGGTTTAGATTTGGGTTTTGATGGACAAAAGTTGAAAAAATGAAGGTACAGGTCGTTTGGTTCGAACAGAAGTGAAGAAGAAGAGAAATAGTTTCTTCACATGCAATCTGATTATCTATCTGATCCATTTACACCGCCATACTCGTCGCGTACCGCGACGAGAATCAACAGGGCCGTCGCGTACCGCGACGGATCTCGGAACAAAAATCAGATATTTAATTCATCGCGTATCGCGACAGACAGCCACATAAGTGTCGCGTACCGCGGCGAGCTCATTTTTGTAATATTTTGAAATTTTCTTCGTTTCGCGATTCCAGACAATCCGTAACTCCGTTTCGCGATCCGTTTTCTCCTATGTTCTCGATTTCTCGCATACTTTAAACCTGCAATAATTACAATCATCAATTTCGCGCGGATTTCTAGAACAACCAAACGTGTGAACGTCATTGATGACGTAATCTTTACCTGCAATTGTCACAGCAGACCTAGTTAATTCTTTAATACAATGTTTAGAATTTCATTTGTAATTGTTTGTTTATTCAATTATTGTAATGTAACTTGAGTTTAATAAATGGAATGTTTGTGTTGTTAATAATGCATGCTTTAATTATTCAAACCTATTAATAGCACCATGAGCTAATGAACAGTCGAGCTCGCGCCCCGACGAATTCTGCCGTTGGTCGGGGTGTGACAGTTTACAAGTTATGTTATGATATATGTTCGAGGATATTGAAAGGACATTGTAAAGGATGTTGAAAAGGACTTTGATTGCTTATATATGGTGAATGAAAAAAATGCATATATGACTTGTATGATGACTTTTGATGAATTCTTTAAATCTAGCATGCCTTCTAGAAAACTTGTAATAACAAAGACTTAGACTTATCTCTACATAGACATGGTATTGCATCACTTTATATATATATATATATATATATATATATATATATATATATATATATATATATATATATATAGGAAAGGGATCATATAATAACCCTCATTAATTACGGTAACCCATTAACCTTGGCAAAAAACGCTCAAATCGTAAAAAAAAAATTTCATAGTTTTTTTATGCAAAAATAGGGGGCTCCTTTTTTAAGCGTTCGCTAATTCACAAGCGTTAAAAAGTTAAACGAAATGTAAGTTTGCGTTACACTGCGACACTTAAATAAATGTTCGCAGTATAACGCAAACTTACATTTCGTTTAACTTTTTAATGCTTGTGAATTAGCGAACGCTTAAAAAATGAGCCCCCCTATTTTTGCATAAAAAAAACCATGAAAAAAAATTTTGCGATTTGAGCGTTTTTTGCCAGAGTTAATGGGTTACCGCAATTAAGGTGGGTTAACAATGGATTCTTACCCTATATATATATATATATATATTATAACTTGTATGAGTGCTCACAAACTATGCAAATAGTTGATTAAATTGTATTTTACATGTGTGACAGATTGATTGAAAAACATGAAGATATAAGCTAGACATTAGTAGACCTAGTTAATAAATGAAAATAATTTATGTTATGTTATAACAATTTATATTATGCAATGTTGGATTTGAATGTATATGTTTGGACGTTTGATGAATTCTTTAATATTAATGTCTAATTATTTAAACTTTAATATTATCACCATGAGCTTTTGAACAATCACGATCACGTCCAGACATATTCCGCCGTAGGTTGTGTTGGCACACTCACATCGGTGCGTGAGAGCGTGTGGCTTATCGGATTACTTGGTTCTCCTTCGTTGCTGCATCGAGACCATCTGCTATTTCAGTTAATTTCCTGGCTCTCTTAAACAATCTTTGACCTTTTTGTTTTATTTGTCTAGACCAGCGTACTTCTAGATTCTTTTGTTCTTTTCAGGCCTTAAGACAAATTTTTTTTTGAACAACGAACGTCTCAATCGTGTGAACCCACTGTTTCACGTTATGTCACCAAGGTCTAGTTACTTGGACCTCTCATGAGCCACCACACCCCTATTTCGCTGCGGAAGGGTATTGAACCCAAGACCTCCCATTTGGAAGAATCCTGGGGTACCATTGAGTCAATGCCTCATTGGTCTTAAGACAGTTAGGTTATAGGTTATTGATACACAACATTATCTTTTTATATTTAAAAAATATGACTAATAAAGAATATTTGGTTCTAGTCTTTGTTCCTTTTGGTCTTGCCATTCAACTACTAATGTTATCATTGATTACGTCACTTCAGTTAAATTTAATTTGAAATCATACCCAAGTCACAAAAAACAAAGTTGATGGCTCCGAGTTCTTTCAAATGGAGCAAATTAGCTCGTATTTATTTACCAAGTATTAGAAACCTTCTCATCTCACATTTGGTCCTCCAACACATAATACCAAATATAGTGTCTATAAAATGATGCTCGATTCTTACATATAAGGAACTTTATAAACGTATATGTCCTTTCGCGTAACAATCGTTAAGAGTACGTTAAAGAGTTAATGAATTACTGAAATTTCTATACATTAGTCAAAGTAACATGTCAAGAATCTTCGGTGTTTGTAATTTTTTCATAGTGTGAGCAACTTGATCAATCACTAGTTGCTTATGTTATGGAAATATGGATTTCAATAAGACTTTTTAAGAGTTAAAATCCCTTTTGCCTCTCAGTGTTGATGTGCAGGTTTTGCAAACCCAACGAAAGCGCATTCTTATTTATGAGTTTCTTGATCGAGCTAAGACAAGAATACGATTCCATTCGATCTCAGTTTTTTAATGAATTTGTTATCCCATCGCTACAAGGGTGTCTTCTGAAGCAATCTCTCTGCCTCTTCTTGGGGTAGGGAAAGGTTTGTTTTCTTCTCACCACTTCCAGACCCTACTTAAAGTGGAATTTAACTGGGCACGTTTGTTTGTTTATTCCTAGCTTATACAAGTGCTTTAATACGCCAAGGGGATTATGAAGGGATTAAGGTAGCTCACATGGTGATTACGGTGCCTAGACCCCACTCTAAGTGGGATTTTACTGGGTATGCTTGTTGTTGTATGGTGATTACGGTGGTCGTTGATATGCTTACAATTACATGTCATTTTAGTATCATTTACATATTATTTTTGTTTCTTTCTTTGAAAATTTTAGTAGATTAGTTACTTACTGTGACACTCCATTCTCGGTCTCCTAGGAAGTTCAATGCCAGATTATCAAGTTTACACAAAACCAAAGTCAAATAGAGATATTGTAGCAGAAAACTAAAGAAAGAGGAGTGCATTCATTCAAAAGACAAGTTCAAAAGATCACAATAAACATTGCTAGAGATAACATATGCATCAATTCTAATCTATGCTAACTTCATCCGAGATGCTCTTCCAATCCTTGTTGATGTTGCTTTTTCTTTTTCCTTGCTATTGTTACTTAAGGTTAAGAGGCGAAGCTTAATAGGGACCGGGTGCCGATCGCCTCCCTCTTTTTTCGTCCGTATTGTTAATTTTTCGGCCGAAATAAAAATCGTTGTTTTGCCCCCCCCCCCCCCACACACCCTACCCTCACTTCAAAAAATTAACATTTATTTTGGGTTTCAAAAATTTCCGCCCCCCTCACTTTGCCCAAGCTCCGCCACTGTTAAGGTTGCAACTCCACCTCATATGAATTGCTAAATGCTTAGCTTACGCTGGTGAGTTCTAAATTTTCAACACCTTTTTCACCCATAGTCTTGCAAAAATATTTAACAATACAGTTTATAAAAGACATAATCAATAAGGTTATATATAACTTGTTATGAATATATGGTGTAGTTAGAAACTATAGTAAAGCATGATGTCCTCCCACTTAAGCATTGTAAAATAGTCGCGCTGACTTCGTTATCATCACTTTGAATATTTACAATACCAGCTATCAAAAAAGTCCATTGGTCACATCTAGCAGACTTAATAGCCTCAAAGAAGTTATGATTACCAAAAAAACGTAAAACATTTACTTGTCAAAAGCAGATCCTTGTTGACCTTGAAATGTTTTGAAAAATCTCCCTACTGCACCGCAGTTACAGGCTGTGCCCAATCTATTTTGAAATTGTTTTATTTATTTGTCACATTTGAGAAAACTATACATGTATCAAACCAAATTGTTTTACCCCTACTCCCAATCATATATTAAAATGTTCAACTACCTACTTAAATAGTATGAATATAATGAGCACCAACTTATTGGTTAATTTCTTGTATGTAGGGGTGTGAATTTTCGGCACGACCCGAGAACATGACACGAACCTAACACGATTTTTTTGGGTTAGGGTTTTGACTAAACCAGTTATGGTTCATTTCAGGTCGAACCCGCCAACCCGATTATATAAATGGGTCAGGTTCGGGTCAATTTTCAAGAGGGGCGAAATAAATTTTTTTAAAAAATTTTACACTACGTATCGAGAAATGTTATGTTATCATTGTATTTAATGTTTAATTTTAATATATATTTATATATTGATTATAGGATTACCAACAAAAAAAAATGAATGATATTATTCAAGATGTTATTTCAAACAAAAAAGAATGTATGATATTATTCAAGATGTTATAATCTTAATACAATAACAATGTTAAATATGAAATATTATGAACAAGATTGAAAAATAACAAATTTTGATTTTAAAATGTTTTTATTTTATTTTGAAAACTGATATATTTTACACAATCTGATGTATTTGGTTAGTGTTTTTTGATTATATAATATATTTTGATAATGATTTATGATTTTAGAGTTGAATATAAAAAGTATATATATATTTTTTAGGTCAAACGAGTCAGGTTCGGGTCAACCCATAAAAAATCGAGTCGGGTTTAGGTTTGTTGGTCTGACCTGATTGTCGAGTTCGGGTCGGGTTCCAAGGGCGGCCATGGGGAAGGGCGAGGCAGGCGACCGCCCTGGGCCCGACAATTTAGGGGGCCCGAAATTTTAAAAATATATATATATTATATATACAAAAAAAGATATAAGAAATATATAACATCAATGTTTAAAAGGACGCGTGAGCGGTAGGGGAAGGGCAAACCTGACCTCTATCCCGGGCTCAAGTTTTGTAAGGGCACAAAATTTTGATATATGTGTATATACAAAGAATATGTTAATGGTTTATTCAGTTCGGTTTAATTGGTTTTCAATTTTATCCCTATCCAAAAACCGAACCGACGTAAACCAAAGTAAATCTAATAAATTGATTAAAACTAAATAAATCGGTTCAAAATCCGAATAAACCGAATTCAACCTCATATATTATTCATCAGATAATAAATTTATATCTGAATTCGGTTTAATCAGTTAACCAAACAAACCGAATTAAAAAATATAGAACGATAACCGAACCAAAAACCGAAATTTAATACTTGAATTCGCTATAGGGTCTTTTTTCCGGTTCGTCTTGAGCGTCTCAATTATTAGGGCCGCCTCTGAAAGGGCCCATTTTTTTTCTCGCCCCAGGCTCCGAAATTATATTTGATTCTAAGGGCCGGCTCTGTAGGGTTCGGGTTGGTGTAATGCCAACCTGGCCCATTTAGCACCCTACTTGTATGTTCTAACATGAATAGACTTTCATTGTATTGACTAGAGTTATATATAGGATATATGTAGGGTAATACAACCAACCACCAACTCACTAAGCTTTCAATACGTGGAAGTTCACCTTTCAGTAAATCATGTAGTAATCCCAACATTATCAATGCCCAAAGCAGTTCTAGCATACGATTAAATATTATAAAGTATGACTGACTAACCTTTAAAACCATCCACTACCCAAATACACTAATAGTTTCCTAACACACTGAAGAAGTTTTCTTAAACACTAACTTTACAAAGAAGAAAATTTTTAATATAGTTGTCTACAAACATCTATGTCGTAGCCTGATGGAGAGTGTTAGACTATATGATGTAAAATGTTACAACTTATAAAAGATAAAACCACATATTGTTATTAGATTTTCCACACATTAAATAATATTAGTTAACTAGTTAAGTACCTTTACAAGTGACCAAGTTGTCTAAGTGTTATAGAGTTAGCTTCTTTATAGAAATAAGTTGCGTTATAAGTTTGTAATGCTAGCTCATTCACATTAGAAAAAAGTCAATTCTTCATTAATGTACTTTGCCTACAAACATTTCTTTTTTTATTTTATGATAATTAAGTTACAGCTAATATTAATCTAATTAACATCACTGGTTCATAATAAGATTTGAACTCTAAAGCATAAAGAATTTCGCTTTTAACACATTTTTTACCACCACCTAAATTCCTATAACATCTTGGTCTCACAACACTTGAGGTAATTTGGTTACAAAAGGTTATAATTTGCTAAAGTTAGTGATAGGTATGAGTATAAAAGCCCTTAAAAAACGGTTAAAATTCATCTTTTCTATCTTAGTTATAAATCTATCTTAGTGATAATAGATTCAAATCTTACATAAGAATAAATAATGTGTAGATTTGAGTGTAGGATTATAAAAATGTGCATATTTGTAATTAAATACAATAATACTAAAACAAAAGTTTATTATAATAAAAAACACCTGAGAATGAGAAAGACATGTCTTACTCTATTGTTTATTTTCAATTTTGTTTTTCATCTTTCCAAATATTTAATAAATAAGGGGACATATATTATTATCTGAAATTATTTTATTTGCTCACTTGTATCATTTATTAAATAATAATGATAATGATGTTAAAAGAATATATTTTAATATTAAAAAATTTTTGATTATTATATTTGTTAACAAAATAATTCAAATTACTGTTTTTCTTTATTTATTATACTTAATAAATTAAAATAATTGAAGGACACTTGTCACAAATATATAGTATTTTTACATTGTTTTTCTCGTTTCTCTCTCCTAATAAATACACAAATTTATTAAATACTAATTATATAATTATATATTTTTTATACTTTTTTCAATCAAAAAAAGTATTAATAGTAAAAAAATATATTACATAATAATATTAAATACCAATTATATTATATATACCTTTTATAATTAAAAAGGAATTCTTAATATAATAAAAAAATATTTTAATATCAAAAAGCACACTTTTAAAAAATCAAATTATTATAAAATATGTAAGTTTTTCAAAAATTTATAACTCATGATGTTTTTCATAATTTATAATTCATTATTATAAACTGTTTATTTTTTTTCTTTACTAACTTGTTTAATAACATAAGATCAGGGCTGGTCCAATGGGCCAAGCAACCCAAGCAAGGGCTTAGGGCCCCCAAAAATATAGGGCCCCCAATTTTTTAAAACTTTTTAATATGTATTGGGCTTTTTTACTTGGTTTTGTTTCTTAACTGAACGTGAAGGCGTGAAGCAACGGAGGCATTGAGCGGAGGCCCAGGCCCAATGGACCAAAGCCATATGGAATGTTTTAATGCAGATTTATAAACTTCGGAGGTCAATTGGTCAAAACCACCAATTTAGAACTTAGGGTTTCTCATTTCTGGGAGGTTGATCGAAGAACCAGAGTTGGTATTGGAGGTCAATTGGTCAAAACCACCAATTTAATCCACCGTCGACTCGTTGAGCACTCACCACTCCGTTTCACTCTCGAGTTCTCTGCTGTTTTCGAAGAACACTCGTTTTGCTTGTTTGCCGGTCGTCGGAATCTGGAGTAGAGGTCTGTGCCGCATCGTCGGAGTACAGCTCCGCACCGCGTCTGTCGCTCTGCTTGTCTGCCGGCCGATGGAGGACCGAAATACCCATATCAATTTCTATGAGTCTAGGTTAGTAATTTTATTTACTGAATTATTTATTTTACTTTAATTGTTTATGTTAATTTGGTATTTTGGTTTTTGGTAACTAGTTAAGGTGCTTAAGGCTTTAAGTTTTTAGTTGACTAATTAAGTTGTTTTTGTGTGTTATATTGCTGGTCGCAAGCCCGGATAAAAAGATGAGGGTTTATGACCTTAATCGTTAGTTAAGGGCCTCAAATTTGTATTCCGCTTAGGGCCATTGAAATGGTTGAGCCGGCCCTACATAAGATAGCATCCTGTTATTTTGTAAAAAATAACATTTCTAAAAAACAACTTTTTTAAAATGAAATGTTTAGAAATCAAACTTTAAAAATTAATTTTTTAAAATACAATATTATTAATGCTAATCATATTTAAAACTAAAACTCATTTACAATATTAAATACTTACTAATATACGAGTTTTTTAAGTTGATCGTAAATAGAGTATATGATAAGACCGTGGGGTGTGCCCCGTTACTGGGCGTTGGTGGGGCGTGGAGGGGCGTGGCACACCGCCCCCTAGGGGCGTGAGAGGGGCGTGGGTATTGTGGCGTGAGTCCAGCAACGGCGTGGGTGGGGTGGGTTGGGGAATGCATTCGACCGTTACAAATTAAAAAAAAAAATAAATAAAACCTATATATAAAATCATCACATCCTCTATAATATTCACATCTCACTCTCTAAAATATTCACATCTCACAAAAAAAAATCAAACAAAAAATCAGTATTTTTATAAAAATGGAGTTTCTACGGGAGGATGACGATTTTAGCGAAGGAGAAGATTTTTTAATCGAAGCCGCACAACTTACTCTCGACATCATCAGACAACAAGTTGAAAGACCTGTTCTAACTAGAAGAGCACGAATTAATCGAGATCGTCTTGGAGTTCACGCACGTCTTGTTGAAGATTATTTTTCAGAAAATCCGAAATACCCCGAACATTTATTTCGGCGTCGGTTTCATATGAGTCGGAATCTTTTTTCACAAGTGCGTAATGATTTGGAACAAAACTATGATTTTTTCCAACAACGGTGCGACGGAAGAGGAAAGATCGGGTTTTCCGGTCTTCAGAAATGTACTTCTGCAATACGGCAACTAGCCTACGGCACTAGCAGCGATTCGTTTGATGAGTATTTACAGATGTCTGAGCGAATGGGGCGGGAATGCATTTATAATTTTTGTAAAGGCGTAATTAGATTGTACGCGAAAAAATACTTGAGGAAACCAAATTCACATGACATCCAGCAGATTTATACGTTTCATGAAGAGGTTCATGGTTTACCCGATATGTTAGGTAGTCTCGACTGCACCCATTGGGAATGAGACAATTGCCCAACAATATGGCGAGGTCAATTCCAACGAGGCGACCATCCAAGACCAACTTTTATGCTAGAAGCTGTTGATGGTATTTATCCACAATGGGCTACTTTCGTCAAATCCTTTACATCACGACAAACTGAAGATGAAAAACGTCTGTATTTCCAAAATCGTCAAGAGGGGGCAAGAAAGGATATTGAACGAGCATTCGGCGTTTTAAAGAAAAAGTGGCACATGATTCAACACCCTGCTAGAGCATGGAAGCCAAGTCGTATCCGAAATGCGTTATACGCATGTGTGATACTACACAACATGATAATTGAAGATAACGGTCGAGCGATATGTGAATTTTATGAAGAAGACGATCCAAATTTGTTGGAGCATGTGGAGATCAACGACGAAGAAAAACAAGCAAACCGTCGAATGTTTCGCAACGAGGATACACATGCGAACCTCAAAGCCGATTTGATTGAACATTTATGGAAAAATCGTTTTTATTAATTTTTTTTATTAGTTTGTAATATTTTTATTAATTTTTTTTATTAATTTGTAATTTTTTTATTAGTTTGTATTTTTTTTATTAATTTTTTTTATTAGTTTGTAATTTTTTTTATTAATTTGTAATTTGTTTTTATTAATTATATCTCAATTTAAATTAAAAAGGAATGATGACGTGGAGTGAGTGGGTAATGGGGCATTTTCACCAAAATGGTGGGGTGAGTGGTTGTGGTGAGTGCTTATGTGGCGCCTACGTGACGCAAACGTGGAGTGATTGGGTCATGTGGCACACCCAATAGTCTAAAACATAAGAATACTGTCGTAGCGTCTGGGGTTTAGATATGGCGGGAATTCTTGGCGCAATTACATTCAACCTCCAATTGGCTGGCAATTTTACTCCTTATAAACCCTACCTCCATCTCCATTTACGATCATTTCAATCATCTGCCTTCAACTGCTCATCTAAATCATTTGATTAACCAATGGCACAAATCATCAACAGCAAGCCTGAAATCGAAGAACCGGCCCCAAAACTTCAGAAATTTGAAGATCCAAACGGAAACTCAGATCACCATCTCCCTCTTTTCAAAGTCAAGAAACTGTCGGAGAAAGCTGTTTTGCCTTCCAGAGGTTCGTCTCTTGCCGCCGGTTACGATCTTTCAAGGTACGTCAAGTACTCAAGTCAAGTACTCAAGTGTCCTTAAAAGTTCCTAATATGAGAAGAACGAACCCTAATTTCGGTTTTTTAGGGATCGTTTTGAACTAATTTATTGATTTGCGTTTTCTTCAGTGCAATCGAGACTAAAGTTCCTGCAAGGGGAAAAGCACTGGTTCCCACAGATTTAAGCATAGCAGTACCAGAAGGAACATATGCACGAATCGGTAAGCTTTTGAAAACTTTCATGTATAAGATTTTAGGGTTTTGTACTTTTGTGATGTAACGGTTCTAATTTCTGTAGCTCCGAGATCTGGTCTGGCATGGAAGCACTCGATTGATGTGGGTGCAGGTGTGATTGATGCCGATTACAGGGGCCCTGTTGGTGTCATACTGTTCAATCATTCTGATGTTGATTTTGAAGTGAAAGCTGGTGATCGAATTGCACAGTTGATTATCGAGAAGATCATCACCCCTGAAGTTGTTGAGGTTGATGATCTGGATTCAACTGTTAGAGGTGCAGGTGGGTTTGGATCAACAGGTGTTTGATATGATCTGTGCAGTGCAATTTAGACGTTATGTTGAAGGAGCATTTTATCGAATAGGTGGTGGGTGTGTGAAAGTGAAAATCTTAGCAGATTTTTGTTTAACTAAAAGATGTTGCATAAAATTTTGTAGTGATAATCTTGACTATCTAATTACAATATTATTATTAAATTTTCAAGACTCAGATTACACCTGTATGGCCTTTGATATAGGGTTGTATGGACCGTACAACACTTTTGATTCAACCCACACAATGGGTGTTTCTATGATCATATATGGTAGGTGGGTTTGGATCGTTTATCAATCATATGGTACCCTGCTTATGTGGTTAGTATGGTTAGTGCAGTCATATATAGCTCATATAGGTTGGTAGAGTGTTGAAATGACCCATTTATTAAATTGCTTTTTGGGTCCTGAATCATTACATGGCTATTGATGTAAGCAACTGAGCATGGTTATATTGGAAAACAATTTATAAATTATTTGTGCTATGTTGCATAAAATGTATTAATTTTCAATAAAGTTTGAATATAAACTTAAAAATAAGCAGTCAAAACTACTCAAAAGCACAAAAATGTTATTGTGATCCAATGCCATAAAACATATCTACCTGTAAAATGATTGTGTGCTTAACTAAAAATCTATTCTAATAAAATAATAGCTTATGTGTCCATGTGCCCATCTCTGCAGCCTCCTGCTCTAGGGTTTTTCTACCCAAATTAAGGTAAGCATGTATCAATTAATCAATCATTTAATCATGCGTTAATTACATTGACAATCGTTGAGAACCGTATGATTTTGTTCTTTAAATTCAAGTTTCTTGAAGCAGTTTCTTGTAATTATAACATTTGAAGCAAATTGTATTGAAAAGGATCTTGAATCCGTTTACTTTGAAGGTGGGTCAAGTATTTACCGGATTTGTCGTAGGATGTGGTCTTGATATTGGTGTTGGTGTTGGTGTTGGCAGACTTGTAAGTGTAGTAACTGCTGTTTGCCCTTTTCTTTGTTTTGGACGCGTAAGCTGTTGAAGAACATGAAATTCAGGGGGTTTTTTAAATCTAATGTCATGATGCCTGATTTATGATTTTGTTTTGTATGTTGTTTCATAAGCTGTTTTTTATTTCTAATTGTTGTGATTTATGAGTTAGCTTAGTTTGTTTATGTTGTATTAGTTTTTAATTTTAAAATTGGGTTTGTTAAGTTTTGCTTTGATATTTATAGTGAACAACATGTGGTAAGGATATCACTATTTGAGCAATTTACTTGAATTAAAATAATGTTAACCTACTAATAAAAAAAGACAGCAAGCTCTGAGTGTCTATGTATCAGTTAGTTTTGACTATTGATTTAAACAATTTGTTTACCTTAGCTTTAATGAATCAACGTCAGATTGGGGAAAATTCCCAAACTATCCCTTTTACCAAATAATTTCCCTAAAATGTTTATTGATTTTAAGCTTGCACGGATGACGTCTATATAACCAACAAATCAAAAATTGTCATGTGTTCTCACACCCATTTGTAATCGGCGCCAGCCCACATTGACACTGCTGTCACGGGCAGCGGCGCCTATAAATATTTTTTATTCTTATTTTAACATGACTTTTTTAAATTTTTTATGAGTTTTCTTGCATACAGGCGACACTCATACATGTACGGGCATCGTCTACATATGTATGGGGTAGATGGGTGCCTATAAAGGACAAATGTAATTTTTTGATTCGTTTGTTATATGGGCGTCGCCCATATATGTAGGGGCGCCTACGTTCGTACAGACAATGGCCATTTTATGATACTAAAAGTAAAATGGACATTTAGAAAAAAATTGTGGTCAAATGGACAATTTGAGAATTTTTTCTTTATTTTCAGCCAAATTGATTTTATTTTCAGTCTAAATAAGACATTTTTTACTTGAAAAAAAGCACAGGTGCCAACAAGCTAACGTTGATTTTTTCATGTTGTGTAATTGTTTGAGACAATTAGAGCTCCCATATGAACTGTGAAGTCAATGCATTTGTTCTGCTGCATCTATGCGACTCAAATAACAAGCTCCCATCCGTAAAGTGACATCAATCATAAAGGTTTTGAGAGTATGATCTTTTTATCATATTTCTAATTTGGTTCGGATTGGGTTGGGTTGCGAATATGGTCTTAAAATTTTCCAAATCCAAATAAACTGTAATTCGACCCAATAAACACCGTAGCAGGAATATTTAAGGTACAGAGAAGTACTCTACATACATGTTTCTTATAATTTTCCAATTTTGGTTCAAGTATTTGGAAATTGGGGGTTGAACTTATTTGGTTTCCCTTCTCCTTTAAAGCCTAAAGTTGGATTTAATTCCTTTACTTTGGAGCACAGGGGTATTGATGATTGTTCTTTCATAGTAAGGTTATGTAGATTGACTTATTTAAGACAAACCAATTATTCAAAATTTATATGGATCAAATCTTTTTCGAATTTGAATATTCTTTATCCAAAAAAAAAAAAAAAAAAATCTTGTATAGACTTTTGTTGTATTAGCTGTATTTTGTGTAAGCTTTCAAAGTGTTCAACGAATACATATACAAAGGAGATCCTCTATTCTAGGATAGTACAGCTAATTACCAACTAATATCCTTGATTTATGCTAATTAAATTTATTTTTTTTTGGAACAGCTAAACAAGTCATCGGACCCAACAACCCACGCGCTGCGACCACAGACCGCTACCAACCCCCGGAAACATTTAAAGCCGGGCGTTGGCGAGTGCCGAATCGAGGAACCGCTACACCATCTAGGAGGAAACTCACACTGAGAAAACCCCCTAGCTCACCCAGAACATTTTTTGCTCCAGGCGAGACTCGAACCCAAGACCTCTCATTGTTGGTGGTCAAGGAGTACCACTAGGCTATAAGCCCAATATGTTACGCTAATACACCCCCTCAATGCGAGCGGGAGGTTGACGAACGCGAAGACTGTCTTTGAAACAGGTAAATAATATACGAGGTAAGCCCTTAGTGAAGATGTTCGCGTATTGATAATCAGCAGGTATGTGAAGAACGCGGACAACGCCAACCTGAACTTTTCGCGAACAAAGTGGATATTAAGTTCTACATGCTTGGAGCGTTGGTGTTGCACGCGATTATCTGAGAGGTATACCGCCGAAATATTGTCACAATAAACGATGGTAGCCTTGTGAGTTGAAACGGATAGTTCGAGTAGTAGGTTCCGGAGCCAACTCGTTTCTGCAACGGCATTGGCGACTCCTCTATATTCTGCTTCGGCGCTTGATCGGGAGATGGTTGCTTGGCGCTTTGAGGACCAAGAGATTAAGTTATCGCCGAGGAAAACACAATA
The DNA here is from genome assembly GCA_009363875.1 of Mikania micrantha. NCBI lineage: Eukaryota > Viridiplantae > Streptophyta > Magnoliopsida > Asterales > Asteraceae > Mikania > Mikania micrantha. The sequence goes on along the minus strand of CM018687.1, from coordinate 18,931,807 downwards.
GCCGAAGGTGGATCGTCGTGTGTCCGGACACCCACCCCAATCTGCATCAGAGTAGGCAGTTAGTTGTTGAGATTTGGATCGGGTGATGTGTATACCATGCGAGATCATTCCTTTGATGTAACAGAGAACATGTTTCATGAAGCTGAAATGAGGGTCCCGAGGTGCATGCATGAATAGACATAGCTGTTGTACCGCATACGTGATATCCGGTCTAGTGAACGTTAAATATTGTAGAGCTCCCGCTAAGCGACGGTACTGTGTACCATCTTCTAATAATTTCCCGGCGTTGGCGCTAAGTTTTGAGGAAGTGTCAACAGGGGTGGCGGATGGTTTGCATGAAGTCATGTTTGCCCTGTGTAGAATATCGGTTGCGTATGTCTGTTGGGAGAGAAACAAACCGTGTGACTAATGTTGAACCGCAATGCCCAAAAAATTATGAAGCTTCCCAAGATCGGTCATTGCGAACTCACTGGATAAGGATTTGATAATTTGATGAAGTAGGTCGTCACTGGAGGCCGTTAAAATGATATCCACATACAATAATAAATAGGCCATGTGGTTTCCATTCTTATAAATAAATAAGGATGTATCAGTTATTGCACTTTTGAACCCGCATCGTTGAATGAATGTAGCAAACCGTTGGTGCCATGCACGAGGGGCTTGTTTAAGGCCGTAGAGAGACTTGCGGAGCTTACAAACATGATTCGGTTTTGTGGCATCTCGAAATCCGGGCGGTTGGAACATATAAATAGTTTCTTGTAGCTCACCATGGAGGAACATATTTTTGACATCCAATTGATGAATAGGCCAGGTCTTGGATACTGCAAGACTTAAAACAATTCTAATGGTAGCCGGTTTGACAACGGGGCTAAATGTTTCGTCACAATCGACACTGACTTGTTGACTTTTGCCGTTAACTACTAATCTAGCCTTGTAGCGTTGTAACACTCCAGTCGAATTAAATTTGTGGCGAAAGAGCCACATGCACCGGATAATATTAACATCGGTAGGTAATGGTACAAGTTCACATGTGTTATTATTCAATTAGGGCCTTATATTCATCGGTCATAGCGAGGGGCGGCCCTAAGAATTGAGGTGCCCGGGACGGGCCGGGAAAAAAATGCCCCTATTGAATTCAAATATTAAAGCAGTTGATTTCAAAAAAATCGAAAACCGAACCGTATTTGTAACTAAAAAACGAATTTTGAATTTGGTTTTTGGTTCGGTTTCCAGCCATATCCGAGTTCCAAATTAGGTTCCTAATCGTATCTGAATTTTGAATTTCGGTTTTCAGTTCGGCTATCGGTTCCATTTTAGTTTGAATTTGGTTTGTTCGGTTTATTCAGTTAACCAAATAAACCTAATTCAGATTTAAAATTATTATTTTATAAACACTATATAAGATAAAATTCGATTTATTCGGTTTTTAACAGGTTTATTTGGTCGAATTTGGTTTGTCACCGGTTTATTTGGTTTTTAATCAGTTTATTCGGTTTGTTTGGTATTAACCAAAACTGAACCGAACAACTTCCCGACCTTGGTTCGGTTTTTGGATAGAATGAAAACCGGTTAAATCAAACCAATGAACACCACAGAATCTCTGTTTAAATTAAACCGTGTTTTTATAAACAGTTTCTTTTCGTTATTTATAACTTGTTGGTTCTTGTTTAAATGAATCTCTGTATATACGTATAGGTTAAAAAAATGGGCCCGGGACGGGGGTCGGGTTTGCCCCTCCCCCGGGCCGCCCCTGGTCATAGCAACATACCAGTTTGGTTGGGTTAAGGCTTGAAGGTGGGATTTTGGAATGGGTGAAATGGATTTGGTGTATAGGTTTAATCCGTTAGAAGGTTTGGAGATGCCGTCTTTGGCCCTAGTGAACATGGGATGTTGATTTATTTGTGGCGGTGGGGGAGGTTGGGTGGACGAAATAATGCCGGTTAATGTTGAGTTGGCCAATTGGGAAGGTTGGTTTAGTTGAGGGTGTTGGGTCTGCTAGGATTGTTGGGCTGTGAATTGGTGTTGGGCGAGATTGGGAGGTTGAGGAGTGGGATGATGATTGGCTATTGTGAGATGGTGGGCTAGGAGGAGGACTTGGATCGGTGGTTGGAAAGTAAGTGGGGAAGGGTCTAATGGGTTAAGAAAAGAGTATTCGTTTGGTGGGTGATGGGTTAAGAAAAGGGTCTGATGCACAATATGTTGCGCTAATATTTTGCTCCAATTCAAAAATACAATGACCAATACATCTGTGCTCCAAAATAAAAAAATAATACATTATTTATAGTCATTTTCACCTTAACATAAGATAAGAACAAATTTATACTTTTTTTTATTAGTTATACTACTTTAACTTTTCAAATTTATTATTAATTACTTCAACACAAATTAAGTTTTCATATTCCTCTCTCTAAAATCACCACATCTATGTAGAAGACGTATTTTACAACTACGTATTTTTAAAAATGTATTTTTTATAATCAATGAACTTAATGTATTTTTAATAATGTATTTTTTTATTTTTTATGAGGATTACAGTGATGTAAATAATGTATTTTTTAATTTCAAATTTTGTTGTTTCTTCTTTTTAGGAGGGTTACAATGACGTAAATAATGTATTTTTTTATTTTTTATGTTTTTTATGTAAATAATTTTTTTATTTGTTCCTTTACATTGATGTAAAATGCTTTCTTAAACGATATTTTTTCTTGCAATTTTTTGTACCTTTTTCTGGCCATGATTTTAAATGTATTAATTATTTTTGTAGTGAATTTTTTAATATGTTAATGTTGTATTATAATTACAATAATGTAAGTAAAATTAAAATAGTAGCAAGATTATGGAGAGTATTATTGTTGGTATCCTAATACTTATATTACAATAATTTAAGTTTGTATGTACAAACTTATAAATTGAACAACTTTAATAAATTGGTTACACCATTATAAGTTGAAAGTAAAAAAAAGTAAGGAATTAAATAAATATGTTACAACACTGCAAGTTTAATCAAAACTTTATATTTTTATAAAGAATATAGTAGCAAAATTATGGATAGTACCATTATTGGTTTTGCTCTTCTTGTTTGATCTTGGTTCTTCTTCATAACTTTTTATACTATATTATTTTTTTAAAAACTTTGCACCATTTTATGTATGAACGTATCATTTTTTTAAAAAATTGCACCATTATACTATAAAATTAAAATAATGTGTCACGTTTATGTTCATTATATCAATGTAAAACGAGAAATTTGGAAAAAGAAATAAAAAATAGTTAAGACTAAAACAGAATTAAATATAAAAATTACACCACTGCAAATAATAAGTTGCATCTTTTTAAAAAATATGTTATTTCACTGTAAATTACATCAATGTAATCTACCATTGTTAGAAAAAAATTTCAAAGAAATTTGTTATCTTTAAACTCGTCACAATGATATAAATACAAGGCATCCAAAAAATTAAAAAAAATAGTTGAAACTGTAACGGAATTAAACGTGTTACATCTCTGTACATTACATCACGTTAAATTGAATAAAAAATGTGTTACATCACTGTAAATTACATCAATGCAAATTACTTCATTGTAATTTACCATTGTTAGAAAAAATTTCAAATAAGTTTGTTATCTTTAAGCTTGTTACAATAATGTAAATACAAGGCATCTAAAAAAAGTCGAGATTATAACGGAATTAAAGAGAAAAATGAGACGAGTATAATGATGCAATTTTAAAAAAAAAATATATATATTATAAAAAAGTTATGAATGTTTAAAAAAGAGAGGAATAACTTTATATAAGAAATTAAAATATATTATGATTTCTTTTGATTGAGAGAGAGTAATCTGACATGTATACATAAATAAGATTTTACAAGAATATCCTTTTGTACTTGAAAAGTAATATAATCTATTTTTTTTTATACTTTAGTCATATTAGCCATTGGATTCAAATTTAGATTGAATGAGATTGAATTAATGAGTTATCTCAAATTTGATGAGTTAGGAAAAATTTCGTGCCCTATATATATATATATGTACGTATGTATGGCAAGGATAAAAAAATAACCCTTATCTTTTCTTACAATCAAATTACTCATTTCAACCAATAACCAATTTACACATAATCATTTTACTAAATTATTAAAAATGGTATGATAGTCTTTTTCACCACAATATAAAATAAAGACAAATTTATACTTTTTTTATTAGTAATAATACTTTAACTTTTCAAATATATTATTAATTACTTTAAGAAAAATTAAGTTTTCATATATGTATTTCTAAAATCACCACATCTATGTAAAGACATATTTTACAACTGAATATTTTTAATAATGTATTTTCTTAAAATCAATGAACTTAATGTATTTTTACTAATGTATTTTTTTTATTTTTTTATGACGGTTACAGTGATGTAAATAATGTATTTTTTAATTTAAAATTTTGTTGTTTCTTCTTTTTAGGAGGGTTACAATTACGTAAATAATGTATTTTTTTTATGTAAATAATTTTTTTATTTGTTACTTTACATTCATATAAAATGCTCTTTTAAACGATATTTTTCTTGCAAATTTTTTTTTTACTTTTTTAGGTCATGATTTTAAATGTATTAATTATTTCGTAGTGAACTTTTTAATATGTTAATGTTGCATTATAATTAGAATAATGCAAGTAAAATAAAAATAGTAGCAAGATTATGGAGACTACTATTGTTGGCATCCTAATACTTATATTACAATAATTTAAGTTTGTATGTACGAACGTATAAATTGAACAACTTTACTAAATTGGATACACAATTGTAAGTTGAAAGTAAAAAAAATGAAGGAATTAAATAAATATGTTACAACAGTACAAGTTTAATCAAAACTTTATATTTTTATAAAAAATATAGTAGTAGAATTATGGATAGTACCATTGTTGGTTTTACTTTTCTTGTTTGAACTTGGTTCTTCCTCATAACTTTTTTATACTATATTATTTTTTTAAAAAAATTGCATCATTGTATGTACGAACTTATTATTATTTTTTTAAAAAAAATTGAACCATTATACTATAAAATTAAAATAATGTGTTACGTTTATGTTCGTTACATCGATGTAAAGTGGGATATTTGGAAAAAGAAATAAAAAACTAGTTTAGATTAAAACAGAATTAAATATAAAAATTAAATCACTGCAAATAATAAGTTACATCTCTGTAAAAAATATGTTACTTCACTGTAAATTACACCAATGTAATTACATCACTGTACTTTACCGTTGTTACAAAAAAATTTCAAATAAATTTGTTATCTTTAAACTCGTGACAATGATGTAATTATAAGGCATTCAAAAAATAAAAAAAAATAGTTGAGACTGTAACGGAATTAAATGTGCTACATCATTGTACATTACATCACGTTAAATTGAATAAAAAATGTGTTCTATCACTGTAATTTACAATTGTTAGAAAAAATTTCAAATAAATTTGTTATTTTTAAGCTTGTTACAATGATGTAAATATAGGGCATCTAAAAAATAAAAAAAATAGTCAAGATTATAACGGAATTAAACTATCAGAAACCTTCAGACTTTCAAACAACCAAAAACCACTGATCATCATCTCTAAGGGTCATTTGAAAAAAGAAAAAGATCGAAGCTCGGTTTCACATACCTTTTAGAATGAATGTTACAAATGCTTAAAAAGAAAAGAACATGATCAAAGCTTAGTGTCATCTATTGAAGCTCGGGATCGAAGAGTAGGTTGGGTTCACAAATCGAACTGGATCGAAGCTAATGATCAGACAAGTTGGTAGAAGCATGGGTTACATAATTATTAATTGGTGGACCTATTTAGGAATCATGGGGGTCGGCCAACACTCATGAAATTTTTTTTTGGTTATATATAAAATTTAATCTCGACCGACCCAAGAAATTATATCACCGACTCCCATAAAATCTTGATGACCATGATAAAGCTAAATTTAAAACCAAAACTAATACCAAAATAACTCAATATGCATTACCCGTGATAAAACTTAATTAGCAATTAACAATTTAATTCAATATCCAATCACTCATAGGCCAATATATGCGTATGTTTTATATTTTTTTCTTAGCATCAATTTTCTATATTAATCCATTTTTCTTGGGCTCGAATCTTTGACTAAAAGGGAGCAACACCTTAACTCCAACGGTTTTCTCATTTGGGCCATCTCTTCACTTGTCGCTTATTTGTTAGATAGCTAAATTCTTATGTGATTTAGTCATTTAGGTATTATTTTAAAAGTTAAAACTTATTATCATGATGAGAAAGTTAGTTGATTTGGGCATAATTTATATATTTAGGTAATATGAAACAATTTTTAAAAAGAAAACTTGGACTGTCATCTTCTTTAAATGTTGAATTTCTTGATTTGCATATTAATTGTACGAGTCCTTTCGAAAGATAACAAATTTTATCATTTTTCTTGATTTGAATATTAATCAACAAATTTTATCATTTTATATTAATTGTACAAGATTACCAATATACCCGTTTGTACTATCAAGTACAACAAAAATCCATTCTTATTCTTATCAAAAGTCATAACTAATCTTAACCACTCATTTATTATAATCAATGACTACAAATGAGTTTTCAAAGTTTTCATAACTCAACAAGGTTTTTAATATATTCATCCTATATATAGGGGATTGTTCCATTATTAACCATTCCTTATATCGTTAACCCGTTAACCCTGGCATTTTTTGCCTGAATCTTTGTTTTTTTTTGTCATTGTTTTTATTATACATAAATAGGGGGTCTCTTTTTTGTGTTTTTACTAATTCATCACCGTTTAGAAATTAAATCAAAGTGTAAGTAAGTGTAAGTTGCTTACACTTACATATATCAGATAGTGTAACTCAAACTTACAATTGATTTAATTTCTAAACGGTGATGAATTAGCAAAAACACAAAAAAGAAAACTCCATATTTATGTATAATAAAAATCATAAAAAAAAACAAAGATTCGGGCATAAAATGCCAGAGTTAACGGGTTAACGCTATAAGGAAGGGTTATTATATGATCCCTTCCCTATATATATATATATATATATATATATATAAGAAAAAGTGAATATTGAATTGTTAGACACCTAACTTAGGTATGAAACCTATAAAAAACGAAGTAGTTTAATTAAATTTTATTAATTATGATTCTCTCTCTCTCTCTCTCTCAGTCTCTACACACACACACACACACACACAGGGTTAATGATCGGTTGTTAACCCACCTTAATTGAGGAAACCCGATTAACTCCGACAAGATCAAACCAAATCTTTGGTTTTTCGTTTTCATGATCTTTATTATACATGTACAAGATTATGTTATTTTATGTGTTTTGGCAAATTCATTACCGTTTGTGATTTAAAGCAAGTGTAAGTTTGCGTTACACTGTAAATATTTATTTACTATAGCGACCATTTACACTAATGTAAGAACCCAAATGGTGATGAATTTGCATAAACACATAAAATAACATATTCTCGTACATGTGATCATGAAAACGAAAAACCAAAAATTTGGCTTGATCTTGTGGGAGTTAATCGGGTCTCCTCAATTGAGGTGGGATATATATATAGGGGAATGATCAATTGTTAACCCTTCCTTATTATGTTAACCGAATAACTACATCTTATTACTTTGGGCCCCGCATTAAAGTAAATCTAAAGTTGTATGTTTTTTTTTCTTTTTTAATTAATATAATTAATGTAGGGCCTACCTACATTAATAAAAAAATAAGAAAAGACATACACCTTTAAATTTACTTTAATGTGGGCCCTAAAGTAATAAGATGTAGTTATTTGGTTAATGCAATAAACATGAGTTAATAAAGAAACCACACCCTCTATATATATGAGAATGTTCAATTATCAACCAACTCTTATCGCGATAACCCGTATCTTTGTTTTTTATAAATATCTTATTACACATAAGCAACACTTTCTTATTTTATGTGTATGAGTAAGTTTATCACCGTTTAACATTTAAAAGCAGTGTAAGTTTACGTTACATTGTACCGAAAATATTAAATATTGTTAATGTAACCAAAACTTACACTACTTTTAAATCTTAAATGATGATAAATTTATAAATAAACATAAAAGAAGAAAGCGGTGTTTATGTGTAATAATGATATTTAAAAAAAAAGATTTAGATTAATTTTGGCGGAGTATACAACTTACCACAATAAGAGTGAGTTAACAATGGAACATTCCCCCATATATATTAATATTATTTTTGAAATGAATTTTTATTTAATAAATACAAAATAAAACTTGCTCATCAAATTAAAACTACCAATGAAGGCAAGATTATCGTGATTTAGAACATACCAAGCACACTATCAGAGAGTCCACAACTGATGCAAATTCTTCATCTCCATTCTCTAGAACCCTCACAAGCTATCAACAATCAATCAACATCTATTTTAGGGTTTGTACTCCCCCCAAATCTGTACCGTCATTCGAAAGATTTGGCATAATTTCGTGATTGTATGATTCATTGGAAGAGGCAATAGATCCGTGTCTGTGAATAATGGCGGGTCCCGGAGGTCGTAGATCGACTACCGCATCACAATCGATGCGTGGATCTAGAATCATCGTTGCAATTATCATCGGAATTCTGCTCGGATTCATCTTCGCTGTTTTATACCCTCACGGTCTCTTCTCCGGCGACTCCTATTCCGCTTCTCGCTTCCAGAATCGCCGTCTATCTAAATCGAATCTTCAGGTTCGGTTTCATGAACTCAAAGATGAATGAATGCAATTAAGTGTTTATTCTGCAAAGTAAGATAGGTTGCGTGGATTATAAGGGTTAGCATTTTGTGTATGAAGATATAGCGTTGACTGTTTTTATTGGTACTAGTGGTTCTTGTGATTTGCGTGAATGGGTTGAAATTATTAAATCAGGATCTTGCTCATTGACTTTGATATCCGTAAAACTAATTTCGATCGTATACATTTAGATATTTCGGTCTACAAGTGTTGCAAATATCTTCTTGATATCCAACATAAGTCATTTCTTTGGTTTGACATCATGAATCTAAAGTAGAGTTCTTACACGAAAGGTGTCATTTTTTTATCACCTTAGTCATTTTTTTCGATCGTATACATTTAGATGCGTATCACTGGTGATGTATATGCCCAAAAGTTTAGGACTAATGAGTTTGATCTTTAAAGGGATAGGTTTTAAGCTTTTAGGAATTAGGATTGTATAGGGCTGTAAACAAACCGAACAAATACAAACGAGCCTTGTTCGTGTTTGTTCGTTTAACTTTTAACTTGTTTTCGAACGGTTCATGAACGCTAACCGAACACAAGTGAACACATACTATTTAAATAAAAATCAACATTCTTAATCTCAAGCATTAGACATTATGGTATTAAACTAAAAATAACTTAAATATTATGATATTAAACTAAAAGTAAAAAGTTTAAGAATATACAACATATTTAATGAATAAATTAATCAATGAACATAACCGAACATAAACAAACACATTACTGAACGTTCACAAACACGAATTCTGTTCATGTTCGTTTATTTAACTAAAAGAACGGAATTTCCTGTTTGTGTTTGCTCATTTATTAAATGAACAAACATAAACGAACTTCCTGCCGAATGGTTTACGAACTGTTAGCTGAACGTTCTACAGCTGTAGGATTGTGTATTAATTATCAAACCTTTGTCAACTTATGGTGTAGATGATTTGAGTATCCTCAAACTGGTGTTTTTGGTTATATTATATGATCATATGGATAGACATAAAACTTGCCTAACTTAATTTCATCTTTTTGGAATTTCTTTAGGTTTTAGAATTTAGAATGGGGGGTGTCGTTGTCATGAGTAGGTAAAACCGACTCAACAATCATAGATTTACATTCTTAATTGTTAATTGAATAAGAAAGAAGCTTGACATTATTTTTTCATACATCATATAATTCAACTATTAATCAAACCTATCTTTCTTACTTTTTCTTTATAATCCCTTCTGATTTATCAGTACACGATTTTTCTTTATAAATGTGGTTTAATTTAAGTAGTTGATCATATGCTTCATTTTTACCAGTCACATGAATCCGTTCTGGATATTTCACAAATAAGTTAACTTTAGTATGCTATGAAATGAAATCAGGTACCCATTGTAAATTCAATGACATGACATCATACATTGAACTTTTTTTCAGATTGGATCCACTTCATGTGAATCGACAGAGCGAGTTAGCATGTTGAAAGCAGACATTGCAGATTTATCAAGCACAAATGATGAACTAAAGAAGCAAGTCAGGGATTTAACTGAAAAGTTGCAGGCAGCTGAACAGAAAAACGGTCAAGTTGAGCAGCAAGTTGTAGTTGTAGGGGAGCCCCAAAAGGCTGGGTCTTATGGGACTGTTAAGGGTACTAGAACAAACCCGACAGTTCTTCCAGATGAAACTGTTAACCCAAGACTAGCCAAAATCTTGGAAAAGATTGCAGTCAGAAAAGAACTTATCGTTTCACTTGCAAATTCTAATGTAAAAGCCATGTTGGAGGTTTGGGTCTCCAGCATCAAGAAAGCAGGCATACCCAATTATCTTGTTGTGGCTTTAGATGACGGGATTGTGAATTTTTGCAAAGAAAATGATGTACCGTTCTACATGAGAGATCCAGACGCGGGTATCGATTCTGTTGCTAAAACAGGAAGTAATCATGCGGTTTCTGGTTTGAAATTTAGAATATTGAGGGAGTTTTTGCAATTGGGTTACAGTGTTCTGTTGTCCGATGTTGATATAGTATACATACAGAACCCTTTTGATCATATATATAGGGACTCAGATGTTGAGTCTATGTCTGATGGACATGACAACATGACTGCTTATGGATATAATGATGTGTTTGATGAACCCGCAATGGGTTGGGCTAGATATGCTCATACAATGAGGATATGGGTTTATAACTCTGGGTTTTTCTATTTGAGACCTACTATACCTGCAATCGAGCTTTTAGATCGCGTGGCTGAAAGGCTGTCTCATCCACCACCAGCATGGGATCAAGCAGTGTTCAATGAAGAGCTGTTCTTTCCTTCTCATCCTGGTTATATTGGTCTTCATGCTTCCAAAAGAACGATGGATCGTTATCTTTTTATGAATAGTAAAGCTCTTTTTAAGGAAGTAAGGAAAGATGCTAATTTGAAGAAATTAAAGCCTGTTATTGTTCATGTTAACTACCATCCAGATAAATTACCGAGGATGAAAGCCATTTTTGAGTTGTACTTCAATGGCAAACAAGACGCGCTGGACCTGTTTCCTGATGGTTCTGGTTAAATTTCACTAGCATTCTTCTCGATCAGGTAATCTTTACAGTGAGCTTAACCCTTTTTAGGGAAAATGAGTTTGTAATTTGATGAATCTTCCTTCATTGGTTTCTCTTTTTTGATTACAGTTTGATCCTCTGGTTATCCCAAAATAGCTCTTTGGGAATTTTATATTTATATTTTGTGGGGTTTGTTAGAAATATTTTATGTAGCCCTTGACCATTTAACATTTACGTGGACTATGCTCAATTCTTAAGGGACCTAGTAGGATGAAAGTTGGTATCTTTAGGGGCTAATATGTAAAAAAAGTGGTTAAAAAATTATTGTGTCAATATCAACTATAAGAAAAGAATTGTTAAAGAGGACAAGTATCATATCATTTTGTGATGTCTTTCTTATTTTTGTTTCCAGTCTCACTCTTATATTCAATTAGAGGCTACATCTCATTATTGGTATCTTTGTATTTCCTGACTTCTATCTTTTTTTAAATAATAATAATAACATATTAAAATATATATTTTTAAATATTTAAATAAATTAAGTTATGAATAATTATTATGTTTATCTAACTAAATGATTAAACTATTATTTATTTATTTTTATTTATTTCGTCTATTAAATGAACATGTTAAAAACCTAGTATGTTCTTTGTCAAGGAATTTTTTATGAGTGATTAATAGTACCAAAAAGAATTAATTAAATTAATCAATTGAGACAGAAGGAGCTTTATTTTGAATTACCATATTTTCATTTTCATGCACAAACATAATTGAAACATCTGCAAATAGGTATTTCATGATTAAATTGATAATTGTAGAAAATAATTATATTGATGATTCCGAACCCTCGAGATTGAATTATTTTATTTATGCAACAATGCCACAATGGAAGTGAATATATATTAAGTGGATTACGGTGTGATTATTACTTATTAACGTCCCTCACTTTTGTAATCAATTTTAATGAGTAAATTACAAGATTCATCCTTTATGGCTTTATGTATACATGTAATCATGGATTAGGTTCTTTATCTTTAATAATTACAAATAACATCCTTTCTTTCAATAATTTATAACAATTTCATCCTTTTAACCATTGTTAATTTGATGAGATTTAAAAGGGCAAAAAACTAAAATTCATCCCTTTAATTATTTTTTTTATTTAATCTTTTTAATTAAACTATGTAATCCAAAATAATCGAATTTTTGGTTGATGAATTTGTTCTTTTTTACGAAAACTATCTTATTACAATGTATAAAACATTTTATTTAATTCACAATAAATTATAGGAAATTTATATGTAAGTTATCACTCTAAAAAATATCAACAAAAATCCATAAAACAATTGCCATTCCAAAAACTAACATATATTTATTTAATTCACATAATCTTCGTATTAGAGAAAATTACAAGATTAAAAACCCATAACCAATTGCCATTCAAAATCCATAAACCAATTGTCGTAAACCATTGTAATAAGGTATGTGTTAACATAATAGTCTCTTCCAATTGTTAAATAAATATTTGGTTTATGGATTTTGAATTTGAAACTATTATGTTTGGTTTTGTTGATAATTTTTTATAGTGATAACTTATGTATAAATACCCTATAATTTATTATGAATTAAATAAGTGTTTTAAACATTCTAACAAGGTAGTTTTCGTGAAAAAGAACCAATTTATCAACCCAAAATTTGATATATTTTGGATTACGTAGTTTAATTAAAAGATTAAATAAAAAATAATTAAAGGGTTGAATTTTAGTTTTTTGCCCTTTTAGATAACCCATCAAATTAACAATGGTTAAATTAAAGGATGAAATTGTTATAAATTATTGAAATAAAGGATGTTATTTGCAATTATCAAAGATAAAGGACCTAATCTATAATTACATGTATACATAAATGACGAATCTTGTAATTTACTCATTTTTAATTCCTTCTATAGATCTATAACCCATTTTACATGCTCTGCTAATATAATTATTTTTTACATTTCTGCCTCCGTATTATTAATACAGTTAGAAGATAACAAAAACAAGGTAGTGACTTGTACCTTAATTGGCTACCTTCTTGACTTTTTTATGAAAGGTATTGGTTTCAAATCAGGAACGAGACATATTTGCAAGGCCGGTCATGAGGGAGGGCAAGGTGGGCGTCCGCACCGGGCCCAACGTTTTTTGGGGCCCGAAATATTTAAAAAAAATCATATATTAAAATTTTTTTTTATAAAACTTAGGGCCCAACAAATTTTAATAAAATGAAAATAGTTTAATTGGTTATGAATTACTCCTAAAAAAACCTCACATATTTAAAAATATATCAAGTTTCTATTGATTTTACCCCAAATTATCTATTGATTTTACCCCAAATTAGTTTACTTTTCACTCTTCCAATTCCAAGACATTCTCTAGTAGCCGGACCAACGTCCAACTCCAGCCCTCCACCCCTCCAGTCCCACCTTCCAAGTTGGTGTTGTTGAAGTTTTATTTACGATCGTCAATGTCATAAGACCGCCTTAACGTATTGGCAATGATTGCTATTGAGAACGTTATCTTATACAATATGGATACCGAATAGACGATCAAGACTTTTGCTTAAAAAATCATCGGATAGTCTCACGGTTTGCTTAGGTATTTAAAATATATCATTATGTTACAATACTTTGGTTTTGTTATTTTTTTTAACAAAACTTTTTTATATAAATATATTCATATTACTAACTTTTTGTATATAAATTACTAAGTTAATTTTTCTCAGGAGAGGCCTATTTTTTCTTCTCGCCCAGGGCCCTGGAATTTTTTTTTGATTCTCGAGACCGGCCCTGCATATTTGCTGAGTCAAGGTTAGAATTTTACTCAGTTGTGAGGTTTCTCCTGGGGTGGACTCAGCCATACGCCCGGAACGTCAAATCTGGGTTAATGGTTGAAATCCCGTCCTAGGTATCATCATACTCATACCAATGCGTTAAAAAAACAAACGAATATGCATAGTAAGGTTTTATTTAATTAGCAGGATATATGAGGTAAAACATTAAAATAATTATATAAAAAACAATAATAACAATCTTATTGTAATAAAATAATAACAACATTTGACATATGTTATCATTTCATGAACTTTAGAAAAAAATTCTTCCATATCTCCCATATTAAATACTAATTGTTTTTTATATCAAATAAATTAAATTTAATGATTTTGAATAATTAAATTATACTATTAAATATCAAATATATAATTGTACTTAAAAGAAATTTTTATTATATGTAATTTATTATTTTTAGCATTTATCCTTTATTATTTATCAACAATTAATACTACTAAACATACAAATCTTTATAAAATTTTTTGTTTATAACATCTTTGATTTATTCAATCCATATAATACACGCGTTTATAAACTAGTAGTTAATAAATATGTACAACTGATCTACCTATTATGATAAAGTAATATTTTTAGAGACACATGTCGCGTTCTAGTGTAAATTAAAAAAAATATTTCCGCCTTTCTCTCCTAATATATATATTTATTATTTTTTTAATAATTAAATATTAAAAAATTTAAATCTTCTTATTCTAAATTTTATTAATTTATTATAATTTATAAATTATAAAAATATTTCAATTATACTTTGCCTTAAAATATAATTTTATAATTATTAAAAAATTTATTATTATCTTATATTAATAAATTATACTTTTTTAATTATCCATCCCGTGTAATACATGGGATTTTATGCTAGTTATACTAATAAATAAAAATAAAATTAAATACGTTTTATTTTACTAAAGTTTCTTCATAATAGTTTTCTGTCTCTATTTTGTTAAATGTTCCTCATATTAAATACTAATTATATTTTTAATATATTTTAAAATTAGAAAATATTTTTTAACGTATCAAAAAAAATCTTAATCTTGGAAAACACATTTTTTAAAAAATACTACATTTTCTATGACCGAAATTAAATAACTAAAAAAAATAAAATAACTTAAAATTAAAATTTTTAAACAACGTCAACGACTACACCTAAATATTTCTATTTCTGAAGCTTTCAAGATAAATGCGTTTGGTGAGGGCTGTCATAACGGGTCAGAAACGACCCGTTAAGATACGACACGTTAAGACACGATATACGAAATAGGCAGACACGAACACGACAGGAAAACTTATCGTGTATGTTTTTTCAAACACGAAAACGACCCGTTAAAACACGTAAACACGAAAGAGCCACTAAGGAACCTGTTAACAGTAAACACTATAAATGAACAATTAAAGATTATGTTAAGGAACTAGGCTTAGAGAATTAGAAATTTTTAAAAAATAATCGGTTACTAACATATTTTATTATATTATTTATTTAAAATTTTAAATTTTCAACATGCCTTAACATATATTAGCGGGTCTTAACAAGTCTTAACATGTCAACCTGTTTTAGACACAAAACATGTTAAGAATAACACGAAACATGTTAAAGTCGTATCGTGTCATATTAATATGTTCGTATTTGAAATTGTCAGCCCTAGGTATGGTTCGGGACGGTATATAAGGTTGATTTCTTGGTTAAAGGTATTCGTAAGTGATCTAACAATGTATGCTTCCGGTTGGTCAAAGACGTACCACATGAAGCTGATGTAACGGCCATTGCGATTAAATAAAAAATAAATGGTATACATGTGTATTTTTAAGTTTAATTATTTTGATTATGTTGTTGACTAGTAGGTTAATCTCTTTAAAACACTAAAAATGATAACTTGAATAGGAGGGTAAATTTGCCAAATGAGCACACTTGATTAAAATCAACCTTGTTATTCAGTAACGGACTCAGGAATTTTTTTTTTTATAGTGGGCATAAACTATTTAGGTTCGTTGGTGTTTATGTTAGGTTGTGGTGGATCGGGTCGGATCATGTTAAAAAACGACAATTATACTAAATTTCATATATTAAGACATAATGAATATATAATATATATCTAAAGTTGTTCACTACGTAATTTTATTTTTTTTGTATATCTATACTATCTATACTATTATATAATACATATAGGAATGACATAATTGTCTTTTAACGAAAACTCTTAAAATTAAGAGTTTTACAACTCTTATAACATAAAGTACAACAAACAAAGTTTTTTAAGCTATAAACTAAATGGATTTTCTTTACTTTTTAGTTTGTCCTACATTGATACATTTAAAAGATTAAATGTCATATAATACCTATAACATAAAATCTTCTCAAGTCAATAAATTACTTCTTTACACTTTTGTCAAATCATATTTGACATTTTAAATTATGAATTTTATCATAATAATTTTTTGAGTTTAAAGAGTTGATTTGACAAAAAATAAGTGGTTTAAGCTTTTTACGAGCCAAAATCAGTAGCCTAATTTTTTTGTTTTCCGCCGCATCGCGCATGCATTTCACTAGTTTTAAAAAAAAGGTATAAGGAGATGTTCTTAAGTAACTCTTTCTGTATAAAACATTTACAGTTATCGCTTAAATTCCTATAAGCAATTCGATTGCGCAAATTTAACTTCAAGCATTATGTTAATATGTTATTTAAATTAATAATATAAGTTTTTATAATGGTG
This sequence comes from Mikania micrantha, assembly GCA_009363875.1. Taxonomy (NCBI): domain Eukaryota; kingdom Viridiplantae; phylum Streptophyta; class Magnoliopsida; order Asterales; family Asteraceae; genus Mikania; species Mikania micrantha. Next base: position 18,914,900 of record CM018687.1, on the reverse strand, counting down.
GTCTAGTCATGGGCGACCCTGAGAATTGGGGATGCCCAGGACAAGTCAAAAAACGGCCCCTTAGTTACCCGTATTCGTAACCAAAAAAAGCGAACTGAATTTAGAATTCGGTTTTTTCGGTTTGATTCTTAACTGTATCTGAATTATGAAGTCGGTTACAAACTGCATCCGAATTTAAGTTTCGGTATGGTTATCAGTTCCAATTTTTTTTTTGAATTCAATTTTTTTTGTTAACCGATTAAAACTAGTTCAGATTTAAATTGTTTTCTTTATAATATAAAAGGTTGAATTTGGTTTTGGATTGGTTATTCGTTTTTTATTGTTATATTCAATTGAATTCGTTTTTTAACGGGTTTAGCGGTGGTATGACTTATTATAATTAATACTAAACTTGATTTTACATTGGGTTTAAATTATTAGTTGAGCATTTTTCAACTTAGTTTATTAATTAACATTTAGAAATTAAAAGTTTAATGGAGGCGATTGCAAAATTTTACAGGGTTCGATCATGATTTTAACATATATATAGTACTAATAATTTTTTTTCAAGGTAGCGACTGCCCCCAAGGATTAATGTGGGTGCGCTACTCATGTTATTATGTCGTAGTTTTGCGTTAGATCGACATTTTTATGCAATTTTTAAACACGGTTTTCAAGTATTTCATTTTATACTTTTCTTAAAACATTTATATATAATAAATTACAAATTTTTATTATAAAACTTATATAATTTCGGATCAAAATCAGATTTATCAAATAATCGTTTTTGCATGTTTAAAAATAGTCGATAACGTGTGTTTTCGGTTACCAACGACCATTCTTTAGATATTTTGAATCCACTTGATTTATACTTTTAATATTTTATAAATTTACATAATTTACTACTAATAATCTGTCCCAAAATATTTTTTTTATAGAAAGAATCTATTTTTAAGGTTTTTAACTTACTAAAACATTAATTTTAACTTGTTAAAAATTATTGTTATCAATCTAACCATCCTTTGTAAATTTTTATAGCAAAATATTTGTATTTTTAAGTATTGTATAACTAAAAAATCATATCTCATAATTTCATAAAATATTACTTTTCTCATTATTTTCAAAAGCTCAACAATATTTAGAAACAATTATATGTATACACATGCATGCATACATATATAACCATACATGCATGCCATGTTTTCTAATATATGTATTTACTTATGTGTGTGTATCCTTATACACATGTATACATAAAATAAAGAGTATACTTCGTCTTTGCTCTATGTGGTTTGATCAAAATAACGCTTTTGCTCCAAAAGTTTCAAAATGCGCGTTTTGCTCCATAACGTATGCATTCGGTCTCAATCAGCTCCAACCCACTAACACCGTTAATTCTTTCTATTAAATATAAGGGCATTTTAGACTTTTCACACACAAGGGCTAGTTGTGTAAAAATTATAACTATTAGGGACTATTATGTAAATTACTATCTTTCTTTCTCTACCCTACCATCTATCACCATCCAATCATCCAACATCAACAAGCATCAGCCACCACCAAGCCCACCACCACCATCAGCCAAGCTCCACCATCATTCGTCACCATCATAGGCCACCATCATCAGCCAAGCTCCACCACCTTTGGCTGAGCTTCATCATCACCTGTCAAGCTCCATCACCGTCAGCTACCAATCTTTTTCCCACCATCATCAGCACCATCACTATCAACACCTGCAAAACTCTAATTTCTCACCTGCAAGACCCCCATTCCCCACCTGCAAAACCCCCCATTTCCCACCTACAAAACTCTAATTTCTCACCTGCAAAACCTCCATTCGATAAAGAAAAAGTTAGCAAGTGATATCTTGATAATTTCCCTTGTACCTATTATATGTTGGATTAATCTTGATTCAAGTCGGGTTTCGGGTCAAGACGGATGAGTACGAGTCATGGAACCGAAACAGGGGGTTGAATGGGTCGCATGGGTCAAGTTGGATTGAGTCAAACTTAAATAATGGGAATTAATTACACACGTTTATTAGTCTGTTTAGAAATCTATAAGGAAAAGTTAGTAGTTTGAATATTTTTTGTTTGACTCCACATTTTGTGGAAGTTGTTAATTATTTCCGTTGGGTTTTTTGTTGACCATGTAGGCTATTTATTGCTTTTTGCTTTATCGAATAATAAGATCAGTAAGATTGAAAGTGAGTTCAAGCATTATATACTGAAATTGTGTGTGTGTGGATGGCGGTGGTGTGGTTTGGTGGGAGATGGAGCTAGTGCGGCGTGGTGCAAGTTTACGGTGGTGGTGTCATCCAATGAAGATATATGATGGTGGTGGTAGTGGTGGATGACTGGTAATGTGGTGGGTCAAGTGGTTATGTGGTTAAAGGGAAGGAAATGAGGTGGTAGGGGTTTGGTGTTTATTTGATAATATACATGTTTAGTCCTTTAATTTGTTTTCTTTTCAAATAGTAACTTGATTAATATTTACACAACTAGCCCTTGTGTGTGAAAAGTCTAAAATGCCCTTATATTTAACATAAAGAATTAACGGTGTTAGTGGGTTGGAGCTGATTGAGACCGAATGCATACGTTATGGAGCAAAACGAGCATTTTGAAACTTTAGGAGCAAAAGCATTATTTTGATCAAACCATAGGGAGCAAAAACGAAGTTTACTCTAAATTAAACATACATATATATAAATATGCATACATGTGTATGTATACATACACATTCCAGAGTAAATCAACAATGAAAAACTATGGTGAAACTATTCTTGAAAGGAAATCTTATACTGGGCAGACACACAAATGCTACAAGTGTCCTTGCCATCACAACGGATCGTTGTTCGAACTGTAATCGAGTTGGACACTACACAAAGTACTATAACTTACATGCTCGTCAATTAAATCAAGCACCATGACAACCCACGCAGCCAAACAGGTCATGCTTCAAGTGTGGAAGCATTGACCATTTCATGAGAAACTGTCCCACTAACAACAACAACACCATTCCCGGGTACGAAGCTAAGGGGAGAGCTTTCCAAATTCGTGCAACAAAAGCTAGGCATGATGAAAATATTGTCACGAGTATGTTTCTTCTCAATAATCTATGCGCATCAATTATGTTTGATATAGGGGTAGATAAGAGTTTTATATCTCCTGAATTTGCATCATTACTTTCATTACCTATTGTAGATCTAGAATATCCCTATGTCATTGAACTTGCGAATGGCAAGTTGATCAAAACTAACAATATTATTCAAGGATGTTCCTTGAATATAAAGGATCATCTTTTCAATATCAATTTTGTCACACCCCCAAATTCCCACTCGTGGTGTCAGTCCACGTGGGTGTGACGTGTCCAGAATCACAGCTCAAGGTCATATAGAACAACTCTATATGCGTTTACAAATCCAAGTTTGACACATACACTTGATAAAATAGTTTGCAGCGGAAAATAAAGTTATCATAACATGCAGCGGAAAGATAGTTGTTTACACAGCGGAAATTAAATTGTCAACACAACATTGTTTAAACATAACCCAAAAGTAATTGTTTTTCAAAAAACTGATAACATGAATGCGGGATCCTATGCCCATAATCCCTAATGTGCATTCCTGCTCCATAGTCAGCTAGTTACATGAGAATACAAGTTTGAAAAAGTGTCAACACAATGGTTGGTGAGTTCACAGGTTTTGATATACATATAGTAATGAAAAGTGTGTCATGCTGTTTATCAAATGTTAGTACCGAGCCCTAGGCCCAAAGTGTCAGTGCGTCACTACCGAACTAGACTTGTTTGTCCTTGTCTCCGCTATGCCTCGTATGCATAGCAAATTAGGTCAGAGTTTGCACGGGTTATGACATCCAGTCAACATAGTGCCCCGTGGGGTTAGTCATTCCCTAATGGATCCATCCAAATCTACCACGTTGTTCGTACATTAACGGTAAGACTTTGTGAGGGCTTGTCACGAGTTCAACACTTAATGTTTGTCCAATAAACCAGCATACACCAAAAATGTTTGTAATAGTAATAATGTTTGACTCGATGTAACTAGTATTCTCCCCCTATTTAAAAGCGTTTGAAAAGAGTAAAGAGGGGCCGTAAACTCACCTTAGTGATATGAATGCGTATAAGCGTAAGCTCCTTGAGAAAGTAGCGCGTCGGTCACCGGCAACCTATATCGTACACCGTACGTGAGTCCGTGTAAGTGACCGTGCTAGTGTTCGTGTTAGTGCTCGTGTTTGTGTCCAACAACCCTAGGTTGTTCATGTTTGCCTGTGTCGGTCCACAATGACCGTGTTTGCTCGTGTTGGTCCACATTGACCGTGTTTGACCGTGTTTGACCGTGTTTGACTAGAGTTGACCGTGTCAAGTCAACGACCCGTTGGTGAACCGTGTGACGGTTGTGATTCGTGTAGCAAATGTTTAAGTTCTCGTCGTGTGCAAAACGCGTAAGTCGCGTCTATGGACAACTTACTATTTATAGTAAGTTTCCATTTTTGGAAAGTTCACAAAGCATATTGGTTTTAGAGTTCTAGCATGCTCATTAGTCCTACGTGATCATGTTAACACATAGCACATCATCATACGGGTTCACATAAGTCGTTTATAACATGTTAGCACATAAAAGTTTCCTAAAATGGAAAGTTTCCATTTTTAGCATACGTGTTATCGAAAACCATCTAACATAGCATCTAAACATCATGTTATAACATATTAAGTTACTTAGCATGCTTGAATCAAACAAAATGTTCCTAAGTCGGGTTTTGTAAAAATAAAGTTACTATAAATAGTAACTTTGTAATTTTTCATGGAAATAGCCATCCTAACATTTCTAATCCATCTTTCATATCACCAATCATCATAATATACCACTTAGCATCATGTAACCATACTAACATAGCCCACATCATTGTTTATCAACATTTCACTAATAAAAGTTACTAAATATAGCAACTATGTCAAAATGACCATATTCATCATCAAAATCCCATCCTAAGCATTCAAATCATTATGTTAACATTCTAACAACATATCTAGTTACATGCATGTTCATAAACTCATCTCAAACAATCATCTTGTAACAAAAGTTACTATCTATAGCAAGTTTCATCAAAAATCCTCATCCTAACCATTTTAACCAAATCCAACCATGAGTAATCCTTCTAATATCATTAAGAAACATTTCTACACACTCAAAATTATTCCAATACTCATAGATCATACATGCATGCATCTATATTCTCATAAATCATCATTTTAATCAACAAGACATGTACCCATCATCATAGATCATCATAAAGCATCATCTAAACATTATAGATCATCAAGGAATACATTAAAACTAGTAAACCCAGAAGTAAAACTCGTGCATGTGGTGCCATGATGCTTGCATGTGGGTTTTAACCCTTGCATGTGAGTGTAAGTGTGATTTTAAGCTACAAGGAGTGATGAACTACCTCTCAAAGCTTCAAAAACTCTGAGATTATGATGAGAACAGCCTCTGGTGCTCCTGGATAGCAAGGTTCTTCAACAACAAGCAAGTGGTGATGATGGGTGGTGTTCTAGAGGACTTCTTCGATCTCTCTCAAGCTTCTTCAAGGTTCACAAGCTTCAACTATGGCCTTCAATGGCTGCCAATGGGGGTTTCAGAGTGATTTGCAGAGGATTTGGTCGAGGGGTGGCGTGGGAGGCCGAAGAAAATGATGGAAATAGAGTAAGATATGATTTTCTTGGGTTTATAAAGATTTTTCTGCGAACTGGGTCTTGTCGCGTAGCGCGACATGTTCAAGGGTTCCCCTCGCGTAGCGCGAGAGAGTCCCGCGTTCAAATTTCCCCCGCCCACTTGTCGCGTATCGCGACAGTGTCCTTGTGGACCGTCGCGTAGCGCGACAGATCCCCTGGTGAGCCCAATAGGCCCATTTTCATTGGTTTGATCCGTTCGTCACCGTTTTCACGTCTACGAACTATCGTTTGGCCTTGTTTGAACTTCCAAGTTCAATGTGTGAATGTTTCGTGAGGTTTCGAGTGCTGTGCTACACAATGTGCTGGACGTTCACCAACGTTCGTGTGTTTTGACACGTGTGTGCTGTTTGCCGATAATTCTACGAATTATCTAGTCATGTGTCAGTGTTCGTACTGTCGTGCCACGTGTCACACTAAATTAATCTAATTCTAGTGCCACGTGTACATAAAGTATTTAAATAAACATTTAAATAAATATAAAGCTGACCTGGAATTTACGGGGTGTCACAAATTTACTCCCTATTGAACTTGGAAGCTTTGATGTCGTTGTTGGCATGGATTGGCCTTCAGATAACCAAGTAGAAGTTGTGTGTCAAAACAAGGTGATTCGTATTCCATTACCTGACGGTAATACACTGATAGTTCAAGGAAAACAAGCTGGTAGAAAACTTGGTATCATATCATGTATGCAAACTGAGAAATGCTTATGGAAAGGCTGTCAGGCTTTCCTAGCACATATGACTGAGAACAGTTCTCCACAAAAACGTATCAAAGATATTGATGTAGTTAAGGATTTTCCTGAAGTTTTCCCTGATGATATATCGGGATTACCCCTAGTGAGACATGATGAATTTCGTATTGACTTAATTCTAGGCGCAACGCCTGTTCCTAAAGCTCCTTATCGTTTAGCACCCTTAGGAAATGCAAGAGCTTTCAGGTCAATTATAGGAGTTGTTAGACAAAATTTTTATCAGACCTAGTTTCTTTCCTTGGGGAGCACCAATTCTTTTTGTGAAAAAGAAAGATGCTTCATTCAGGATGTGTATCGACTACAAAGAACTCAACAAATTAACTATCAAGGATCGTTATCCACTACCTCGTATCGATGATTTATTAGATCATAAGTTTCGGATTCATGATGATGATGTTCCTAAAATAGCTTTCAGAACCCGATCAATTACAAGGTTAAACTATTTTATGTTTTTTTGATTAATGCCCTCTTATGTATCTTATTTTGCCATTTTACTCCCATGTCATATTTGAACGTTAAAACCGTTTCCCCCATGTTTTTTACTTGTGATGTTACTATTATTGTTCTCCCACTTGATTAGATTCCATATGTATTTGATAACGTGGTTCAAGACTCGTGCTTAGTCCGTGCATATGACCGTGTACATGCATATAAGTATGAGCATGCAACATTAGTCACCCATGTATCTAAAATGTTTGTTGTACATGTTTTCTCCCCCAAAACAATAAAAGTAAGAAAAGGTGCCGTGTACGCACCTGTGATAGCAATAGAATGATCAACGCACGTAAAACTGCGCAAGTAAACCTCTACGAAGAATCTGTGTTTTAACAATAACATTGTGTTATTCGAGATATCGTTTTGTGTTTGAAATGACATACGTGTTAATGCACGTATGTTAGAGTGTTAGAAATGTTCATACGAAATAGGCGTGGTTTTTAATTCGTTTGTTTGAATCGTATAAATCAATAAGATTTTGTTTACACACACGCAATTATACACGATTATGCTTTCGGTCTAAAATGTAAATTTTATTAATCTAATACGTTCGCAACTGAATTCTGTTTCCAACGCAAGTCGAACGGGTCGAAACGGAGTTAAACCGAGTAAGTTATGAGTTAAAAACCAAAATGGTTTTTAAATTAAAAAGCCCAACAGAGGCAGGGTTCGAACCCTAGACCTCCTGGACCAACAACACCCACACAAACCAATTGATCTGCTTCACATTTGCAATTGGTTTTGGTTTTAATTAGTTTTAAATCAAGACTCGATCGGGTTCCCTTGGCTAGGTTTATTCGAACTCAAACAAGTCCCAATTGGCTTGATTTCGAACCCGATCGATCCTGTAATCATGGGGTTCTTGTTCCATCATGCCAGACGACTTCAACTATAGTTCCAATTCGATGAATCATCGATTCAAGGTTATTAAATAGGACTCACACAGCCTCGAACTCGAGTCCCAAAGCCCCTAACTTGATTTGATTCAATTCGTTTAAATTAGACTGAAAAATCAAATGGTTTTCAGTTAATAACAGATTTCGAACTCATCTGGGTTCTTTAATTTGAGTTTCCTCTTTATTTAACCCAAAATCCCCAACTCGTTTTCGTGTCAAGAACCCTAGAATTGAAATCATTAAATTCGTGATTGTTGCATCAAATCAGTATATGGTTTTCCTTCATACAAGCATTTCGAAACTTTCTGTGTGGATTAATTTGATTAAAACATCCATTAGATTCGAAAACCCCAAATCCGTTTCAATAAGAAACCCTAGAACTTGAAATCATGGAATTCATTTTTGTTTAATCGAATTAAGATATGGGTTTCTTAAAAGAGATGTTTATGAAGTTCCCTATATAGTTTAATTATATTTTTAGATTCATTTTGTTAAAAATCCCCAAATCGTTTCATATCAAGAACCCTAAAACTAGAAATCCTTCAATTCGCTAATGTTTGTTAAAACTAACATATGGTTTTCCTTTATGATGTTATTGCAACACTGAGTATATAATTTGATTTGATTTTTGCATTCGTTTAATCACAAACCCCCAATTCGTTCTTTGTATGAACCCTAACTATTCAAACTCATATAATCCGATGTTAACAGCCAAAACTAACATGGGGATACTCTTAGTAGGGCATTTCAGAATGTGTAGAAGTAAATACTTACTTGTTTTGATAGCAAATTGCAAGAGATCGACTTTTAGGTTAATCTTCAGCCAAGTTCTTGAATGAAACTTCTTCCCGTGGCTTCTACAATCGAATTGCTGGATTCCCCAACTTCTAAAGATGCCGATTATGGTATATGGGAGTTGAATTTTTAGTGTTGTGATCTAATTTTTCGAATTTGATATTGATTATGGACGGTTTCGAATTTTGATCATCATTTTGGTTTAATTCGACGAGTTAATGTGTTAAGAACGTATGTTAGTTGTTAATGATCATTATGGCGATGATTTAAACTGATTTAGTTCAGTTAATTACAATGCATTACACAATCTTCGAACTTTTAAGTTGATAAACCATAGAATTTTGACTTTATAAGTCTAATCCTTGCAACTATGGACCTTATAACTCATTTTGTTCAATTTTAACCCTTGTAATTTATTTTTGTTCGATTACATACCATTTCGGTTAATTCTGGGGTTAACGGAGTTAATCCGGAATGCCGGATTGTCACAACAAAATACCGGCGCATCTAGACCAAGACCGAAGGCAACCGAGAGTGGGGGTTTACCTGAGAAAGAAAGTCAAACCGAAGTTTATGAACCGAGACAGAATGGGTTCACAATAGACCGAGAAGAATGGTTAGACCGATGTAAGAGGAGAATTAGGCTGCTATGTAGGAAACCGAGACACATATAAGGAAGAAGAGACGGTTGTTTTTTCAGATATGACGGCTGCAAATTGTTTGAGAACGAAGAAGAAGGTATGTTATTTTGTGATCAGCAGGTGACCATCAGGATAGCAAGTCTAAACCAATAAAATTTATTAAGAGGATGATAGCAAGAAATTGGCAGGCAACAAGACCACGTCATGTGTGACCGGTAGCAAGAAACCAAATCTTTTTGGTTCGAATAGAAAGTGTAGCAAGAAAAAGCAATTCCGGTTTAGCACGAAAAGCAAGAAAGAAAGCACATGTAACCGATATCAAGATTAAGAGGGTGAATGTTGGATTAATCTTGATTCAAGTTGGGTTTCGGGTTAAAACGAATGAGTACGGGTCATGGAACCGAAACAGGGGGTTACTGAATGGGTCGCATGGGTCAAGTTGGATTGAGTCAAACTTAAATAATGGGAATTAATTACCCAAGTTTATTAGTCTGTTTAGTAATCTACAAGGAAAAGTTAGTAGGTTGAATAGTTTTTGTTTGACTCCACATTTTGTGGAAGTTGTTACTTATTTCCGTTGGGTATTTTGTTGACCATGTAGGCTATTTACTTCCTTTTGCTTTATCGAATAATAAGATCAGTAAGATTGAAAGTGAGTTCAAGCATTATATACTGATATTGTGTGTGTGTGGAGTGTGTTAATCTTGGGCCTATACCAACAGTATATATTTTAAGGCCCAAGAATGAGGTTATAGCAGGTTGATTTAATAGGCGTCCTTCTTAGTTCACTTCCAAGCCGGATTGGTTGAGTAACAACCAGAAGTTCTTGCTCGATTGAGATGGAATCGAGTTTCTTATTGTTAAGGTAATTTGATGTTGAAGGATAAGTATAGGGCGGTTCTAGTAGCCATTGGTTGGGTCGTGGCTACATTTAAGATCGCATGGATCCGCTGGGATGGGGGTGGCTCGTGGGTTTGGGTTAGTTGGTGTTTTTCTTTTATTTTGTTTATGTGAGCTTGAGTTTATGCTTAAGTAAAATCGAAAGCTTGGGATGGCATTCTTGGTTCGGTGATGAGTTTAGAGTGAATAGGGTTTGTTGTTGTCGTGTCTTTGTGTCCTGATTTAGGGTGGACTTCGGCCGATCATGAGAAGCAAATGAGTTCAATCATTCAACCATTTCCTTACACATGCATGCTCATGCATTTATGTAGGTTTTTCACACCCATATATTACATATATATATAAATGTATTTATATTGGTGTTTGTTCATTTTAAATAATTGGGTGACTTCATGCATTTTTAATTTATCTTGCATGCATATTGTTTAGCGTTGATGCTTTTATAGATCATGAGTTTTAAACTGACCGAAATCCAATATTATGAGGTATGCTCCATATGTTATATGGTTTGCGTGTTTGTTTATTTATAGCTTTCTAGTTATATTTAAAGGGTGCTTTGAGAATGAGTACCTTGTTTTAGTGGCGGTTGTTACACAAGTGATGTCACTTAAGGAGTTTTAAATCATTAACTAGGCCCTCTAACCCTAGCTTATGTCTTCTTCATTCTTTAATTTCCTGTCAAACATGTAAATTACATTTTGTCAATTATTTGCATAGTTGGTGAGCACTCATACAAGTTATAATATATATATATATATATATATATATATATATATATATAGGGAGAGGTTCAAATGTTAACCCTCCCTTATAGCGTTAACCGCTTAACCCTAGCGTTTTTTGCCCGAATTTTTAAATTTTTTTTTCATGGTTTTTATTATGTAAAAATAGGGGGGGTTTCTTTTTTGTGTTTTTGCTAATTCATCACCGTTTAGAAGTTATTGTAAGTGTAAGTTACTTACACTTACTTACAAAACCGTATCTGATGCAGTAAATGTAAGTAAGTGTAAGTAACTTACACTTACAATAACTTCTAAACGGTGATGAATTAGCAAAAACACAAAAAAGAAACCCCCCTATTTTTACATAATAAAAACCATGAAAAAAAATTTTAAGATTCGGGCAAAAAACGCTAGGGTTAAGCGGTTAACGCTATAAGGGAGGGTTAACATTTGAACCTCTCCCTATATATATATATATATATATATATATAAGTAAAAAGATGTTATACATGTCTTAGTGGCAATAATCCTGAGTCTATGTTCTTACAAGTATTATAGAAGAATGCTAAATTTAAAAATTCATAACAAGTCATCATAAGTATTTGTGATGCAACATGTTCAAGTAATCAAGTCCTTTCCAATGTTGTTTGTGCTTTACAATTGTCCTCAAACATGTAGTATAACATAATATGTAAATCAAGGTTTGCAAGATCTTGATTAAGTTAGTTAATATACAAGTTTGCAAATGTACACAATTCACCTTTTTAACAAAAAAGACCAAAGTCAATACGATGAAGCTATCTAACCATTCTTAGGCTACTTTTGTGTATAATGAATATGAATACAAGAATCCAAGTCATCACATGTTCTATCATTCAAGTAATTTACATAACACTTTAGGCCAATATACCAAACTATGTATTTGCATCATGTTTTGACTCTATGAATACAATGAGTGGAAATAAGACATATGTGACATTCCCAAAATTTACAAAAGTAGAAAGGAAAGTATGAGAATAACTCGATAGTCAAGCTCTGATCACATGATGTTCTTGAGTAAGGATGAAAGTTTGTGGAGTCAAAATTCACCATATATTGTAGTATAATTTTGTATAAGTTCTAAAGTTCATGTATGAACCTAAAAGTCTATCTCTTTCTTAATGGATCTTCCTAAAAGGAAATATTTTCTCAAACCCAAATTTGGAAAACCCGAAACTCCTTTTTTATAATGTTAAATAAATATAGAGAAAAGACCTTAAAATGTGTGATTTGAATATGATTTTAATAATATTTTATTTGAAATAAAACATTAATGTAAGATTTATAATTTAATTTCCAGAATCATATAAATTTTAATTTGTTTTAACCCTTTGAATATTAACGTAATAATATTTACTTAGGTCTTAAACTTCCTATACTTATAATCCATTTTTCTAATCTTTACAAGTTGAGTCCCCCTAGTTTGAAATTTGATTATTTCATGTGCATAAACTCTAGAAAATTTATGGGAGTTTAATTTATATAAACTTATGAATTAAAATTTATTTATTTGACTTTACTAAGCTTGAATAAATCTATACTTGTTTAGTTGTTATATAAAATCCAATTAATTATTATTAGTCCAATTTATTAAAATATTATAATATAGCAAAATTTATACTTAAGGTAAGTATCCATATATTTTTGTTATATAATATACATATATATAAATATATATATGTGTGTGTAAACACATCAATATTTACAAATGTATAAATATGTAACAAGTTTGTAAAATTTTCAAAATGTTTTGCTTTACAAAATTAAAATGAATTAAATCTTAATTAAATTTATTTTGAATAAAATTCTTGTAACAATTAATGAATTAGATGTGTTATATATATATATATATATATATATATATATATATATATATATATATATATATATATATATATATAGGGAGAGGTTCAAATGTTAACCCTCCCTTATAGCGTTAACCGCTTAACCCTAGCGTTTTTTGCCCGAATCTTAAAATTTTTTTTTTCATGGTTTTTATTATGTAAAAATAGGGGGGGTTTCTTTTTTGTGTTTTTGCTAATTCATCACCGTTTAGAAGTTATTGTAAGTGTAAGTTACTTACACTTACTTACATTTACTGCATCAGATACGGTTTTGTAAGTAAGTGTAAGTAACTTACACTTACAATAACTTCTAAACGGTGATGAATTAGCAAAAACACAAAAAAGAAACCCCCCTTATTTTTGCAAAATAAAAACCATGAAAAAAAAAATTTTAAGATTCGGGCAAAAAACGCTAGGGTTAAGCGGTTAACGCTATAAGGGAGGGTTAACAATGGAACCTTCCCCTATATATATATATATATAGGGGATGAAATTTTTTGTAACCATTATCTTTTGCTACAACTATATAACTCATTTCAACTAATAATAAAGTTACACATAAACTTTTAATTAAAATATTAGAAAGGGCATCATAGTCATTTTATCTTTTATAAGTTTCCCCTCTCTTTTTTAAACATTAATAACTTTTTTATAATATACTATTTTTTTTAAAAAAATTGCACCATTATATTCGTCTCATTTTTCTCTTTAATTATGTTATAGTCTCGACTATTTTTTTTTTTACTTTTTTTAGATGTCATATATTACATAATTGTAACGTGCTTAAATATAACAAATTTATTTGAAATTTTTTCTAACAATGATAAATTACAGTGATGTAATTTAAATTGACGTAATTTATCGTGATGTAATTTACATTGACGCAAAATTCGGTTTCGGTTTTTTTCGGTTAATTCGGTTCTAGTTCGGTTTTTTCGGTTAATTTGGTTCCGGTTCGGTTTTTCCGGTTACTTCGGTTTCGGTTCGGTTTTTTTGGCTTTTTGCTCATCCCTAATTTGTAACGAGCCTAAATACAACAAATTAGTTTGATTTTTTTTCGAACAATGATAAATTATATCACTATAATTATCATTGTTAGAGAAAAAAATCAAAATAATGTGTTATATAACATCGCTGTAATTTATCATTGTAATTATCATTGTTAGAGAAAAAAATAAAATAATGTGTTATATTACATCACTGTAATTTATCATTGTTAGAAAAAATTCAAAATAACGTGCTATATTTATGCTCGTTACATCGATGTAAATAATGGACGATGAGAAAAAAAATTTAAAAAAACTAGTCAACATTATAACGGGAAATAAATAGAATTTTACATCACTGTAAATAATGTGTTACGTCACCGTTAATTATGTCATTGTAAATTACTTCATTTTGTGTTACATTACTTCATTTTATGTTACATTACTGTAATTTACCATTTATAGAAAAAATTTCTTATTAATTTGATATCTTTAAGCTCGTTACAATGATGTAAATACATGATGTCAAAAAAATAAAAAATAAAAAACTAGTCGAGACTATAACGAAATTAAAGAGAAAAATGAGACGAGTGTAATGGTGCATTTTTTTAAAAAATAATATAGTATAAAAAAGTTATGAATGTTTAAATAAAAGGAGGGTAAACCTTACTTAAATAATAAATGTCCTAAATGCCCTTCTTATTAAAAAAATGAAATTAACACGTGACACGATCTTATATACTTATCTTTTTAAAGTAACCATTGGATGATAATTAATGGGTTGTAACAAAAGATAAGGGTTATAAAAAATTTCATCCTCTATATATATATAGGGGATAATTCCTTTGTTAATCCTTCCTTATTACGATAACCGCATAACTCTAGCACTTTTTTGAGTGTTTTGCCCGAATCTTTGTTGTTTTTTTTCATGATCTTTATTATACATAAATAGAGTTTTTTTTTTGCTAATTCATCACCTTTTAGAAATTATTTACAAGTGTAAGTAAGTGTAAGTACTTACACTTACTTACACTTGTAAATAATTTATAAACAGTGATGAATTATCAAAAACACAAAAAAAACCCCTCCTATTTATGTATAATAAAGACCATGAAAAAAAAACAAAGATTCGAGCAAAAAACTCAAAAAAGTGCTAGGGTTATGCGGTTATCGCAATAAAGAAGGGTTAACATTTGATCAAATATAAAAAATCCTTTGAACTTTCATTTATTTGAGTTTTGATACATTTAAGTTTAATAAAAAATCTAAATGTTATATTCTCCCCTACATTAGGTAATTTCGTCACAAAATTTATTTAAGAGTAATTGTGATGAAAAGAGTTAATTATTTTGTATTTTTCATTATACCTATTTTGTTTTCAACATTCTTGAATAATTAAAATTTAACTTGACTTAAATTTTTTGTCAAGATTTCTACGCATTTCCATACGATGTACATTTGATCACCAATGTTCATTTTGTTATGAACTTTATAGAAATTCTTAGTTTTTCTTGCCATTTATGTGATTTCCATGGGTTGTCCTACTAAGTGCATTGAATTACCATAACATACTTCAATAGGAAGGTTCATAGAATTTCGTTTTACAAATCTCCACATTATTATTTTATAAATGCATTGAATCACAAAATGTACACTTGCAATTAAGATATAAGTAGGGATTTATAATTATACATTTCTTGGTTAATTTACTAAACCATTTTTCTGGATACTAGATATGCATTATATTAAATTGCTAAATATTCTTTCAAAATTTTTTGAATTTTATAATAAGTTGTAGTTTAGCAAACTCTTGTGATCAGAATTGAACCAAAAATAATTTACAATATCAACCATTGAAAAATAATTTTTTATATGTTTATCTTTGTTTTAGCAACAATTCATAGAATTTGTAATTGCATTCTTTATCTCCAAAGATTTAATCTTGCATTCTGAATGATTATGTTCTTAGAAATTCTATTAAAAGTATAAAATTTATAATTCCCAGCAATGAGAGTTTATAAATTTATAAATATTTTGAATCAATATTGAGTTTTTTACTATAAAGAAATATCCACTTGAGTGCTTATTCATGGTTTACTTTTGTTTAATCACATTTCACTTAGAGAGAATATGAATAATCAACTCTCCCCTTCTTTAATTGTATTACTAAATAAGAGAAGAATCACGTACAAACATATATAATCTTAGTAAACTAAGAGAAGAATCACGTACAAACATATATATTAACGAGCTCGGGATTGGCTTGGCTCGTTTACACTCTTAAACGTAACCCCTATTTATTCTATAACAATGTAAACCCAAATTCGTTACAACTCGTTACAAATAATTTGTTATTTTTATACTTGTTACATTGGTATAAATACGAACATCCGAAAAAAATAAAAAAACATAGTCAAGACTATAACGAAATTAAAGAGAAAAATAAGACGAGTAAAATGGTGCAATTTTCATAAAAAAATATTATACTTTAAAAAAATTATGGATGCATAAAAAAAGAGGGGGGAAACTTATAAGGGGTAAAATGACTATGATGCCCTTTTTAATATTTTAATGAAATGCTTATGTGTAAGCTTATGATTGGTTGAAATGACTTATGTAGTTGTAGCATAAAAAGAGGGTTATTTTTTATTCCTTGCCCTATATGGGCAAGGTATAAAAAATAACCCTCTTTTTTTGCCCTATATGGGCAAGGTATAAAAAATAACCCTCTTTTTTTGCTACAACTACATAACTCATTTCAACCAATCATAAGCTTACACATAAGCATTTCATTAAAATATTAAAAATGGCATCATAGTCATTTTACCCCTTATAAGTTTTCCCCTCTCTTTTTTAAACATTAATAACTTTTTATAATATATTATTTTTAAAAAAAATTGCACCATTATATTCGTCTCATTTTTCTCTTTAATTCCGTTATAGTCTCGACTAATTTTTTTTCTTTTTTTAAATGGCCTATATTTACATCATTGTAACGAACTTAAATATAACAAATTTATTTGAAATTTTTTTAAAAATGATAAATTACAGTGATGTAAGTTACATTGACGTAATTTATCGTGATGTAATTTACATTGACGTAATATTCGGTTTCGGTTTTTTTCGGTGAATTTGGTTTAAATTACAGTGATGTAATTTACATTGACAACTAATTAGTTTAAATTTTTTTCGAACAATGAAAAATTAAATCACTATAATTATCATCGTGAGAGAAAAAAATAAAAATAATGTGTTCTATTACATCACTGTAATTTATCATTGTAATTATCATTGTTAGAAAGAAAATAAAATAATGTATTACGTCACCGTTAATTATGTCATTGTAAATTATTTCATTTTGTGTTACATTACTTCATTTTTTGTTACATTACTGTAATATACCATTGTTATAAATTTTTTTTAATTAATTTTCTATCTTTAATCTCGTTACAATGATGTAAATACATGACATCAAAAAAAAAAAACTAGTCGAGACTATAACGAAATTAAAGAGAAAAATGAGACGAGTATAATGGTGCAATTTTTTTTTTAAAATAATATAGTATTAAAAATTTGTGAATGTTTAAAAAAAAGGGGGTAAACTTTACTTAAATAACAAATGTCTTAAATACCCTTTATATTAAAAAAAAGAAAAAAAAGGAATCTGACACGTGTCACGATCCTACACACTTACCTTTTTCAAGTAACTATTCGATGATGGTTAATGGTTGTAACAAAAGATGAGTGTTATCAAAAATTCCATCCCCTATATATATATATATATATAGGGATGTGATCTAATTATAACCCACACTTATGGTAATAACAAATTAACTCTAATTACCCAATCAAAATTAAACACATGGATTTCTATTATTAAATCTGATGATGACATATTAGTAATTTGTTCATTGTACTAACTTACCCCCTCTTTTTTTATACATCCATAATTTTTTAAAGTATAATATTTTTTTATGAAAATTGCACCATTTTACTCGTTTTATTTTCTCTTTAATTTCGTTATAGTCTTGATTAGTTTTTTTTTATTTTTTTGGATGTTCATATTTACACGAATGTAACAAATATAAAAATAAAAAATTATTTGTAACGAGTTATAACGAATTTGGGTTTACATTGTTGTAGAATAAATAAGGGTTACTTTTAAGTGTGTAGACGAGTCAAGCCTATCCCGAGGTTGTTAATTACGTTATATTCTTGACTAGATTTTTTTATGTTTTTCCGGATTCTCCAAAATTCGTTACATCTACAAGATTGTAAATACATTTTAGTACTTTAAACAAAATTATATCTACAAGATTGTAAATATATTTTAATACTATAAAAAAATAATATAACATTTTGTTGATAAAAACCAAAATTCATCCTTGTAAATACATCTTAATACTTTAAAAAAATATATCTACAAGATTGTAAATGCATTTTAATACTTTAAATAAATACTATAACATTTTGTTGATAAAAAACCAAAATTCATTATATCTACAAGATTGTAAATACATTTTAATACTTTAAAAATTATATCTACAAAATTATATATATATATATAGGGGAAGGATCAAATGCTAACCCTTCCTTATTGCGATAACCGCATAACCCTAGCATTTTTTGCGTTTTTTGCCCGAATCTTTTTTTCTTTTTTTTCATGATCTTTATTGTACATAAATAGGAGGGGTTTCGTTCTTGAGTTTTTGCTAATTCATCACCGTTTAGAAGTTATTTATAACCGAAAGTAAGTGTAACGACTTACAGTTACTTACATCAGATACGTGCTGTAAGTAACCGTAAGTCGTTACACTTACTTACGGTTGTAAATAACTTCTAAACGGTGATGAATTAGCAAAAACTCAAGAACGAAACCCCTCCTATTTATGTATAATAAAGATCATGAAAAAAAAGAAAAAAAGATTCGGGCAAAAAACGCAAAAAATGCTAGGGTTATGCGGTTATCGCAATAAGAAAGGGTTAACATTTGATCCTTCCCCTATATATATATATATATATATATTATTACTATTATTATTATGCATGCACGAATATGTATGTATGTATACACATCTAGATTTTATATAAAAAATTAATAAAATACTTTATCTTATTAAATTTAAATTTGTTTACAAAATCTTAAGCTTTGTTGTTTCATTTTATGGATGACATCCTATATTATATATAGTTACAGAAGTCATTCTTAAAATGAAAATTTGGAGTAAAATACATAAATCGTCCTTTAAATTAACTCAATTTACAGGTGTCGTATTTTATTAGAAATAATTACATAAATCATACTTAAAAATGATAATTTATAATGAATTTCATGCTTTTTCTTGATATAAAGGACGATTTATGTGATGTAATTAAAGGACGAATTATGTAATATAAAGTATGAAATCCATTATAAATTTCCGTTTTAAGAATGTTTTCTGAAACTATTTTCAATAAAGGATGTCATACGTAAAATGAGGGAATATAAAGGACGATTTATATAGTTTACTCGAAATTTTTAATGGATTTTATCCTTAAAATTACATAAATCATCATTTAATTATATTACATAAATCGTCCTTTATATTAAGAAAAATGATGGAATTTATTATAAATTGTCATTTTTAAGGACGATTTCTGAAATTATTTCTAATAAAAGATGTCATATTATAAAATGAGTGAATATAGAGGACGATTTATGTAATTTACTCTTATATATACACACACAGATACACAATTTTTTGCAAAGAATGCCATGAATTTTGCTTTATTATATTTAAGTACGATTACAATTCGAATTTATCTTCAGAAAACCATAAATGTTACATCGATGTTTGGTCGATTTAAACGAGTCAGATGTTGAAGTCGAGATGGACATGTCCCCACCCTCTCCTCAATGTCCGCTTGGTCGAAACAATAAAGAAAAACAACCACAAGCTTTGTCTTCAATCGACTACAAAGACACGTTGGAGAGCATCTCGGAGTCATTAGAAAAATTTATCGACTTATAGGAGCAAAAACAATACAAAAATGACATGAAATAGTTGTGAACTCCAACCGATCACTTAACCGGTCGCGCTCGTGAGATGGCTGAGAAGACGGATGAAAAAAATATTATATGGAGTGATTTTATTTTAATATATATATTTTTTATTTTATTATGTAATTTTTTTACTTTGATTATTTAATTTAATTTAATTTTTAATTTTATTATGTCATTTTTAATTCAGTCTTTAATTAAAAAACAAAAATCAAATACTAAAATATTAAATAAATGTAATGATTTAAATGGAGTGATGGGGTGGTAATAACAAATATGACACATGTAGCATACGTGGAGTGATGATGGGGGTAATGATGCTAGTTGTTTACGTGACACCTACGTGAGTCGTGGAGTGATAGGGGCTATATTAGTACACATGGCTTAATCAATTTAAATTTGTTACTTTATTTTTACTCAAAATTACCCTCGTTGTTTGTAACGTAACAATTAAAAACCTTAATCAATTTGTTTTTGTTTAATGAACGAAGCCACCAACAA
This sequence comes from Mikania micrantha, assembly GCA_009363875.1. Classification (NCBI taxonomy): domain Eukaryota; kingdom Viridiplantae; phylum Streptophyta; class Magnoliopsida; order Asterales; family Asteraceae; genus Mikania; species Mikania micrantha. The sequence continues at coordinate 18,894,554 of CM018687.1, read as the reverse complement.
TAACCGTATGATTTAATTCAAGCACTTGCTGTTGGTAATTGTGTTCTATTCGTAAAATTTATATGAATACTAACTTGTTATATAAATTGAAAACTGATGATTCAACTATTCAAGTACTTATTTTCTAAATACTCTTAATAAATTTGTTTTTTGGTTACAACAAAAATAACCTGCTATTTATTCAGACCGGTTTTTATCAACCTATGTTTTGCTCCCGTGAAAACAAGTCCGAATTCGTTATTGGATATTTATTTATTGTAAACAACTAATGTCAAATACCACTATTTAAATGAGCACACTGACACCGTCATCAATAATGAAACACACAGTAGGAAAACCCTGTAGTTCAATCTAGGGCATTTTCTGATTCAGATGAGACTCGAATACAAGACCTTCAATTCAAAAAGTTAAGGAGATAATATTAGACTATAAATCTTTTGGTAATTCATTATTGGATATGATGGTTACTAAACGTGCCAATCTAAATCTAGTATGAAAAACATGATTAAGACCAATTTAATGTTAAGGAGATAATATTAGACTATAAATTTAATGTTAAAATAAAATAAAATAAAATAAAATAATCCCATCATTACGACCAATTATCGCCAACCATTAACTTTATGCCCGACCAACAAAAGTGATTTCTAGGTTTTGTCTCATTTACGGGGAACATGGCTTTCCCTTTTGTCTTTTTACGAAAATCATCTAGATTTGGATAATTTAATTATTATTGTTGGACCTTAAACCTATTGTTTTTTTTTAAAAAAGCATCATTTAATTACACCATAATCATGTTAGTGATCATATTTATTTCGTCATTATATTATTTTATGCGGTAAACAATGTGTTAAGTATTACCTATTTAAAAAAAAACATTATATAATCATTTATCAAATAAGCATGAGACTATTCTAGTTTGATAAACGTCTTGTCTTTTAAAGTTAAATATCATGTTCAAATCCCATGATACCATAGATAGTTTAACATTCGATTTTCAAAAAAAAAAAGCACAATCATGGACGACAGAGGTGCACAAACCGATTAACTTGTCAAAAACCAGTTTTGAAAATAACCTAAGCGGTTAAGCAATCAACTTTTATAAAATGATTTTGACCATAACCAGTTTGGTTATAATTTAGTTTTTCAAGCTCTAAAACCAAAACCGATCTAATAACCGAAATTGGTAACCGTCTAAAAACTGATTTTTTAATTAAGTAAACTAGTTAATCGATTTAGTTACCGAAACCTTAAACCGGTTCTAAACCTTTGGTTTGGTTTGGGTTTAAAACATTTTTTTTGCACCACTAATATCGGACGATGGTGGCTAGTTAATATACATGTGCATAAGATGGTTGTTAGTTAATGCACATGTGCTAAGATGAAGGTTCAACTAAAAATTATAAGTAGGAACTAAATAAATAGTCTTTTAACCATTAAGTGGTATTCATTAGTGATAAAGATCTCCTGTTTTACACCTTCTGAATTATGAGTGTTTCCTTGTGATCAAAGCTGCTTCATTTATTGCTAATTATTTAGGTGATAAATAACACTTCATATTAAACTAATTTATCTGAAAATATTCTTTAAAAATTAAAAACTTTTGCACGATTTTTCTATGTAGAAATGAGATTGGTGCTATGCGAAAAAAATACTCATACTGAACTGAATGAAAGTATAAATCTAACACCATACCCATTTTGTCAGTTTGATGCAATCGATATCGGTCTCATTGAAAATAACGGTACGATATCTGTACAGTACCAGTACTGATATGCACAGGAAGGTAATGAAAGATTCCCAAGTATAATGAAAATAAATAAAAATCATAATAGAACTTCAAAATCTCCACCATTTTTTCAACATAAATTAGAAAGAAATTAACTGGTTTTCTAAATAGCTAATCTCTAAATCACTAAACCTTCAAAAACACCAAAATCATTCATCATCATTTAGCATTGCCACTTCCAAGAGTAAGCTCAAGATCATCAAATCCCATATCATGAATCCTTTCACCTTCCCATGCATTCAATCCGCCATTCTCAAATTCAACTTCTACCCCTTTCCCTTTACCCAAAACCGCATCATTGGTAGAAACTTCATGAGCCATTGGTTTAACCAATTGGAATGTGGGTGAACCGGGGCTCATCACCTTAGGCCCATGGTTCTGGAACCTCACCCATTGGCAAGATTCAATGGTGGAGCAACCAGACTCATCACATTCGGGTATAGTTGTGGGTTTGAACCGGTGACATCTTGTTGGGCTTGTGGGTGCAGAACAAGATATCATGAAATTTGGTAGGTTGAAAGAAGATATTGATTGGTTGGTTAAAGATTCCCAAATGAAACTGTTGTTTGCTGGAGTCTTTGAAGTTGGGGATGAGACTGGTGGGGTTACTGGTGCACTGTTTGATATCCGAAGAGGAGGGAGTGAAGATGGAACCGAATCATGAAAAAAGGTGAACCGATGGTTAGATGGACTCGATATTCGGGAAGAACACGGTGTCGTGTTGGTTGATATGCTTTTGATTTCAATGGCAGGAGGTGGTTTGCATCCCTGCAAGTTCAAATCAAGATGAAATCCATACTATTGATCACAAAATTCAATCTTTACATATTATAAACAAGCCGAGCCGAGTCGTGCCGGGCTTTGATCAGGCTTGCGCTCAAAGTTAAACAGCCGGCTCGGCTCGAATTCTTTATCCAGCTGAAAAGGTGAGTTTGGGTCAGCTAATGGCTCAAGAAGCCGGCTGGAAATTAAAAAAATATATATAAATTGTTGTTATTTTAAATTTTGTTTAGAGTAAATTACCGAGGCGGTCCATGTGGTTTCTTAATATTTCACTTTTGGTCCTTAAGTTTCATAAATTACCCATATGGTCCCTAATATTTGACATTTGTAACCCATATAGTTCTTACGTGAGGGTAATTAGGTTAATTACATGAGGATAATTTGATGACCTAAGGGCTATATGTGTTACTAATGTTAGAAGTTAGGAACCATATGGGTAATTTATAAAACCTAAAGAACAAGAGTGAAATAGTAACAAACCACCAGAACCATATCGGTAATTTACCATTTTGTTTATATTTCTAAACTCAAGCCAGCTTGTTAACAATTTCGAATGCGATTCTTTTATTTAATCTTGATATTTTACTTTTTTCAATAATAATTAACTATTAAAAATTCCCAATAAAAAAAATTTAAGTAAATTGGTATAAATAATATATAAAAAATTAAACGACCTAACAAGCTGAGAAAACCCCAGTTACAAAAGAGCTTTTTTCGTGTCTTCAAATTTCTATATGATAAGCTGAATCATAATTAACTAGCAAGAATAAACTCTTGCTGCAAGTCTAATAATCCACATATAACAAAATGCAGATCCATAAATATCAGTTTCCTGGAATAAATCAAATGCTAGATCCACAAATATAATCCTAAACTCAAAACCTAAACCGAAGAATTCAACGTCAAAAACTGACTAATTTGAAATTTCAAGCAGAATTTTAACAAATCACAGTTCATAGATACTCTAGATCGAAAACAATGGCGATAATTGCAGATCAAACAATCGATTGGAGGAGAATAATCAAACAGCTAAAAACATGATACCTTGCGAAAAGTGGTGCCATCCGGAAGAACAACCCAACCAGCTTCTTTGCAAAGGGCTTTGAGAACCTCATTGTTATCACAATGTTTGGGCAAATTGTAGTTCCCCTGAGCCCTCAATCCGTTGTATATGTTGGCTGCAATCGCTCTCCTTCGCCTCTCTCTCCTCCGATTGTTTTCTCTCTCTCTCCACGACGGTTTCCGCCGTCCTCCGCCTCCTGCTTCCGTCGCCGTCGACGGTGCTGCTTCCCACATCATCTCTCTGTTTTTAAGCAGAATTGAGAGAATCTTACGTGTTGATTTGAGTGAAGGATTAGATTATGGTTCAGATTTGTTAATTTGGTTCTTCAAAGAATACAAGGTGTGTGTGTGTGTGTGTGTGAATCGTCGACGTCAAAAGTGTTTGAAAGGCAGAAGGAATCATGTGTGTTGTAACAACATGAGGAACTTTATTGTCTGCTCAATGATTTCAAACAACTGGGGCCGTTGATTTAATATTAATGAATGATTGACGATCAACTCCCCATTCAAAATAGTTGATGATTGAATGATTTAAACATATACATATAAATAGCTTAAAATGTAATTTGAAAATCACTTGGTGTAAAAACTAATAAAATAACGTAAAAATCATTTAAGAAACGATTATTATTTTATTAAAAGGTTTATAACATTATTTGTCACATATTTATAAAAGAAAATTTTAGAAAATGCCGAGTGAATTTTTTTTTTAAAAAAAGTTTCTAAACACATAAAAATAAGTTACGTTGCGCCTAGAAGTTACGTATGTTTTTTGTGGGTTTACAATTTTTTTTTTTAAATTCACTCTGCATTTTTCTATTTTTTTATAAAAATATGTCAATCAATTTTACAAACCTATAAAAAAATTCAGAAAAAAAACGTTTTTTACATGATTGTTTAGTTTTTACACTAAGAGATTTTCAAATTATCTTTCTACTATGTGTGTGTATATAATATAATATAATATAATATAATATAATATAATATAATATAATATAATATAATATAATAATGTATCAATAACACCACTTTTTATTATTTAATGATAAAATATATATATAAGTAAAAGTTATGTGTGTATGATGTGATTAATTTGCCTTAAGTATGATATATAGATCATAGATAATGAGGATGATGTATGAATATTAGAATTCTAAACTTTGTCATAGATGCTCTACCATATAATTGGATAAATTTGTAATTCATTTATTTTAGTGTGAAAAGACTGTTTATTATTTTTGCTGGAGATTATTCATTGTCAGTTTGTAGACTTGGCGTTTAAATAATCAAAGGGATCATAATAGTTAAAATACATGTCGTGCTCATCTGTAATGATCATATTATGAATGGCTATACATGTAATTAAAATTTTTTATGCCTGACAAAATGGGTGGGTCAAGTCGAGTTGGGTAATGGGTCATAATGGATGCCGGTCAAGATGTGTGATGGTCAGTTTATGTTTTAAGGAATATTAGTTTGGGTCTAAATGGGTCAATTTTTAAAAAAACATCAATTTATTTCAAATTAAAATGAGTTTATATAATTTTAAATGATTATATCATCAAATATATTCACATAATTTTTAAGTTACCCATCTCAACCCATTCTATGTTATAATGTGTAGGTCCATAAGTTGATAAAGTTATCAACTTGACACGAAAATAATCAACAACAAACTTCTATTGAGTGCGAAATCCAAAGTAGAAGAGAAATCAAGTGTTTTGCATAGATAAAGTCATGAACTTTACAAGGTGTGATCAATACGTCTAGATACACTGCCTTGGGATCCGAAACTAGACTAGTATACAATACGTCTATATATACTACTTTAGGAGTACACGAAATGTAAAGTACATGAAATACAAAAGTAAACGAAGATCTATGGATACGAATCTACAAATTACATGAAAATCTTTAGTTTGTTTCTGGTCTTGATTTGTTTTTGATTTTGTCAGTCGTTTGGCTTTTACTGGGCTTTACAAACTCCCTATTAACTGATCATATCAATCAATCAATCTATTATGTCTTTGAGAAAAAGCAAGCTCCAGCATATAAGTTGTGGTGATTGCCAAAGTCACCACCATTGTAAACGGTTTAGCTTCCTGATCATAGCCGCGAGCAACTCTGACCGGGTACTGAAATAGAACCATCATATATGTTCTTCCAAATTTAGCAAATCCATTGGATCTAGAATAAGCATATCTTCAGAATCTAGGACAATGACATGTCCATATGTCAACTCATCTAAGTAACAAAACTTGAAGTCCTTAAGCGAATCATCACGTACTCTCATGTGAACTGGGACTGACTTCTTCGTCTTAGGAGGTGGATTCTTCATATATATCATGACTCTAGCTTGATAGGATCCAGAATGTACTTATGGTGGAATCTCCTCCCTTTAATAGGCTTCATTACTGTAAAATCTTTATTGCACTCATCCTTTAAGAATTTAGCAAATAGATCGTCCTGGTTATCTTTGGAAACATTCTTGAATACAACATTGTTAATGCTCCTCAAATCGATCTATGGTAATGATGAGAAATCTTGAGGTCTTTTGAAATATTCAAGCTTCCTGTTGAAACGCTTAACAACATATAGTCGTTTTTCTCCATCATAACTCCAGCAACCGACTCGCGATTTGTTGTTGCAGAGGGCATATACGTCTCGGGAACTTGCTGTGTATAGGTACTCTGGATCCTCGATATCATCATCTTTATCCGAAGAAATCCAATTTTGTTGAGCAGCTTTAGGAGTTGGTTTCCAGTCTTTCTTCTTTTCAAACCAGCTACCAATTACATTGTCAAAACCGGTCACCTCGTCTCCTGTACCATTAACATACTTGTGAGCATACAAGTAGTCTAAGTAAGTGTCAGTGGAAATGTTTCCATGTAAAATATCTTCGTGATTATCATCATTTGAAGGTCCTAAGGAAGTGTAAGGCATCTGCACCAGCTCTTCCTCCATGATAGCGTCAAAATCGAATCTATGCTCACTTATTTAAACATATTAGTAAAGCCTTGATTGGTCATGTCTTCTGCTAATCATTCAGATGTGAGGTCATCAGGAAGATCTTCAAAGATATAATCGTCAAACTCATCAATGGTCTTACTAGAAGACTCATTTCCTTTGTTGTCCCCATCATTACCCTTATTATCATTATCATCATCTTTCTTGTTATCATATTTCTTATCAACAACATTATCATCCTTTTTATCATCATCATCATCATCATCATCATCATCATCATCATCATCATCATCATCATCATTATCCTTCTTTTCATCATCATTTTCCTTTTCTTGTTCAACCAGTTTTGCATTCTTTAGATCATTAACTTCATTCTTCCGATCTTTTACTTCGTTCTTCAAATCTTTTACTTCATTCTTTAGATCATGATTTTCTTTCCATAAATATTTGAAGTTTTTCCTTAGGTTCTTGATCTGTCCATCTGTTATTGTAGTGCTTAAGCTCAAGTTCTCAATTGCTTGATCCTTTTTGGTAGATTCTTGTTCAAGTGAAAAAAACTTTGGCTTGAAGGAGATCAAGATCATTAGGCACATATTCAGGCTCATATGTAGAGGATGTCCCTATTGGAGATTTACCTCAATCAGTTTTGGATTTTGGTGGGGAAGGAGGGTGAGAGAAATGAATGGGTGTTTATGATTGTGGATGGGAAATAGTTTTTTTTGGAGGTTGAGAGGTCTTGGATGGTGATGGTGATGTTTGTGGTGTTTGGGTGGCTTGAATGGTTGGTGGTGATGGTGGTGTTTGGGTGGCTTGAACGGTTGGTGGTGATGGCGGTTGTTGTGGTGGTTGGGTGGCTTGAACAATTGGTGATGATGGTGGTTTTTGTGGTGGTTGGGTGGCTTGGACGGTTCGCTGTGATTGAATGTTTTGGGGTGGCCTTTAGTTTCCTTAGACTAGGATCATCCGATCTCTTATATCCCATCTTTAATTTCTTTTTAGGAGTATACTCAGGTGAGGGACATAGTCCTCATCTTTCTCATCAATCGAGTTTGGCTTGGGTGCCTCACAGGCCTTCCTCTTCTTCTTCAATCCAATTCATGTTGATTCACTGGAAGTCTTTCACGCTTCTCAAATACATATTTAGCCAATGATTCAGAAGATGTGGCTTTCTCAATCTCTACAGCTCTTGTTTGATCATGTTCTTCTGCAACGAAGGCTGTTGTAGAGACTGGCTCATTAAGTTCATCTTCGAGTCCTGCAAATAACCTGCCAAACTTTTCCAATGGCCTAACACCAACAAAAATTTACTTTCCCTTTTTTTCATCACCATATAAGAAAAGATGTCGCGAGGCATCCTTTTCTGTACAAACATTCCCACAGTTGGGACGAGGTTCTGGTGCCTCTTTTTAATGATGATTTGTATAAATTTTGAAAAATCTAGGAATCTCTTCTTCCTCTTCCCTTTGATATTGTCATACATATCTTTAAAGATTATTTGGGAGAAGTTTAAGTCCATACCAAGAGCAATGGCCACCATGCATGAACTCAAAGTTTGATTCCTTCCAGATAGTCACTGAGTGACAACGTGTGTCTGATACCTCAAGTATGGATGAAGGAGTATCTTCTCACTAGCTGATCATCCAGTTCAGTAGGATCAGATGCCTTGTCGCCGAACTGCAGGCTTTCCCTTATAATTTGCTCAGATATGATTACTTGTAAGCCTTGAACTTTCCAGATTAAACAAACATCTCCATTCGAGTCTTTTTCCTCAGAAAAAGAGTTCCAAAAGTCATGGATAAAACTTGAGCAGATTGTAGGAGACTCCATAATAGCATAGTTGACCTGGGATATGATTAATCCGTGCACCATAGGTTTGAACATCTCGTGCTCTACTAGTGGGCCCCTAGGAAAGAAGTCATATTATGATCTGGCACGAAGCGAAGGTCAGCCATCTGCAAATAAAAAAAATTGAAAGTTAGTACAAGTTCACGAAATAAGTAAAGTTCACGAAAGAAATTAAGTTCAAGAAAGAGATAAAGTTCACGAAAGAAATGAAGTTCACGAAAAATATCAAGTTCACAAAAGAAACAAAGTTCACAAAAATCTCTGAGTTCATGAACTTGGATAAGTACTCGAAGTTCCATAGTTCACGAAACTCAAAGTACTTGAAGTTCAAATTTTCATGAACTATTTATCGTTCATAACTTTCTCAATTTTGCTCCTTTGAAATTCTTTTTTGTGTACTTTTGCTCGGAATTCCAAAACGAACCACATACTTTCCGAAGGAACTGGAGTTCTATCTCTTTTCCATTTCCATTCAAGAGTTGTTATGTGTTTCCACGCTCCTTTGAGACCCCAAAAAATGGACAAATTAAAAATCAGTTTCCAATTTTAATTGTTTTGAGAGAAATTTAAGATCAAGTAAAGTTTATGAAGCAAAATTTATATGAAATCGTTAAAATCGAAATAACTCAAGTTTTACCGGTCAAAATTGGTTCATTTTTAATACCTAGGTTTGTTTTTCTTGATCTACAAGATGGTCGGATTTGATTTTAAGAAAGTACTTGGTAATCAAAAACGGTCTGAGAAGTCTCTAGGACTTCACGAAAGTCAGTAAATGAAATGAAGAGGTTCACGAAATATTTATAGGCAATTGGGAGTACACGAAAATTTTCGTGTATTCTATGTTAGTGTACTTCCATTTCGTATACTTATTTTGTATACTCCCTTTTTTGTGATTTTTTGTTTTTCTGAGTTTTCTTAAAATTAAAATTAATAAATTAATTACATAAGAGAAAATAAAATAAAAAACTACGAGATTGATCCTTTATGTATACAACTAATTATGGATTAGGTCATTTATTGATTCTTATTACAAATAAGATTCTTTATTTCAATAATTTATAACAATTTCATCCTTTAAATTAATCATTGTTAATTTGATGGTTTATCTAAAATGGCAAAATAGTGAAATTCTCCTTTTAATTATTTTTATTTAATCTTTTTAATTAAATTGCATAATCCAAAATAATCAAATTTTGAATTGATGAATTGTTTTTTTTTTTCACGAAAACTACCTTATTATAATGTTTAAAACATTTATTTAATTCACAATAAATTATAGAAAATTTATATATAAGTTATCACTCTAAAAAATTATCAACAAAACCAAAAATAATAGTTTCAAATTCAAAGTCCATAAACCAAACTTAATTGTTTCAAATTCAAACATAATATATATGTTTAGGTTCATTAAAATAAGGCTTCCAAGCAATTGGAAGAGACATATGGATCCATTCACACCCATAACAACTAAGATGTCACACCCCGAGCCGGCGGGCTGGATCGACTTTCCCGTGGGGCGGAAAGTTCTCGGGGTGCGATATCGTTTGATAATCAAGATGATTAGATTGTTTGCATAGCACATGATATATAAATAAGAAATGCTAACATGACAATGATATAGAATTACAAAGTTAAATTACACTGTTTCTTCATAATTTAACTAAGTAAACCTATTCAAAAGAATATATGAATTTCTATCTTGTAACTTTACAAGATCTACAAAAGATGATTCAGTGTTTTGTCATTCCAAAATATGCTCGACACAAAATGTATCTAGGTCTTCTAAAAGTCCGCTAGCTATGTTCTTGAATACTGGTGACTAAACATGTTCGTCACCTGAGAAAACATGCATTTAAACAAAGTCAACACTAGGTTGGTGAGTTCATAAGTTTGATAATTGAAAACCTTGAATTGTTCACATACACAATCACAATGTCATATATGTTACTTGTAAGTTGTTTGATTCACCCGTTCACACAATGTCCTCTCCATAGTTCTATTTACAAGTAGTATCTCATCCTATTAGTTATGCTTATATATAGGGCATATGTAGGGGAACAAGCCACAACCAACATCCCACCACATAACTATTTCCACACTACTTGCAATACAACTATAGATAACCATTTTCATTTCACCTGTTCATCCCTTTTGATATTCACCCGTTGTATTATATGTAGAATAATATGTCATGAGGGTTTTAGTTATCAAACCGAAGTATTGATACACCCTCAATGTATTAAGGAAGTTAGATTAATTTAATCTGATCCTTGTTATTATTCTATTTCTTGTGGGGTTAACTGTTAATCACTTTTAAATAATAAGAGTGTTAGTTAACCAATTGATACATGTTCTCAACTTGAAGTGCATAGAGCCTAAAAGGAATCCATTGCAATCCTCACGTAATCAGCCTACAATGCATCCGATTTACCTCTACCACTTTGTGTTTCCATAGGCCTCATCGAAACTATTACTAGTAATATGACATGAGAGAAAATCAATTCCTCAGTCTACTGTCACCGGTCATACGTTACCGGCCAATGATGAGTACGATCAGCATACAAGCCCTACAAGCTGGAGGTTTGTCAAACCTATGGTACCACTATGCTATCGTCGGTTTAATCACGTCAAATTAACTGGTCAGCGATTTGTGAAGGGACTTACAATGATCAAACTTGAATACATGTCACATGATTGAAATGATATAATACAGACAGTTCAATAGTAATCAATTGTATTGTGTTCACCAATGTTGTTTGTTCTCAAGGTTGTGTGTTCTCGTTGTTATTAACAAAGTTAAATAAGAACTTGTCTTATTATACATTGTTATTTGTTGTGTGAATTATGTTGTTATCATGAAGTTACGTTATCATGATTACCATTCCTGTTGTTCCATATAGTCACCCGGTTGTCACTACCATGTTGTAAAGAACTAGTCTTACAACACTTAGTCGACTCAGGTGGTGGATGATACTTGTTTCATGTTATCTTGTAATCTGCACCGAGTTATAAGCTGAGTGTTATAGGAACTTGTCTTATTACACTTAGCTAACTCCGGTGTCCAATGATATTATGAAGATATATTATTTTCATATCATTCGTGTTTGTTGTTGTTGTTGTCTTCGTGTTCACATGTGATAATCTCAATGTCCATTCTTGTAAGGATAATTAAGCATTATAAGATATAAACTTACAAATAAGTTATTCTATTGTGTTGATGATTTATGAAGTTATATTATCATATTCATCTTAGTTGTTTCTGTCATATCATGATCATACAAGCATGCATACAATGATAACCGATAATAAGTCAAACAGTTTTATCTAAATCAAAGTATAAGCAATATGCTAAACTAACAATTTTAAATAAATAAAAGGTTTAGCATGTTTCTCAGCCCCAAGAGTTTAAAATCAGTTAAGATTAGAAAATGGGCGTATGAACTCACCTTGTGGTCGTTGTGGTTGACTAAGTCTAAACAAGAAATGCGCGTGCTCTTGGTTGTACTTGTTGTTGTATTCACAATCCTGTATTGATTTCACCTTGTTTGTAACTTGCAAGTATGACTCTTTGAGTATGTGTTTGTGTGTGTGTGTTTGTGTTAGCCCTAAAGTTGGCTAACACTCATTGGTCTTGGTCATCATTCGGCCCTGGTTCTCTGGTTATTGATTTTACTAACATTCAACTATTTCGAGTTAAGCTTAGTAACTCCTGTTATTAGTCCTATCTTCCATTTGATTCGTGTCTTATCATGTTATATGTGACTTGAACCTCGTCATCATTTTCTAAATATAGACTTAGTTTGTAGTTTAAGGCCTTACATGTTTTCCTTGAAAATCTTATGTTGAATGTTACACAGTTGTTAAATAATCATGAATCATTCTTGGCAAAACTTAGTGGTTTAGAGATTGTAAAGTTATCTAAACCTAAGTCTACCACCTTTTTAGTAGTCTTGGCTAATAATCACATGCAACTATACCAAAACTAGTTGATTCAAGTGTTTGTTAAGTCATTAGCTAGGGAAGTCGAACCACATTATGGGCCGAATAATCAATTGGTCCGAGTGTTATGTGGGCTGAATCAAGATCATGGCCCAATTCAGGTTATGGGCTGAATGCATGATGTTGGGCCGAACTATGTGTGTGCCGAATGATTGAATGGGCGGAACAAATAAATCCCTTGGGCTGGTTGATGGGGTTTTGGGCCGATAGTATGTGTGTGGGCCAAGCTGTTGGGCCGAAAGGATTTCATGGTTTAAGCCACCATGGGCCGAATGATTGGGCCGATTGAAGGTGGTTGCCGACTGAGGTGTGTATCGGCCGAATGGTGGTCGAATGAGTGTGGCTTGGCAAATGGTTGGGGTGTCTAGGCGAATGGCTGCCATCTTGGCCGACTGACCCTAGCCGAATGAAATACTTATTGGCCGAGAGAATGGAGTCTTTTGGTCGGCCGGCTCATGCGGTTCTCCTTCGGCCCCCAAGGCCATTCAGCCCTAGCCATTCGGCCATCTGTGGGTTTCCTTCGGCCACGGCAAGTCCAGTCGGCTAGGTGTATTCAACTGAGCCCTAGTTCAAGGTGTACATGGTATTTAGGTGCCGGTGTGTGTTAGGGTTGGTTTCCAGATCCTTGGGGTCAGCTAGATGATTTTCTAAACCGATTTTGGGTTAGGGTCGAAAAGAGGGTGAACATCCTAGTTTCTCGTGACTTTGGGATCGTTTTTACCTTGGATTTGGTGGTTGTTGTGGCAGATCCTTTGTAATTTTGTGTAGAGGAGGTGGAGAGCTTCGATTAGGTTCAAGAATCACTCAATTTCATCAAGAAATGAGCAAGTTATGGTGATTTGAAGTTTGAAATCTAGTGAGAGAGAGGGTAGCCGGGATTAGGGTTTTAGAGAGAGAAAGTGGGGTGTTAAATGAAGAAGATGAACTCATTCAAAGTATTTATACCCCAAGTGATTTCGGGTTCGTTTCGTTTGCTCGATTCGCGTTTTCGTTGTGTTTCCGGAACGTTACGCGCATATTTACGTAACTTAAATAAATAGAATTTGTTTTTAATTATTTAAAATATGGTTATTCCTAGCAAATCCTCTAATTTATTTTTATTAAATTATAATCGCTCAAATCATTTATTTGATTTCGTTTCGTCAGAAAGCGTCGCCTTCACGCGTATTCGTTCGAATCATCACCCGAACGAACATGACGATGGTTTTGCTTACTTACTTTTGTTTTCTACTTTCCAGTCATCATTTCAGAATGTTAAACTCACAGATATGTTTGTGTGGATCGTCACCCACGCAAACATACTGTCAGTTCGTTATTCTGAAACGACACTACAATTGTGTCTTGAATTGTGTTTCCTTGCTGACGGACTCAACTAAACATCCTGGTTTCGCATTGTTTTCATACTGAGTTATCGGCCATCTGATTCCTGTCATCTATGGATATCATATCGCAACCGACATGTTCTTGTTGTTTACTTGTACACTGCTGTTTCTCTTGATTCGTTGTATTAATTGTACTTAGATTTTCACCTAAATACATACAACCTTTGTTTATCATGAGTTGTTGTACTTCCGGTATTTAAGTTTTCACATAAATACATACAACTGTTTCTTGTATTCTGAGTTCTGTTATCACAAACACTGTTTCATGCATTGTATTTACACACAGTAAATAGTGAAAGTACACATACTGTACGGACTTGCCGGACGATCAGGTACTGAATGTCACATAAGATGTTTGACACAATCAAGAAGGATACTACCAAATACAATGTCATTTAGAATGGAAGTGAACAATATACAGTTAATGGTCTATTTGGTGATCAATGTGTCGTGTATGTTACAAGGAAATATTGCACATGTAGAAGATGGGAAATTCATGTATGAATTGTCAATGTATGATCATATAGGTATGAATTTTTATGTGTCATAAATATATGTTTGAATGTTTATAGGTATCCCTTGCAAACATGCAGTTATTAGTTTTTGGAATGGCAATTGGTTTATAAATTTTGAATTTGAAACTATTATGTTTGGTTTTGTTGATAATTTTTTAGAGTGATAACTTACATATAAATTTCCTACAAATTATTGTGAAGTAAATAAATGTTTTAAACATTGTAATAAGGTAGTTTTCATGAAAAATAAGCAATTCATCAATTAACCCAAAATTTCGTATTTCTGGATTACGTTAGTTTAATTAAAAAGATTAAATTAAAAATAATTAAAGGGGTGAATTTTAGTTTTTTACCCTTTTAGATAACCCATCAAATTAACAATGGTTAAATTAAATGATCAAATTGTTATAAATTATTAAAATAAAGAATGTTATTTGTAATTAGCAAAGATAAAGAACCTAATCCATAATTACATGTAAACATAAAGGATGAATCTTGTAAATTACTCTAAAATAAAATAAAATTAAAATTGGACAAATTCTAAGATAAGTTGGGTCAATTTTGTGGGATCAAATCTTTTTCAGAAATTCGTTTATCTTAATATATTTTCTTATGGAAATATAACTTTGAGATAATTATATCCCACCAAAGATTTTCTTTTGTGTTTTCACTTTTCAAAGATAACATTTGTGATCAAAATTTTATTAGAGTTTTTCTAAAAGTCTTGAGAAGTTCAGAAATGATCAGATGTGTTGTCTAGTTCTATTATGCAATCTATCAATTTTTTAAAATCCTTTGTTCAAAAATTTGATTTTGTTACAACAAACTTGAAATGTATTAACAGAGTTTTAGATGAGAAGATAAAGAATAAATCCATTATTTTATATTAGAATCAAGCTTTTTTTGATTTTCACATATCTGCACCAAGTGTACCATATTCATTGATCATAAAAGTCTGAAAGATATCTTTAATCAGAAGAAACTCAACATGCGACAGAGTCGTTGGTTTGAACTCCTAAATGATTAGATTAAGTACCATATGGGGAAGGCGAATGTTGTAGCCGATGCCTTAAGCCGGAAGGAATGAGTCTACCCTTGCGCCTAAGAGCAACGGGAATGAAGGTGAAGACAAGCTTAATAGACATGATCATGCATGCTCAATAAGAAACAATGGATCAAGGAAACCTGAAGAAGGAGCTCGATTGTGGAGCTGAGCGACAGTTTGAAACAAAATCTGATGGAATTATCTACTATAAGGATCGCGTGTGGAATCATGCAGTAGATGAATTGAGGAAACTAATTTTTGATGAAGCACACCAGACCAGGTACTCGGTACACCCGGGCGCTGATAAAATGTACCAAGACTTACGGGGATTTTATTGGTGGCCGGGGATGAAGAAAGACATAGCCGAGTATGTCGGTCGCTGCTTAACCTATGCGAAAGTTAAGGTGGAGCACCATAAACCGTTTGGTTTACTGGAACAGCTTGAGATTCCCTGCTGGAAGTGGGAACAAATAGCTATGGATTTCATTACCAAGCTGCCCCATTCTAGTGGTCATGATGTCATTTGGGTCATCATTGATCCTTTAACTAAATCTGCTCACTTTTTGACTATGCATGAAACCTTTTTTATGGATAAACTGGAGAGATTGTACATTAATGTGATAGTGGTACGGCACGGTGTACCAATATCTATAATCTCCAACCGAGATAGCAGATTCACATCAAGATTTTGGCAGTCATTGCAGAAATCTCTAGAGACACACTTAAACTTGAGTACAGCTTACCACCCACAAACGGATGGTCAAAGCGAACGTACAATACAAACCCTAAAAGACATGTTACGAACATGTATTTTGGACTCGGTGGGAATTGTGACTCCCATCTGCAACTGATCGAATTCTCCTATAACAACAGCTATAGTAGCATCGGATGTGCTCCATTCGAGGCTCTATATTGTACAAAATGTCGGTCGCCGATTTGTTGGATCGAGGTAGGAGATAACCGAATAACTTGGCCTGAGCTTATTCAGGAAACCACTGATAAGATCACCCAGATACAACAAAGGTTACAGGCAGCTAAAAGCAGACAGAAAAGCTATGCCAACAAACGACGCAAACCGTTGGAATTCCAAGTGGGAGACTGAGTATGTTAAAAGGCTCTCCATGGAAGGGTGTAGTACGTTTTGGAAAGAAAGGAAAACCCGCACCCAGATACGTCATATCGTTCGAGATCGTTCAACGGATTGGTTTTGTGGCGTATAGACTGAGGTTACCTGATGAACTCAAGGGTGTGTAAGACGTGTTCCACGTCTCAAGTTTCAAGAAATGCTTAGCAAATGAGTCTTTGGTGATACCAGTAGACGAGATACAGATAGATGAACAGTTACACTTTGTCAAGGAGCCATTGGAAATTATGGATCGTGAAGTTAAACAACTGAAACGAAGTCGCATTCCAATTGTTAAAGTTCGATGGAATTTCAAGCGCGTACCTGAGTTTACTTGGGAGCGCGAGGATCACATGAAATCTAAGTATCCTCAGTTGTTTATAGAAGAATACGTATCCGATAACGATTCTTAAATTTCGGGACGAAATTTCTCTAACAAGGAGAGACTGTAACATCAGTGCCCGAACAGTAGTTCAGAATAGTGTAAGGTACAATAGACTTTTGAATGGAACTCTGTGTAATATTTGTTATATGCAATTAATGCTAAATGCTTATGAAACTGTTTCTGAAACAATGTGTAAACTATGCTGCAACAGTCAGATTTATGTCTCACAACATTAAATAATGTTGTGTATGTTAGTTTAGAATTTATTATGTGTAAACATATGTGAAAACGAGTAAAACAAAATAATCACAGACGTCGTTATGTGAATATTAAACTAACGGAGTATTCGTGTGTGTGACGATTCACAAGAATATATTTGTGGGTTTAATGCTCTGAATGGTGTCTAATAATTAGATAATCAAATCGGAAAGCACAGTTATCATCGTGTTTGTACGAGTGACGAGTCGAACGAATGCGCGCGAAAACTATACAATTCGATTAAACAGTTAAATTAAACATTTATGAAATGCTAAAAATAAATAAAAGATATTTAGTTAACTTATTACGAATTACCACCTAAAAAGATTTAGAAAACTCTATTTTAAAATATCGTAACGTTTCGTTACGAGAAAACCGAAACCGACGCGTTCGTGCGAAACCGAGTGAAAACCGAACGAACCCAAACACGCCCTAATAGTTGATGATGATAAAATGACAATAAATGTCATTTAATACACCTCAACAACCACTCTCTCTCTCTCCAAAACTGACATCTTCTCTCTCTACATTTCCCCCTCTCTAAAAACTCACATAACTTGCTTAAATGTGCACCAAATTAGGCAAATTTGGTATCAAAACGACCGTGGTAACGTGTAGATGATGAAGAGATGAAGAAACTGAGATTTGAATCGCCGAAAACGAGGTAAAATTGAGTGATAAATCACTAATTTTCAGTGAGTTACACTATTCATCCTTCTTCTCGAACCATCTTAACTTTGCAGCTCATTTTCGACCTTTACCCTTAGAACTTGCACCAAATTGACATAGGAAGCTAAGGAACAACTTAGATTGAAGATTGGGTTGATTAGAATCGAATTATGATCTGGAAATGTTAATATCGACCCAAGAACACCAAGATGCAATAGTATCGACAAGTTGTTTCTTCATCAGTCGAGATTAACATAAATCGATGGGTCAATCTCGATGGAACCACTTTGATACTACTAGGGTCGACCTTCTCCAACGATTTTGGCACATAACCCTATCGATACTGATAGTGTCGATGGGTTAGAAGCTTCTGAACTGGCGCGGTCGAACCTAGAAGTCTCGATGGGGAGCTGATTGCTTATCATCGATATTAAGGTTTTGAGGCTGATGTGTTAGTTTAACACATCCGTTTTCGTACATATTCGAGTCGGTTTTCATTAGTTTTGTTTATATTTTGAGTCGATTTTATTTCCTTTTTACTTTTAAGTGTTTTTGTGCAGGAACGTGTCCCGAAGGAGCGGAAATGAAGGCAAACGGGCGTCGGAATCAAGAGCGGGTGACCAAGCGAAGAAATCAAGGAAATTAGCCCTAGGCGGTACGCCTGTCGTGGACGCTTGGATCCAGGCGATGCGCCTGGCATCATCGGACGCCAGCTCTCCATTCAATTCGCGCGCATCGCCTAGCCGCACACATCCACGCTAGGCGATGCGCCCCATATGATTTTTGGGCCCAAAACCCTAATTTCTAGCCCTCTTTAAATTGGACGCTTTCCAGCCGTTTTGGGGGTCTTCTTTTGCGTCTTTGGAACCCTAATTGAGCCTAGGAGCTGCTGGAGCTCAACCATGGAGTTTGAGGCTTGATTAGGGCTTGTTGGAGAAGAGAAGAAGGACCATTTTGAGTATTTTCCCTTTCTTTTCTTAGTTTCTTAGTTTAATCAGTAGTTAACATGTGTTTAAACTATTATCAGACCTGCTTTGTTATTGTTGAGATGATTATTGGCTAGATCTATGGTTGTATCTAGGTTTTGGATGATAAAGTTGTGAACTTTGTTGATTTTGGACTTGATTTATGCTCATGGATGATATATGCTTTGTAATCAGCTGTAAAGTTTGGAACTTTGATGATATTTGCATGTGTTGAATGATTATATTTGGTGTATGTTTGATCCACATGTGTTTAGGAAGGTCTTTCCACACATAGATGCATGTTAGGCCTATTACTTTGTGTTTTAGGTTAGTTTATGGGTTGTTGATCACATTCCATAGGATTAGACTTCATCAAGTATGGTTATTTGCGTGTGTGACCTAGCCTAGAAATCCGAGAGGTGATAGGTTAGATGGTTGGTCTCTGACACTTGGGATATTTGAGTTAAACGACCCGGGAGGGCGTTGTCTTAGATCTACTTAGTGTTAGTGTCAATCCATGTCAAAGTTGCCAACTTTATAGCTCTCTAGTGTCTTAGGATACAAACGGGTGGAGAAATCCGGGAGGTGATTCACCCGTTTGAGTGCAAATGCATATCGGGAAAATCCGGAAGGTGACCCGATAGACTAGTGCATACATTACAGCCTTAGGATTCCCATTTGAGTTGCCTGGTATCTGATCTGGGTCCCATTAGGTATTCCTTAGTCTGTTCCTTAAGATCCTAGTCTTCATCCTTCATAGATCAGTCCAAGTCAGCATCTGTCATACTTTTGAATCCCAGCCTAGATACACCAGTTTTCCTCACTACTGTTAGATTCCAGTTTCATTGTCAGTTTTCGTGTTGCTATTCTTAGTGTAGTTATTAGTTTAGAGTGTTTCAGTCAGTTTAGTCGGATTAGGTTATCAGTTGCACCAACCCCCCTTTCTCTTTTACCTTAGTTAGTTCACAGTTTAGGTATTAGTTTGTTATACTAGTGTCCATTGGTTCGATATCCGGACTTCCATCAGCTATTCTGCCACCGACAGGTACACTTGCCTTAGGAGCGGTCTAGTTTAGGTTTTCCGATTATTACTAGGTGTTTAGGTTAAGTATAGGTCTAGGATTAGATTTTGAGTCTTTAGCTTAGGTTAAATAGCTTAATTTAGTCTTGTTTTTAGTATACTGACCGCTCGCATCAAGTTTTTGGCGCCGTTGCCGGGGACACTAGGCAATAGCGAAACTAGCTTTGATTGTGTGTGTGTTTCTCTTTGTTTTGTTTTTATTTGTGAGTCTTTTGTGGTGAGTCTTGTGAGTCTAGGTTGTATTTTTAGGTTTCAGGTCTTGTTTCTAAGTTCAGTGCATCATGTATGCATATAGGTCTAGAGGGGATCTGAATGGATGGTTGAGAGATGCCAGGGGACAAAGAGATAGAGAAATCCAAGATATCATTAAGTGCATAAATGCATCCCGTGTGAAAAATCAGGGACGATTTACATACGACTGGGATGGTAACTACTTGGGATTTCAATTTCAGCATGATGATGAAGAAGAGGAGGAGGAAGTTGAAGTTGATTTGGAAGATGAAGTCACCGAAGAACAATACTGGGAAGATGAGTTTGGTGATGAGCTGATAGATATACCTTCTGCTGTAGAGGAGGATGTGCATTTTGACCCACTTGGTGATCTACAGATGTTAGAGTCATTATTAAATGGAGATCTAACTGTGGGTATTCAGGTAAAAGCACATGAGGATGTTGAGGAGATGGAAGATATGGAGGTTGAGCTACCTATGATCGAAGGAGAAGTGTTAGTGGAAGAGGTAGAGCGCCAGAGCCGGCCCGTAGGGAAGATAGAGGATGGAACTCCACTGAAATTCACAGAACCTCGGGAGAAGGCAAGAAATAGGAAGGCAGTGGATCCAAACCGACAGAAGAAAAGGAGAACCAAGCCAGCGAGGTTTGTGCACAACCATTCTCCTCATTACATGCCACGCATTAGGTTTGGTCCAGGGAAATTCAAATATTGGTGGCCTGACCCGTTCACAAGATGTGAGATGTTCCTTCGTTCCATTCGTTTGGTTTTCATAGATAATCATGAGCAAAAGGAATTGAACGGGCTGGACAGAGGATGGATTAAGGAGAAGCCTCCTGACTGATGTTATGTTAGGGATTCGGGCTTCGGCCCAAATTGTATATAGTGTACATAGCTTTTATTTGATATTTCGAGTATATGTGATTGGTGATGTGTTATGTGTTTGTGCCTTCGTGATTATGTCAGATTCAAGTGTGGGTATGACATCAGGATTGTTCGATATCACCATTTCGAACAACTGATTTCATTACCGTGCATTAAATCTGATTTCACTAGTTGCTTTACTCGATTTTTCTTTTATTTTTGTTAGGTTAGTTTTAGTTTTTAACTTTGTTTAGGGTTGTTTGCTTTTAATTTTATGATCGATTGTGAGTTTATTTTCGTTGATTAATTTAGTTAATTTTATGTTTTAGTTTAATTTAGGATGCTTAGAATTTTAATTAAATTTCTTTCCTAGATTAATTTTTCTTTATTAGAATTAATTTTAATTAAATTTAATTTAAATTAATTTTGCCTAGTTAAGATTAGTTAGAATTTAATTTAATTTTAGTTAATAGGAATTAGTTAGTTTAAATTAAGTTAATTTAATTTAATTTTTAGGTTTTCAATATCTAAAAACAAAAACAAAAAAACAAAAAAAAACAAAAACCAAGGAAAAAAGACCCTAGGCGCATAGCCGGGCGAGGGGAGCTTGGCGCTAGGCTATGCGCGCGGGTCCAATTTTTTCGAAAAAAAAAATAATCAACAAAACCACACCTAACCACCGGTGTTCATCATTTCCACCACCACATATCCCACGCCTAAACCCTAATCTTCCCTCGACCACCACCGATCACCGCCGCTCCACCGCAGCTTTCGTCATCATCGCCGTCATCTCCAGTCGTGACCGCAACCACCACAGTCACTGTTCGTCTCTGGATCGAACACAATCGCAGCCGGTTGCAATCATCACCATCACTGCTCTCCTTCATCACCGCCGCCGCTGTCCTTCCCACGATCGACCACCGTCTTCATCCTCCATCACCAACCACCTCAACCGCCATCATCACCTTATCTCTGCGTCGGCATCAACAACCACCACACCAGCGCCGTCACTGTTCGTCACCGCATCTTCATCCTTCCGACGCCGGTTGCGGTCATCTCCATCACTCCGCACACCGCCGTCCCCAGCAGTAGTCGGCATCATCACTGTTCATCACCACCGCCTCTCTAGCGCCACCGCCGGAGCCGCTCATCTCTGCCGCTGCATTATCTCCGGTTCTCACCTCTGTTCACCACCGCTTCGCAAGTTTCGACGACCACCGCCATTCACCACCATCATCATTACCTACAACCGGTAACCCCTTTGGTTTTCTTGATTTTATTTTTCGATTTCTAGATTAGAATAGGTTAGATTAGGGTTGATTTGGGGATTCTTGTTTGTTGATGATATGGCCGGAACAGTGGCCGGAAAACTCGCCGGAGCAAGACCCCCTTTTCAAAATTTTTCTTTTTCGTTTTATTTTATTTTATTTATTTTATTTTTCTTCTTACTGTCAGTTCACAAAACTAAATAAATAAAAAAATAAATAATAAGTAAAATTAAATAAAACTCATAAATAATAAAATGTTGGTTTCAGAAAATAAAAACAAAATAATTTCAAATAAAAACTGAAAATAAAATAACTTGTAGTAAAAATAATTTTTGTAAAATAAATACAAGATTTGTACACCAAAAACAGTTTAACATAAATATGTATATGTATAAATAATTTTGTAACACAAAATAAGTTTTGTAAAACAAATAAGGTTAGAAAATAATAATAAATAAAATAAATGTAAATTATTTGTATGTAACACTAGTGTATTATCAATGTAAATTTAAAATAAATGTAGTTATAAAATTTTTTGTAAAATAAATATAAAATATGAAATGTTGTTGTATGTATGTAACTTCTGTATATTTAATATTAATATAAATGTATATGCAAATGTATATGTTTGTAAATTAACTATTTATATATGTTGAAATATATGTATTTGTAATTATGATGTTGTATGTAAAAGTTTGTATTTTTAAACTAATGTAAATGTCAATTAAAATAATTATATGTTGTATGTTAAAAATAATAAATGTTGTAAAATAAATAAACCCTTGTAAAAATACATTGTAACTTTAATTAATAAATGTCCTTAATTACATAAAAAGAAAATAATAATAATAATAATAATAATAATAATAAAAATCATAAAATAAAATAATAAATAAATAAAAAAATTATAACAATATATATGTAAAATGTATGCTTGTATGAAAGAAATAAACACAAATGTATGTAACATATGTATGTATAATTTTTGTAAATTAATTGATTGTACATTAAAATAAAATCTTGTATAAAATAAAGAATAACACTTTGTATATATGTAAATCACAAATAAATATTTTAATAAACAATCTTGTACAACAAATAACAAAAACATCAAACTTTGTAAATAAATAAACACTTGTAAAATAAATTTAAATCTTTACTTAGGATTTAGGATTGTAGTTACTTTGTAATTATTTTTGTATATGTTTGTTGTATATAATCACAGAGATGGCTGACGCATCGAGCTCAGGGAGCAGGCCCAAGCGGGCCCGGCGCGCGACTGCAGCACAGGCACAGAGGCAGCCGCAGCCGCCACGTCAGTTTCGCTACTCCGCACCCTTGGACGTACCGCCACCAGACGTCCGCCCACTCCTTCCACAGCTGCGATACCTTCTAGAGCATACCTTCTTGCAGTTCGAGAGGGGCACGATGGAGCATGCACGGGTGACAGCACTTGCAGGGTTAGATACCATCCAGCACCGGGGTTTCGATCGAGCTGTCATTGAGCGCCTAGGGCGATTGGAGGAGTTTGACTCCATGTTGACTCCGCCATGGACATATCTGCTGAGATGCCGCTGGCCGCAGTACGCGGAGCTCACAGTGGAGTTTCACTCCACTTTTCAGTACGATACTAGGTCCGTCACCGCCCCTGGAGCAGTGTCGTTCGCCCTCGGTCGAACGGCACACCGCATGAGTGTGGCAGACTTTGCGGTCGCTATGGGGATATACTCAAGGGAGGAGGTGACCGCCGGAGCCTTTCAGGACCTCCTCCTCGGCGTATCTCGGGCCGCCAGGCCCGGATACGTCACTGAGGCTGAGATGACCGCCTTTTGGAGCACGATCGCGATTCCCCCTCACACTGACAGGCGGCTGGCGACACAGATCCGAGATCCTCTACTGCGTTACATCCATCGGATTATCACTAGCACCTTGATTCCGCGCCATTCTGGCAAGGACAAGGTAAGCTATTTTGATGTGTTCTGCCTCTACTGCCTCCATAGTCGCTGCCCGGCGAACCTCGCCACTATCTTGCTGACATCATTTGCGAGGCCGCGTCGGGGAGGCCACACCGCACGTTTAGATATGGGCCCTTACGTCTGCCGCCTTGCTGACCGTCTTGGGGTATTTGACTGGTACCCTATCGAGCATCTTACAGAGGGCCCCGAGACGGTCCCGTATGCTTTACATGATATGCAGACGTCTGGGATGGTCACGTGGGACGTGCCACCCCGGTGGGCACCCGTATTGGCTGATCCTCCTGCCCCTGTTCCTCCGGTGCCTCCGCCATCCACGCACCGCATCCTGCATCGGAGGGAGCGACCATGTCATGATATGCCGCCACGCCCTCCTGCTGTTCCTCGTCTTACACAGCGATATCTCCTCCAGAGGATGGACGTTTACGAGGACAACCAGAGGCGCATAGCGGCTCATCTCGGGGTTGAGTTGGCTCCTCGGATGCCAAACCCTCGCCTCCCAGCCGACCACGAGCCCGGATCAGACATCGATCCGGATGACGAGGAGGATGAGGAGGAGGAGGACGATGACGATGAGGATGACGAGTGATAGTTTGTATTTAGTTTAGTTTATGTATTTTCTTTTCAGTTGTATGTATTTGGACAAAACATTATTTATGTCATCCATTTTGGTATGTCTGTTGTTTATTTATTTCTTCTGTGGTTGTGTTTAATTTATATTGTACCTTATTGTGGTTGTGTGTATATTTGTTTTGTGATGGTGATTCTGTATAATCGTAAATTCTGATTGTAATTTGTAATAATTGTATATGTTTGTGATATCATGTAATTCAATTGTTGTACTATTAATGTTGTGATGTAAAATTGTAATTTTAATTCATGTGTTGTATTAACATTTGTACAGAAGTGTTGTTGTATATTTAGAGGCGCGCAACTCAATTTTTGACACGTCTACATTTATTCAGGGAGTTCGTGCTAACCTTTTGTACATTTCTTTTCATTGTTATTTTATGTTGCCAGTTCTGGATCCACATTGAGGACAATGTGTTGTTCTAAGTGTGGGTATGACAGGCTGGCGCCTTTTAATTTTAATTTTAATTTTTGTAAATTAGGTCATTTTTGAAATTTTTGTAAATAAATAAAAACTTGTAATTAAATAATGAAATTGTAATTATTTTAAGTTAAAAACACAAAAAAATTAAAAAAAAATAAAAAACTTTGCAAACAGATAGATTTTTTCTTATATTTGAGTCTTTTTCTTTTTCAGTTAATCTAGTTGGTTTGTTTGAGATCTTAATTGCAGTCTGGTTTTAACCGCTCGTGCTCAATTACATTCGGGTGGCGACTACTTAGGCTATTACATATGCGAACGACCGACTGAATTGACTGACCTTTTTTTCGGATCAGACTCATGCTTGCTGATTCTGCATTATCAGCTAAGTCTTTTCCACTTTTTATCTTATTTTATCTTTCTGTAAATACTCTTTTATTGATTTTGCATTTTCTGATTGGGTCTAGAGTGTTAGGTTGTATATAGCTAGAGTCTTGAAAAATGTCCTTGTTTTAGCTTGCACCTAATAAATGGAAGATGATCGAACTATGATTAGGGCTTAGGTTTTTAGAGGCTAACTTGTGTATTGATTTGGGATTTGTTGGTAGGCCCAGCCGATAGAAAGTTCCTTAGGATATGATAGAATAAACTTAACTTCAGGATTCTTATGGGTTTAAGACTTGGAAAATTCGAGAAATCTTAAACTAAGTAATAGTGAATAAAGGAACCTCTGTAAACTAACAACCTAGATTTCTTAAAATTTAAAACCTGGCACATATGTTCTCTTTTTATGAAAATAAATCCGAGACTTATGGCGCCCGCTAAATAAAAGAAATTCCACAATCCACTAAGTGAGCTGAGCCTGTGCAAATAAAAGAAAGAGAGAATAAGAGCTAAAAAGCAGTTGTCATACCCCGGCTCATAACCGAGTGAAACAGTGCTGTAATATGCTCAAGTGAGGTAAAAGAAAAAGAAAAATGAGAGAATAAAAAGGCAAAATGCTCACACCTTCATCCATCTCCATTATTAGGTTAAAATTTTAACTTTATCTAGGTAGTTTGCATACAGAGGTGGGTTTAAGTCTGTTGATTTAATCCTGTGCCTTGAAAGCTGTTATTTAGGATTAAGATAATTCGTTTTGACCAAGGGATGGGATCCATAAGATGAATGATTTAACTTGAACATAAATAAATCATGATTAGGGAACTTGGAATCGGTGTTTGGGTTTAGATTGGACATTTATACCAACAATCGCGGTTAATACACAAGGATTTAAGATTGTTAGATCATTGCATATTAAAAACCTAGCCCTGATCTATGATTCCATTTTGTTTGCTTTTTCGAGGACGAAAAAGGTTTAAGTGTGGGTATTTTTGATGTGTTAGTTTAACACATCCGTTTTCGTACATATTCGAGTCGGTTTTCATTAGTTTTGTTTATATTTTGAGTCGATTTTATTTCCTTTTTACTTTTTAGTGTTTTTGTGCAGGAACGTGTCCCGAAGGAGCGGAAATGAAGGCAAACGGGCGTCGGAATCAAGAGCGGGTGACCAAGCGAAGAAATCAAGGAAATTAGCCCTAGGCGGTACGCCTGTCGTGGACGCTTGGATCCAGGCGATGCGCCTGGCATCATCGGACGCCAGCTCTCCATTCAATTCGCGCGCATCGCCTAGCCGCACACATCCACGCTAGGCGATGCGCCCCATATGATTTTTGGGCCCAAAACCCTAATTTCTAGCCCTCTTTAAATTGGACGCTTTCCAGCCGTTTTGGGGGTCTTCTTTTGCGTCTTTGGAACCCTAATTGAGCCTAGGAGCTGCTGGAGCTCAACCATGGAGTTTGGGGCTTGATTAGGGCTTGTTGGAGAAGAGAAGAATGACCATTTTGAGTATTTTCCCTTTCTTTTCTTAGTTTCTTAGTTTAATCAGTAGTTAACATGTGTTTAAACTATTATCAGACCTGCTTTGTTATTGTTGAGATGATTATTGGCTAGATCTATGGTTGTATCTAGGTTTTGGATGATAAAGTTGTGAACTTTGTTGATTTTGGACTTGATTTATGCTCATGGATGATATATGCTTTGTAATCAGCTGTAAAGTTTGGAACTTTGATGATATTTGCATGTGTTGAATGATTATATTTGGTGTATGTTTGATCCACATGTGTTTAGGAAGGTCTTTCCACACATAGATGCATGTTAGGCCTATTACTTTGTGTTTTAGGTTAGTTTATGGGTTGTTGATCACATTCCATAGGATTAGACTTCATCAAGTATGGTTATTTGCGTGTGTGACCTAGCCTAGAAATCCGAGAGGTGATAGGTTAGATGGTTGGTCTCTGACACTTGGGATATTTGAGTTAAACGACCCGGGAGGGCGTTGTCTTAGATCTACTTAGTGTTAGTGTCAATCCATGTCAAAGTTGCCAACTTTATAGCTCTCTAGTGTCTTAGGATACAAACGGGTGGAGAAATCCGGGAGGTGATTCACCCGTTTGAGTGCAAATGCATATCGGGAAAATCCGGAAGGTGACCCGATAGACTAGTGCATACATTACAGCCTTAGGATTCCCATTTGAGTTGCCTGGTATCTGATCTGGGTCCCATTAGGTATTCCTTAGTCTGTTCCTTAAGATCCTAGTCTTCATCCTTCATAGATCAGTCCAAGTCAGCATCTGTCATACTTTTGAATCCCAGCCTAGATACACCAGTTTTCCTCACTACTGTTAGATTCCAGTTTCATTGTCAGTTTTCGTGTTGCTATTCTTAGTGTAGTTATTAGTTTAGAGTGTTTCAGTCAGTTTAGTCGGATTAGGTTATCAGTTGCACCAACCCCCCCTTTCTCTTTTACCTTAGTTAGTTCACAGTTTAGGTATTAGTTTGTTATACTAGTGTCCATTGGTTCGATATCCGGACTTCCATCAGCTATTCTGCCACCGACAGGTACACTTGCCTTAGGAGCGGTCTAGTTTAGGTTTTCCGATTATTACTAGGTGTTTAGGTTAAGTATAGGTCTAGGATTAGATTTTGAGTCTTTAGCTTAGGTTAAATAGCTTAATTTAGTCTTGTTTTTAGTATACTGACCGCTCGCATCAGAGGCCATCGATATTGAGCAGACTCTGTCGATACTATCATGTTGGTATGATCCAAGTACAAAAAGCTTGTAATGAACCCAAAACTCTTAGAAATGAAGTCGTGGGAGCTGCTTAAACATGGGTTAATTGGCTGTAAACTATTAGGGTTTTAGTGTGGGTGTTAACCGGTTTTAGGTTGCACTGATGCTAAGGTTTGTAACACCAAACATCATTTGAAATAATCTAACATCTAAGAAAACTCTTTTACAATCTAATAGAAATAAAATTCTTGGGTTTGGTTAAATCAAAACCATGCCTAAAGTTGTTAAAAATCGACAATGCACGATATGGATTAACCAAGTGTTAGCCAAAAACCCTAATGTTTCCTAAAATAACCAAAGGTGCTTTAAGATAATAAACTAAGATTATGTAACAAATACTACCAAGAAGAAATATGATAAAAAGCCATGTTTTATAAAGAAGCTAAAGAACTAGAAGGTACTTATGAGAAAACAAGGAAAAATACCAAGTATGGGATTTAGTGAGTCTTGTTTGACAAACACCCAACTCTTAATGATTTCATAATATTGATGATTAAATTAGATTATTCGAATGGAATGATCATAGTTACTTATCAACTTGAAAGCAAACAAGACCAACGAAATAACTAGAAATCAACAAAGGACTTGTGATTAACCTAGATAGGTTAACTCAAGTTATATGATTAACACATGTTTTTATGAAATTACTTATAGTTTACAATAAAATGTAATGTTTTATAACATGTAACCATAATTGATAAAAATCATCATGACTTGATGTATTAAAATATTTTAAAATAAATTAAATTATTTTTGACTTAAAATTGTTTGTAACTTAATAAGATTTTGTAAATGATGATTTACTAAAATGTGATCACTTTCAATTAGTGAACCTTATGAAAATAAGGTTTAATTACTATTAAATAAAGAATAAGGGTCGTGGGGAATTCTTAGCCTAGAATACTTAGAAAAAAAAATTCTAGTAACTCATTAGTAAAAGCGTAGGACACATAGACACACACCGAGACCAAACCCTCCCTATGTCTATTATAAATACTTACCATGTACGAATCACAACAACTCAACTCAGGTATTGAAGCTACATACTTTACAAAGTACAAGAGCGAGCTTATATGATTCTTAGTCATTCAAGCATACTACAACACATGTGAGTTCATTTGTCCCTTTCCAAACTATTTTGTTTTACTTCGGGACTGAGAAACATGTTTAAATATTGTAAATGAATGTTTAAATATTTCTTAAACGCTTTTATACGTATTCTTGATACTGATATTCTATGCTCCTATACTTTGATGCGTTAAACTTATGATTCTGAATACTTGAAACTTAAGATGCTTTGAGTGCTTTTGAAACTAAATGCTACAACTCTTGAATGCTTTTGTAAACTATATTCTTGATAAGCTCAGATACTTAAATTCGCAGAAACTTATAAGCTTGAAACTTAAATACTTGAAATCCTTGAAATGCTAACCACTTATGCTATGCGGAATGGGATTTTGGTTGAGAAGCAGGTACATGTGCACATGATACAGGAATGCTAAACACTTGTATGCTATAAACTTGTATACTATAAGCTATTGGACTTCGTAAGACAAACTAACTGGTCGCCGCGCCTTGACATTGATCAAGCCCTAATAGTCATCAGTGTTCTTCGTGGTCAGAATTTTGTAAGACAGACTGATTGCCCGCCGCTCCTTGACATTGGTCAAGCCCTACTAGTCATTCAGTGCTCTTCTTGGTTCATCTATGGTTTTGTGACGAGTGACTAGGATGATTCTGGTTTCTTCTATTTGACTTTGTGTCATCTTGAGGGTTCCTTTATCAAAACACCGATGTTGAAAGTCACACTTAGTTTCTTCTAAGGATTTATATTGAATTCCTCTGAGTAATTAGTTGTCCATAGGAGTAAACTCTAAAAAAACATGGTCTTCAAATGCTATTGTGTGTGTGTGAACTTGGTTAAGCAGAATGCTTGAAACTAAGAGGGAAATGGATTTGGATAGTAGGTAAAACACTTAATTATCATTAAAAACAATGTCATATATGGTTTAGTATGTGGTGGACTGGCGGTAAGCTTGACCCTATGTATGCCCAATACATAAGCATACCGAACTGGATATGACAGGTGGTAGTTAATGAGGTTAAGGTTGTTACCGAAAAGGTTTATGAAACTTATTTTTAAATACTAAACTCTATGAACTCACCAACCATTGTGTTGACTTTGTTTTCTTACATGTTTCTCAAGTGATGTACATGAATAAGCTAAGGCTCAAGATTGCATACTAGGATGCCCAGTTAGAGTACCTAGTAGCTTTTGGTTAGCACATATTTTTTCAACTAATTGTGAATCATTTTGATATCTTTACAATTACAAAATAGTAAACTCATGATTCTTTTGATAGGTTTACTTGGTTAAATTATCAAATAGTGACAATTATAATTTAATTTTGTAATCCTAGTTTAATGTTTATTGTGCTTTAGTTATTCTCAAATGTTGATGCTATGTATACAATATGATCATTTCGATTATCACACGATATCGTGCCCCGATAACCTTCCGCCTGACGGGACATTCGATCCGGCCCGTCGGCTCGGGGTGTGACATGAGCTGTGATACTATCAATCTCCATTGAATCAAAACCATTCCAAGAAATAAGATACATCATTTGATTCGGTTTGATCATGGGAACAAAATCCCCATGATATTGAGGCCTCACAAACATCAAATAGGCTAAATTTGATCGGGTTATAATCTTGGGTTTATAAGGTTTTGGGGAGAAAAACAATATAGTTTAAGTTTAATTAGATTCAAGCAATATCAATGAAACCAACCACAACAGAGTGGTAAGATGCTTGGGTTGTGGACGGGTCTTCTCGGGTTCAAATCCGAGAGGAGACGGGTTTAATTTTTAAACACTATATTTCTTTTTATTTTTATTTCACAAACTAAATTAACATCAAAAATTCTAAAAAAATCAAAAAAAATCAGATATGATACTTTAAATATTCTGAAATATTTTTGGAATTTTACTGATTATATTTTTATTATTTTACAATTTAAAATTGTATTTAAATAGTTTTAAATACATTAAATATAATAAAACATTTTCAAAAATTCTAAAAAGAATATAGAAACTATAAATTATATTTACAAATATTCATGAAGTTTTAAAATGAATTTTTGGGCTTTATTTTATTAAATTTAATATTTAGTTGTTTAAATAAACCTTAAATATATAAAGTTTGTTTATAAAATATTATAAAAATCCAGAAAAATGATTTTGAGTATTCTGAAATTATTTTACGAACATATAATCAATTTTATTTAAATAAAATTTTTATTTAAAATAAAACTCAATTTAAACTTGTTTTAAACTTATAAACATGTATGGTTGAATATTCTGAAATTATTTGTAATCATATGGAATAATAATTTATTGATCATTTTAAATAAAATATTATTAAGATTATTTTTTAAAATTCAAAGATTGTGCTTGAACTTTAGAACTTATTAAATCAATTCAAATACTTATACAACCCATCTATAATATAGGGTGATTTGTACATCTCAAAACTTATATCATCATTCAAGAACAACTTTGGAATATCAATCAAACAAGTGAGTTTATCACATCTTCCCCCTTTTACATTTTTGTAATCTTTTGGGATGTTACACATGTTTGTATTCTAACATATTGATACTTTAGAAATCATTCAAACATGATGCAAGCTTTAGATCTAGTTAGACTTTGTGTTAATTGTTATGGGTGATACTTTTTATGATTATTTGTTATTAACAGTCAAGCAAGCATTGGTATTTAGTAACCTAATATGTGTTAGATACCATATTTGCATTGGCTTTTGTCATTGTGTTAAAAAGGTGAAAAATACATTTAGCAAACTTGTTGAAATACAAATGTTAGCTCATTTGTTTGAATACTTATTTGGACACAAGCATTTGGATTATTCATTCATTCTTATCAAACTTGTTGTTATTCATACTTTTAATACATGCTAGTTAAATTTATGTTTGCATCTTTTATATATATGTAAATCAAATGTATATGTGATACCCACCAACAATGCAAATAGTTGATCAAAACTCTATTTTACATATGTAACAGGTTATAACTTTTTGGATGAAGATTATGTAGGGATTTTGATACCTAGTTTAATATTAAACAAGATGTTGTCCTTGCAAGCAGTATGTGTAGAGGTACCCAAGGGTTACAAGAATGTTGTTTAGGAGTTGGAAGGAGAATTAATGTCTTTCAAATCAAGGTTGAGCCACAGGGCTTATTTCATCCCTTGACTTTTTGTAATGAGCCATAGGGCCTATTTCATCCCTTGACTTTTTTGATGGTATCCCCGATCAGCTCTTGTCGTCGCCTCTTCGCTTCGGGCACCGGTGATGTAGCATGTGTGCACCGGCTGCTCCTCCTTCGACGGCTCAGACGTGCTGTCTTCTGAGATTAGTTGATGTTTGCTTCGGTAACTCGGCTGCTACCGGTAGTGTTGATAGTGTAAGTGTAGGGACAATCTGCTCCTTTTCGTCGAATGCGAGTATAGATGATTACGACTGTGACACCATATCAAAATGTGTGTATTGTGTATATGTACGGTAATATATGCAAGTAGTACTAATACTAAGCACTATGTGTTGTGTGGAGACTAGTGGTTATAGACTAAGTTCACTAAATGCAAACCTAATTCGCAATAACCGGAGGCTCTGATACCAATCTGTCGCACCCCGAGAAATCCCGTCCCTTTCCGGGGCGCGAGCGTCGGCAGATTGTCAGGATCGCAGTCTCCGGTCACACAACATGCGAGACCTATATGTCTGGTTACGCACGTACATCCAATAATTTGGATAAAACAGTTTAGTAATATCAGAGTTGCGGAAGTAAAGTGTATGTTAACAAAACAGTTTAACATTCATAATTTGCGGAAGCGTTAATTTAAAACAGTTTTCAAAATGATAAGTAACAATAGTTGCGGAAGCGATTAAAGGTGTTTAACAATACATAAGAACACGACCAAATGATATCGAAAGTTAATAGACTAAGACACTTAAACAGATGCATGCGACTCCAGCCTAGCATCCTAATCCTTGTGCGCGTGCCTTAGTTACCTGAGAAAACATGCGAGTAAAAGGGTCAACACAAAGGTTGGTGAGAGCACAGGTTTTTCATAAGCAGTAAACATCAAAATGTTTAAAGTAAGAGTTTTTGCCGATTTACATATCATTACAATGCAGTATTGATTGATAGCTAGTCAATACAGTTATATTATATTGTGGATGGTACCGAAGCTGACAGATTGTGCCTCCCGCCATGTTATCACAAGACAATGGCAAAGTATTGGTCAATTCTGCACTGTTCCGACCTCCAGTCGGGTGTAGTGGGGCTTGTCAGACCCAAATAGTACTATTCAAAATTACCACGCTAGGCGCTACGCGCTACTAACGGTACGTGGAGTATCGCGAGGACTTTTAGTTGTGATATGATCCACACATATACATATAGTGATAAAGCATGTCCATACATAAATGGAATAAGTTGTTGTTCATAAAACAATTTATCATGCACTGTTTTCTCCCCCAAAAGTAGAAAAAGTGAAAAGGGGCCGTGAACTCACCTGATTAGCAGTTCCGGTGTATTTGTGTGTTTGCGTCTGCGAATGCTAGCAATCCTGCTAGTAGGCACCTATAACCATATAGGAGTGAGTATGTGTTTTGTAGTGTGTTGTATTCCATACAACTCCAAGTGTCGGTGTGCCCAACCGAGTGTTTGCATGTCAAGGATTAATCAAACTAATCATTTACATTGTCATAATCAAATGGTTTAAACCATTATAACCATTGCTATGATTTCATGCACACTGGGCATTACAACGGCTCAAAACAAGGATTTACCCGTTAACAGTTCGATTCTGTCATTCAAAATCAATCCTATCCATCATCTAGGCAATAATCAACAACCCTAACTATATCATTACGTTCAAAACTAAGATTTAATCATTCACAATCAAACCAGAAGGTTTAAAATGAACCATTACCTAATCTGACGGATTCCAACGGATGAAATGATGATCAGAACTTGTTTTAACGCTTATGGATGCGATCTAAACGTTGTGAGACCTTCAAACTTGAGTTTTTGGTGATTTGAGTGATTATTTTCGTGGTTTGGTGGCTGGTACTTCGTGAGGATGATAGAAATGAGGATAAGATGAAAAACTTGACTTTTTAACCAAGTTTCCGATAAGATCAGACCCAGGCGCATCGCCTGACGTGTCACATCGACATCAGGCGTACCGCGCGGCCTCCACCGGCCTTCCAGAAGCTTTTGAACCCCGCGCGCATCGCCTAAGTTTTCTTTTGGATTGGGGCGTACCGCCCCAGAGGTTTTTCACCCGTTTTTCGACGGAAACTTCTTTTCGCGATTCCGGACAATCCGTAACTCCGTTTCGCGCACTGTTTTCGCCCACGTTCATCATTTTACGCATACTATCATCCCATATTAATTTCGGTTGTCAACTCCACGTGGATTCTAAGCACGATCAACTGTGCTCAATTCATTGCTGACGTAACTTCTCGTACGCAGTTATCACAGTATCCTGAAATTGCCGGGTGTCACATATTGTCCCTTCACCAACGTTAGTGAGACTCGTGTGTGTTTTGATAATTCCTCAAATTATAGATGATTGTTCGTGTTCGTCTTTACGAAATGTTTTGCATGCTTGATTAAACATAATCAACACGTAATGCACAATTCAACAATTTCTAGAATAATTGTTTTGCGTTTGTGTTTGTCACACTTGGTTTCCAAAACCAATGTGCACTGTACGATTCGATAGTTCCTCGAACTATCGTTTCACAGTTGTTTGTTTTTAACTCATTTAGTTAAGCCTAGTTAAATGAGATGCAACAATTATAAATGTGAAATACAGAGTTGTAAATGTTGCAATTACCTGAAATTGACAGATGTCACAACAACACATGCTCGTCCACTGAATAAAAACTCTCTCACATAAGCAATCTGCTTGACAACCTGGCAGTGGAGGAAATACCTACTTCATTTATCAAAAAAAATCATCCTGTGGAAAACATCATTGGACCACTTTATGAAGGAGTTCTTACTAGAAGCAGATCCATTCTTGCTCAGACTGCTTCAACTGAGGGAGCTCTTCCACGCAGTCACTCAGGTCCAATTAAGTCTTGTTTGTTTTCTTGTTTTGTATCGCTGGAGGAACCAAAGAATATCAAGATGTCTTTCAAGGAATCTTGCAAGATTGAGGCTATGTAGGAAGAGTTGATGAAGGTTCAGAAGTTGAAAGTGTGGAATATGGTGCCCCTACCTAAGGGAAAGCTACCAATTGCCACAAGATGGATGTTCATAAACAAAATGGGATGATACATATGTCATCAACAGATACAAGGCACGTTTGGTAGTTCAGCGCTTCTACCAACAATAAGGAAATGACTACAAAGAGGTCTTTGCTCCCGTTGTAAGACTTGAGGGGATTCGTATCTTCTTGGCCTATGTCTCATGCATGAACTTCATTGTATATCATATGGATGTGAAGACAACTTCTTGTATGGCAAGGTAAAAGAAGAAATTTATGTATGTCAACCTCCTGGATTCGAGGATCCACATCACCTTGACCATGTCTACAATTTAGACAAAGCCTTGTATGATCATCATCAAGCACCTTGTGCTTTGTATGCTACACTCACTGATCATCTTCTAGCAAATGGACATACACACGGAGCCCTTGATCAGACATTTTTCGTTCGCAAAGATAAAGACGACTCAATTGTTGTTCAGATCTATGTTGACGTTATCATTTTTGGATCCACAAGCTCGGCGTTGTGTAGGGAATTTGAAGTTTTGTTGAAGAAAATGTTTGAGATGAATGAAATGGGGAGATGACCTTCTTCCTCGGTCTTCAGGTAAAGCTTGATTAAAAGGGGGGGGGGGGTGCTCATTCATCAAGGAAAGTAGGTAACTGACATACTCGCAAAGTTTAACATGTTGGATGCTAAGCCCGTTTCCGCTCCTATGGCTGCACGTCCTGCCTTAACAACAGATCTTGATGGAGAAGACGTTGATCAACATCTCTACACATCAACGATTGGTTCACTGATGTACCTCACAGCAAGCAAACTCAACATTATGTTCTCGATGTGTCAGTGTGCCAGATTCAAGCTTATCCGAAGGCATCACACTTGATTGCTGTCAAAAGTATTTTTTGTTATTGTGCTGGAAAATCCTGACTTGATTTGTGGTATTCTAAAAATTCTGAATTTAAACATTATGCTTATTCTGAAAGTGATTTTGGTGGATGCAATATAGACAAGAAGTCAACCACAGGTGGATGTCAATGTCTAGGAGACCAACTTGTCTCATGGCAATGCAAGAAGCAGACCCCTTTATCCACATCTACTGCTGAGGCTGAATATGTTGCTGGATCAAGTTGTTGTTCTCAAATAATTTGGATGCAACATCAACTTTTGGATTATGGTTTGAGTTTTCTTGACTCTCCTATTTATTGTGATAATGAAGCACCCTTCATATTATCAATAATCCGGTACAACACTCCAAAACTAAACACATTGATATCCGGATTCTTTTTATCTGTGACTATTTCGAACGCAAGCTCATTCATCTAGAAAAGGTCCTTGAATCTTGATGCTGAAAAGAGCTTCAAAGCTCTGATACCACTTGTAGGTCCCAAAGCTAGTGAAGACACCAACATGACACAATAAATCAGCAGCAGACAACTTTTAAATCATGCGGAATCCAAGATTGAAGAAGAAACAAGAGATTTGCATTAAAAAATCGTGAACTTTACAAGGTAGTGTTCAATACGTCTAGAACAGAATACCTCCGGATCCAACTGAAACTAGTATACAATGTGTCTATATATGTAACAAAAGTACACGAAAATCTCCATTCATATACTTTGTCTCTGGAGTTGATTTTGTCAGTCTCTTGGCATTTATTGGGCTTTACACACATTATAATAACAAATTATTTTGAATTTTTTCTTAACAATGGTAATTACAATAATGTAATATACAATGATGTAATATGCAGTAATGTAATTCACATTGTGAGAAAAAAATTCAAATTAATTTGTTATTTTTAAGCTCGTCCATATTATATCTAGCTTTTTGATTGGTTACATCAGCGCATCCAACCAATGGGGTTGATGAGAGATTAATGGTGCTTATGTCGAGTATGACATGGTTCGATCTGGTAATGATGTGCTTATGCCACGTATTGTTTATATTGAAATGGAGTGTGATGATATTCCAAGAAACCAAAATGATGTTTCCATTGATGTTTGGAGTTTTTTTTTTGTTTTTTTTTGCTATCCTGCAAAAATGATGTTTGCTTAGAAATTTGTTATATGAAAATAATCTTTGTTTAAAAAATTCCTATTTCTTATGTCGACATAATTAATGTAGTTTTTTATTTCATTAAATATTGAAATAAATGCAGAAATTTTTTTATAGAATAGATTATATGATAATGTCTGGGTTTTTTAAAAGGTATTATTGTTTCATCGCATTCGATCAAGATAATGCTGATTCTAATTATTTTTTTATCCAATAATGATAATCACAATCTACTTCTGAATTCAGAGGCTCAAGTTCTAGATACAGAACATTTTGAAGCAGCTAAAGGTGAAGCTAAAAGGAAGTTGCCTTTATTTGTGAAACTTGAGATACCTATTTGTGATGGATTAACAAATAAAAAAATATTAATTACATTCGTGTAAAGAACAATTACTTTAGGGTAACAAAGGTGATCTATGTGGTATTACATTAATGTAACAATGTATTACATTGGTGTAAGAGATTTCCCTATTGACAAAACTTTCAATACCATCCCACATACTTTCGTTTTCCAACTATCTTTACATCTTACATTAATGTAACAATTAAGTTAGTGTAACAATATATTACATTAGTGTAGCTTAAGGTATATAACATTAATGTAAAACATTGTATTACATTAATATAGCATTGGTGTAGCATGGCCCCAATCATATAATGACAATCTTGGTTTGCCCATTATTTGCTCTTTTGAGTGCTTGTGTTCCAACAACCTGGTTTCTCTTATCTATAATCATGGTTGCAAAAATCGCTAGGCGCTCCTAGGTCGGAACAGGTCCTTGGAGTGAGTAATCGGAGAGTACTCGGCCCTAGGCGGGAGTACTCGGGTAATACTCAGGAAGTACTCGAACTCGGAACAACACCTTGGAGCGAGTACTCGGAGAGTACTCGGCCTTGGAGAACGACTTTTACAACAGTGTCTATAATCACTTACTTCTCTTCCACATATGTGTCAAACTAAACAATAATATCACACACGATGTAGCATAACATCATTTAATAACAAAAGAACTATAGACTATAAATAAAATAATCAGGATTTACCATTTCAGAATAAATATAAAACATTTACAACAAAAATCCTTATAATTTAACAAGGTTATAAGAACAAACTTTATATCGGTTAAATTTATACAAATATATGATGATTGTTGCAAAATACTACACCACGCCACCATCATTGCACCACTGCATCCACTTCATTACCCAACCACCACTCGTCATTATTACATACACATTAGTAAGACCCTTCATCAATCATTTACCATTAGTTGACAGGTGTAAACCGACGGTAACGTAGATAGTACTATTAGTTTGACGAAGTTCTGGCGCCGAGGTCGGTACATTACGCGAACAGAATAACTTCATCATCATTGGGATTTGGTCTGTGTGAACTAATCAACAACGGCAGCTCAACGTTAGGTTTGGAAAATGATCATGTGCGTGATAGAATAGACAGACACCCTTGAGGGAATACCTCTAATTGTAATGGATCAAAGGATTTCGAGACAAATCAATGTTCAAGGAAAAAGGTGTGGTGTATAAGTAGAGACATTCCAACACATGTTAGGTATATAATCTTGAATCCCCTAATGCGTGATGGGCCAGCGAAAGGGTCTCGTACCCTACGTATGCCCTATATATATACGAACTTAGTCGGTTTGGGAGAGTATATGTGAAAAAGTGGAAATCATGCTCATACAGTAGAGTAATTGACTTGGACCTTTTTACTATCTGCAAAATTTTATTTTATTGTAAAACTATGAACTCACCAACATATTTGTTGACTACTTCTTACGTGTTTCTTAGGGGAGGAACAAGCATAATTAAGTTCCGCTATGGTGCTTAGGATCAGTTTGAGATTCAAGGTAGTGGACTTAGTTATGTGCAACTTTTAGAAGACCATGTGGCTTAGAGGACTTAGATTTGATGAACACTCTTTTGTATTAAGATGGTAATGTTATAATAAACAATTTGTGTTTTAAAACTTGATATGATGGAATGGTGTGTAAAATTTTCTTATATATCATGTTATGTGTATACAATCTAAACATCCAGGCATCACGCCCTGGGATTATTCCGCCCGGTGGGACACCGATCCATCCCGTTGGTGAGTTCTATGATGCCCATTTTATGTTTAAAGATGTTTTGGGCTGATATGCATATTGTTAATTGTTTGCATTTGAAAATGTTATGTTTAAAATATGTTTGAGACGTTGTGATTGTATAATTGAGTGTTTGTAAAACAATGATTGTTGCCCGTGGGGTTGAACATGTTAAATGATTTTTGGTCTAAACATGATTTGGGATGTCGTAAGAGTCGCATTATTTTCAAAGATACATAAAAGTGATGTGTTTTATGGGCATGGGGAAAATGTTTTGACACGTATTCTGGTTGTGTGCCAATAGTTGAGACTAATAGGATGATTTGAACGTTTTACGACTGTGATTTGGATAGAGGTCCTAAAATTGGTTTTGAAAACGTTTTGTGCACTGCAATACTCAGTTAAACAGGGAAAAATATTTTATAAAATATTGATTGTGTAGTCTGAGTTAAAATTGTGTTTTTCACAAATATGTCAACTGTGGTCGACGGTGTCCTTGCTATATGCATAAAAACAAGCGTTGTGCCTGTCTTTGTTTCCTGTTTCTTGTGGAAAACATTCCTGGCATATGTGTTGGTTATAAGGAGATCAATTGATCAATTGACTCTATTTGGCTGGTGACGATCGGGCCTGCAAAGGTGAACGTGACCCTAGACAATGGCTTGATATTACTATAGATGCAATATAATGACTAATACATTGTGGACTTGGCAGGTGGTAACCATACAGTGGACTTGGTGGATTGGTATTTGAGTTTTGATAACCCGGTGGTTTTGGGTTCTGGTAAACCGGATATTGGTTTGAAACTTTTCTACACAAAGTTTGCATGTTTTATGATTATAAATTCCCTTTACTATTATTTAAAATGTGTCATGTAAATCTAGTTGTGTTATCTTAATTTTTGTATGATTAAAACTTAGAACTCATCAGTGAAAACTGATCCCTTTGAGTATGCATATCATGTTGTAGGACCCCAGAAATGTGAAGGTTACTTGCAGATTCAGCTCGGCAGGTCCTCGAATAGTGCAAAATCCTATTCGTAGGTTTCCGAATCGAAATCTAGTCACTACGTGGTTAACTGATGGTTGGGAATCAATATTTCGAGCAAAATCGATCACCACGGAGGAATCGAAGTTGGAGGCAAGGGGGCGCTGAAACCTAGGAGGATTTGATAGGAGAATGAACAGAGATGCTAAACATTCCGTTTTTCCATGTATTTATAGGCATTAGCCCTTCGTGCGAATGAGCCATGCTCATGACTCTCTTGCACGAATGAGGATCCATGAATAAGCTGATCACATGAATGAATAGGGTTACCGATTCATTCGTTTAATTAGACATTCGTTATGCGTTCATTCGTACGAATGAACTCAATTTTAGGTTGTTTGTTATATAAAGTCAAAGTCAAACATGATAAACACATATAAACACAACCAAACAATAGAAAATACTTGGTTTCATTGATAATATAAACTTTTTACAATCAAAATAGACCATTACATTATACTAGGGACATAATGTTCATCAACATACTCCCCTTGGACCTAGTTGTTAGCTTTTATCAGCATCTTTCTCCAAAAACTTCTTAGAGAGACTCTTCTAATCATCTCCGTCATGAATATCAAACCCAAAAAATAGTCATATCACTCTCATGAACTGTAGTGCTTGCTCCATGTCTGCTTACTCAAAGAAGATCTAATACATATAGTGAACCTTGACTATCAAGTTGGTCAGCCACATAGGATCAAACACTCTAATAGAGTCCCACTTGCCCTCCTTGCATAAAGCTATCACAGCCTCAGAATTTCTGCCATCATAATACCACCATCAGAAGCTACTCGCAAAGCCTTGAGGCAACTCCCGAAGAGGAATAGTCTTCATGACTTTGGGAGGTAGCCACCTCAGGAAAACTTTATGCTTCCTTGATTGAGCGTCAATCTCTGGATGGCAGTAATGTTCTGGTTGTTGAGGTTGGAAGTTAACCCATATTTTTCTATACTCGAAATTGATTTTCCTTGCAAACCAAGAGGACATCCCCGAATCCCCACAATAAAGCATGTTCAAGTGTGCTAATTGATTTACCTCAAAGCTCGGCAATGTCTTGAATTCATGCGAGAATCTGAAATATTGGATTCCCTGTTCCCTTTTAACCCCATAGCATCCAAGATCTTTGAAGTAGGCCCAGCTCAAAATGCAACCACCGGAC
This sequence comes from Mikania micrantha, assembly GCA_009363875.1. NCBI lineage: Eukaryota > Viridiplantae > Streptophyta > Magnoliopsida > Asterales > Asteraceae > Mikania > Mikania micrantha. The sequence goes on along the minus strand of CM018687.1, from coordinate 18,852,454 downwards.
TTGTATCCTTTGTTCTTGTAAACTTTAGTGTATTGAACTGGTGGGCATGGAATGCTTTCTTTCTTGAGTTTCTGCCAATATGCAGCCCACTCCTCTTCCCTTTGTTGTAGATCTTCTGCAGAAGCCTCCTTATCACCATCCTTCTCATCAATTTTACGCATGAGTTCATCCTTTGAATGTTGACGGAAAATCTCGGTGAAAGTTAGTAATTCCTCTTCTACAAAAGTATATTTGATAGCTTCTTCATAATGGTCTTCCAGAATGATCTCATCAATATCATTAAACGACTTAGGAGTCAGAAGATCAGTAGCAGGAACTGAGGAGTCATCAATGACAACCTTATCAGGATTTAACCTGAAAAGCTCTGCAATCTGTTCCTATGCTAGGAAGTGGATAATCTCTCCTTCATCCTTGTCATAGCTCATCGAGTGATGTATAATACCCTGAGCGTCCAATATCATGGTCAACATTTCCTCCAAAACGACGTCTCAAAGGCACAGCTTCGGCTTTCTCGGTAGCTTTGCCTTCTTCAGCTGGTTTTGTAGATGACTCTTGAGCTATATCCTGCTTTTTCTTCATCCTAATCTCACCAGTGGCAGACTGCCCTGAGGTACTAGTTGCACCTGCAGCATCCCCTGCTCTGTCATCATTATCGTTGTCATCATCAGTATCATTAGTATCATCATAGTCAAGTTGTTCCTCATCAGACTTGTCATGATTGTCTTCTTCGTCTTTGTCTTAATCCTCGGAATCAGGCTTGGATCCCTCTATCCTAGGAGTGGAGTCTTTCAAGCTTTCAAACGCTTTAGATAGACATTGGTTGTCAGCCTCCAGGGCAAGGATCGTGTCGTTGTATCCATGAATGGTTAAGGCCAGCTGATTGTGCTCATCAACAGATTTGAGCAAACGATCCTCCAAATCAGCATTTCGAGCCCTTATGTCCGCCCGTTGATTAGCCACTTGCTACAGCAAAGCATCTTGGTCACTCACTCTTTATGTAAGTTGTGAAATGGTCTGATCTTGTTGATGGTTCCTCACCATCAGACGATGGATCATCCTGTTCAATGTGCTGAATTGTTCAGCAATTGAGACAGTTGGCTTGAAAAAATCTGAGTGTGTAATGGAAGGACCGGTAGAAGCGACTATGAAGATGGCGGCTGTGGTAAAGGAGGTATGGGATAAAGTAGCAGTGGAACATGCAGGGAGTGTCTGAGGCCTGGACAGTGAAGAAATCAGCACAGTTGCAGCAGATACAACAGTGGAGGCTGCAACAGATACTGATTTTGTCCTCCTCTGTAGAACAAATCTTGTCATTTTCTTCTTTGCAGCCGAAGGGGATGAAGTCTGAGCTACCATATCAGAGGATGTGCGAGGAGGATCAATATCAAACTCTGGAATGAATGAAGGATCCTCAATATCCTCATTCCTAAAGGCTTGTTCCCTCGGCCTTTTCCTCATCCATATAACCTGAAATCTCACACACGTGGTAACAAACTCATCGTCAGTCTTGTCTGAGTCTATGTCCTCTGTGAAGGCCTCAGCTCCAATATCTATGTTCTCCAAGTCAGTACTATGAGTGTCCTCCCTTTCATCAGCAGATGTGGGAGCACTAATCTCAATAGAAATAGATACAGTGGCCGTAAAAGAAGTAGGAGCACCAACTCCCTGGTGAGCATCACCATCATTCCTATTATCACCAACCCCATCATCATCATCACTATCACCCTCGGGAACAATCATGTCTGCAATGCTTGAATCAGAATCACCGTGCCTCCATCTCCTCCTAGAAGGGGCAACATAGTCAGAATTGACGAGATGTCCAAAAAGGCGACGATCCTGAGGTTTATTTTCCATCCCCTGTAAGATATAACGCGGTTAAGCGTAGTGTTTGACATGTGCTCCAACCGGACTATATCAGTGTTAGTCTTGAGAAGGTCAGGCAGCTGAGTATCAAATATCATTGTCAGAAACCTGGGGTACATTAGGTACTTCTTGTCTCCTTTGGAACTGGCATTCTCCTTCATATGAGTAAAGACCGTCTCCGAGAAGTTGAAGTGAATGTTTAGCATGAGTGCAACAAACACTGACTGAAGTGTCTCGCGTGGCTCATCAAAACCTCCACTCCTTTACCCTAAGCAGTGAACTAGAACGTGGCATAAGCACTTGAACGGAGGGCTGAGATATGCCTTGTTGAGGACTCCAACGGTCAAGTCACCCTCATACTTGCCCCTCAAGAAACAAAACGTCTCTACCTCCGAATAACCTCCGAATATGCTCTGCAGACATAACGTCTCTACCTCAAACTGTCCCTCTAATAACCGTGGGCTCAATTGTGCAATCGATCTCTGTAAACTCCCAGAAAGATCTATGATGTGACAAATACGGAACGTGCATAGTAGAGATCGCTGTAAAGATCCGAGAACGTCTGAGAAAAGTGATGATATCAGCGAAGTGAACAGCATTCTTTGTAGACAGGTCGAGGTGAGCACAAATGGTGTTCTTGCAAAACGCCCTGAGATTATCCATTCTATAATAAAAATAAAATAAATGTGTCAGTTTAGATTAGCATAAATGAAAACAACTAACAAGTTGTAAACAAAGTTTCATTCATACGAATGACTCAACCTAAATACTCATTTTGCATGAATAGGGTCTCAGACGAAAGAGTTTGAGGTACGAATGATCAAGTCACACGAATGACATACCAACTCAACTTAAGTCGTATGACTTAACTCATTCGTCAAAAATCAATGACGAATGACTTCATTTGTATTAAAAGTCACACGAATGAGCTTACATTCGTTCGACCGTGAACTCTAAAATTCTAACTTTCAAAAATCCATGATCAAGGCACAAAAGTTGCAACATTTTGATCAGAAAGGCCCGATTAACCAATTAGCACCGGTTTTAGATCGATTTTAGTCAATTTTAATATTCTATTTGATGGCGACAGGTCCAAAATTTAAAACCCTAGTCTTTTGATCAGAATTGATCCTAAACCGGTTCACATTCCATGAATCTTGGTTCCAAATGTACCTGAAATGATCCTAAACTTTATACAATTAGAATAACTCAGATTCATGGCTGAATATGAAGATGATGATCAACGAAGATTAATAGACGAATGGGTCTGCACACAGTCACACGAACAAGAATAATGAGCGAATAAGGTTGACGAACGAATGAGAAGCATTAAATGCAAAACTCATTCGTGTGAGGTAATCATTCGTCCTGTATATTCATTCGTGCTTTATACCTATTCGCCAGTGAAGTTCATGCGAACCACTCATTCGTTTGTCTGGTTCATTCGTGCGAATGAATATCAATGGTGATTCATTCGTTTGAATGAGTTTAAATCCTTGAATCTTTTCAACAGTTTGGCTAGAATAGACACTCAAATCCATGTTATGATCAATAATGATGAAGTTTTGTCTGGTTTGATGAAAGCCTGAGACAAGATTAAACAACTGAATTAACAAATGATCATTTGAATAAATGAAAAATCCTTTTGTATTTTTCAAATAAAAAAATAAGTTGTACAACTAACTATTAAAGAAACATGTATTTTTGTAAGAAATCTCTTATGAGAGTAATATATATACCAGGACATATCAATTTAGCATCATTGGTTGTTAAGCGTATAACACATTGGGTTTATGGTCCAAGTACTAGTATGATTGTCCATTTTAAACCTTACCATACTTAGTTTTACAACAAATTAGTGATCAACCATATTTTCTGATTGAGTTACCCATTCTAGTCAAATTGTTTTGGTCAAAATTAGCTTATAACTCATCTCTGCATAACTTAATACCTAGGATCATAAGTTCAATTAGGTTCCAAGTTATTACATTTTTGCAATTTTTCTTTTGATAACATTCTCAAGTTCAACACGTTCTCATGGACAGCTTTAGCTAGGTGTTTACAAAGCAATATGGCATGTGTCAGATTTGTATTGACTAAGATTATGTTCTATCCAAATGATGGCTTCAACTAGGCTGCAAGTCAGTGTATGGCACATGTATGGAATCGAACTTATTTTGTTTTTGTGTTTTTGTAACATCAGTGCCGGAACAGTAGTTCGGAACAGTAGGAAAGTACCGTAGATACTGGAATGGAAAGTATTCGTATAATATTCTAAGTTGGTGTTATACGAAACAATTGATGTTAACGGTGCAGAAAATCAAAACTGGCAAACAACACACGTAGACACAATAATGATATGCTTAAACATGTTAAACAGTTACAGGATACTATGTATGAATATTAGTTAGGATCTTATTATGTATAAACGTACGTGAGGAAATTCAAACTAAAACCATAACGGATGTCGTTAAATGAATATTAAACATACGGTGAATTCGTGTGAATATATTTGTAAATTTAACATTCTGAACAATATCTTATAATTAGAAAACCATATTGGAAAGCAACATTGCCGTCGTGTTTGAACAGGTGAGAATTCGTACGAATACGCGCGAAAACGATACGATCCGGTGAAACAATAAAAATAAACGTTTTTGAAATTTTAAAAATAAATAAAAGATATTTAGTTAATTTACTAAGAATTACCACCTAAAATAATTTAGAAATGATTAATTTTAAAATGTTACGTAATATTACACGTAGCTACGAAAAAGGCACGTTAAACAGAAACCGAACGAAACCGAAAACACACGAACATACCCGAACTATAAAAAGCCCATTTTTCCTCCCCCCCCCCCTCTTTCACAACATAAAATCCCTCTCTCTCTCACTTGATTTCTGTTTACTTTCTCTCTACTTTCTCTCTAACTTCAAATCTTCATATCATCTTCAATAGTCCACCAAATTTGACGAATAAGTAGTCTAAACAATCGTGGAAACAAGGAGAAAACAAAAGTACAAAGGGTCGGAGGTTAAACATGTTGAATCGAACGCATTTCTAGTGAGAAGGTGCCGCACTGTAGGGTTTTCTCTCTTTTCAACTCTTGAACATTCCAGCCATTTTAAACACATGAAAATGGTTAGGATCAACACAAAAATGGTTTAGAAACTCAAGGAATAAGTTGATTTAAATTTTAGAAGGGTTGCACATGGCTGGATTTTCTGGAAACCAATAATATCGAAGGATGAACACTGCATAGCCTAGTATCAATTGCTGGGAAAAAGGTGGCACTGTTCCTTATCAAACTTATTAAGTTCGACGACCAGGGCCCAATCGATACTATGGTTGACACTGCTAGTCTCGACGACCCAAGTAGCTGGGAATGGAAGTTGCTCGATATTACTAAGTTGCTCGATGTTAAGCCACCATATAGTTTGTTAGTATCGGTGGCTCTTGATTGAGTGTTCCTAAGGCCAGCATCGATACTGAGAGTATCGATGGCCCTAGGCTTCTTCGAGATTACTAAGTCAGTTAAATCCAAGGGAATTGAACACAAGAACCATCGATTTTGATTGCAAATGAGCCTGGAATGTCGATAATAGTCAACCCATGGAACTTGGTAACTTTGATGGGATTTGGTTGGATATTTCATCTTAACATCGATACTGTTAGTATCGATGCTACTGAGGTCTCATCGATATTAGATTTTCGGGTTCAATCCAAGGGAAATGAGCTATGAATCCAGCCATAAGAGTCGAATCTAAGAACATGAGGTAGGAATAAGGGTAGAAATTTCGGACAAATAATATTAGGGTTTGTTGGAGGTGTTAACCGGTTTTAATATTAAAGATGCTAAGTATTTCACTAAAACGAAACATTTACAATTTTTCTAACTTATAAACATATGTTTTATCAATTGAATGAGACTAAAACACTTGAATTTTGACAACATGAACAATGGGAAATCAATAATCACAAAATGCAATAGCTATGGTGATATGGTTAAGGGTAGTGTATGTGACCATGAGGTGCATGCAACTCAAACCTTCGATATTATCATGACCATGTTTGATACTAACATTGAATTATCAAATTCAATTAGATTGGTACCAAAGAAAAAATTTCAATCATTTGCTATGGTTAGGTCATGCAACAAACATCAAGAAAAATTATGAGGATTAGGTTATGCTTGAATAAGTTAACCTAAGTCCCTGCTTCGCAAACTTTATATTTCATAAATTAAACTTGTATTTATATTTATTTAAAATGTACTACTTAATTTTATAAAAAGATATTTGGTAAGATAATATTAAATTATTTTTACGAGTGAATAATGTTTATAAATAAATTAAATTAACCATGTACATTTTTATAATCAATTTTCTATAAAACTTTAAAATATGCATTTTACATTTAGATTCTAAATAACTAAGTTAGATTTTAGTTATGTTGGGTGTATAAAATAAAATAGAATTAAACCTTAGTAACTCGTCATAGTAACACTAGGACACTTAGGCACACATTTGGATAAACTACTATTATGAATAACTACAAACACTTGCAATACAAAACTATAACAAATGAAATCAGGTGTTGAAGCCGCATTCAATACAACAAACGAGTGAGCGTATTTCTAGGTTATTCAAATAGTCTACAACACATGTGAGTTCATTTGTCCCTTTTCAAACTATTTTGTTTTACTTTGGGACTGAGAAACATGTTTAAATATTTTATATAAATGTTTAGACGTTTCTTAAATCTTTTATACTTATTCACTTGTTGCTAATATTCTATATTCTTATACTATGATGCTATAAACTTATGATTCACAAATACTTTAGACTTATGATACTGGAATGCTTTAAACTTATAATCTTTTTGATACTAGAATACTTCTAAACATATACTCTATGATTCTTGATTGCTTTTGAAACTAAATTCTTGAAACTCTTATATACTTAAACTTTCATAAACTTGTATACTTGGAAACTTAAATACTTGAAATGCTAAAGACTTTAAAACTATGCAGAATGAAATTCCGGGTGGGAAGCAGGTACATGTGCACATGGTACGGGGAAAACTAAATGCTTGATTCTATATGCTATTGGACTACAAAAGACAAACTGATTGGCCTCTGTGAGTGTTTCTATGATTCACTCCCCTCAAGTCATTCATTGTTATTCATAGTTAGGACCTTGCAAGACAGACTTATTGGGCTCTGCGTGTTGACATTTGGTCAAGCCCCTCTAGTCATTCAGTATTCGTCATTGTCCATCCATTGTTATGTGACAAGTGACTAGCGTAATTATGGTTCCATAAAGTTGACCGAGTTTCATCTTATGGTACCATCTAACTACGCACCAATGTTGAAAGTCACACCCAGTTTACTTCTACGGATTGATATTGAATGCCTCCGTGAGTGTCTCTAGGAGTCACTCCCCTCTAGTATTCAGTTGTCCATAGATGTAAACTCAAAAATTTGGTTTTCAAAATATAATGAATTGGAAATCGGTTTAAATCAGAATTCTTAAAAACTATGTTGGATGTTTATTTGGATGGTAGGTAAAACGCTTAATTATCATTAATAACAATATCATATGCAACATAGTATAAGGTGGGCTGTCACACCCCCGCCGTCGGAGGAAACACGGGAGATGTGACGAAACTGTATATCAAGAACTCATTGAGTATGAGAGAATGCTAGTCCTTCTGCTTAAGTGTAAGGTCCATATCTAGCCTTAGCAGTGTTGTAAAAATCGCTAATCGCTAGTCGGTCAGCGAGGTAGGGACTAGGGATTAATCGGGATTAATCGGGATTAATCGGGATTAATCGGATTGGAATTTTATATGTAATTTTCAAAATTATATACATATATACAATTTTTTTATATATAAAATTTTAAATTCCTACATATTTTAACCAACTAATTCATGAAAGCCCATAAATAATAAAAATTTCAACCCAAAAAAAATATAAAAGCCCATAAATAAGAAACCCAACATAGCCCATAAGATTAAATCTTATCTCCCGGTCGTTCATTCACTTCTTCGTCCCTCCCGCTCTCGGTTAGGGCAAACACAGGCGACAATGAAGCTCGATCGTGACGATTGTGTGCAGCGATTGTGAGCAGCAGGGATGAATCGAAGATGGAATCTGCGTGCAGGTGAGTTTTCTTGGTCAATTGTGTGGTCGATCGTTGTTAGTCAGCTTGATTTTGGAGACTGATCGTCGAAAACCCTAATTTTGTTGTGCTTTGACCGATTTTGTACATCAAAAACGATTAATTTGATCGACCGATTAGAGCCGATTAGGCCGACTAGGTCCGATTTTGACCGGCTAGGACCGACTACCGATTAATGGAGCGACTAGGCTAAAATTAATCGGCTAAGGGCCGATTACCGATTAATCCCGATTAATCGGCCGCCTAATCGCGATTTTTACAACACTGAGCCTTAGATTAGTACCTGAAATACATGCAAAAACAAGTGTCAACTAAAAAGTTGGTGAGTTCGTAGGTTTTATGTTTAATTAAAACAGTTTAAGTAATAGTGCTTGTCATTCAAGCATGAGTAAAAAGTTTCAATCAAAACTCAGTAGGATCATCATCCCATAGTGTGTTAGCCATTTCAGGCATGAGTAAAATGTTTAAATCAAAATCAAGTAGGATCATCAATCCCATTATGTGTTGGTCATTCCAGGCACGAGTAAAATGTTTCAATAAAATTCAGTAGGATCATCAATCCCATAATGTTATGTAATCATATAATATGTTAAGCCATAAGTGTGAATAGATGCAATCTACATGAGTCCACAACCAAACATGTGACTGATTGTCCTTGTGTTATGATCGCATGATCACCAAACTCATTCCGAGTTCAAAGTATACAATAGAGTTAGGCATATTCATCCACCGTATAGGCATCATTGGGTGACTGTAGCTAGCAAGACCACCCGGTAGGTGAATGGGCTGTCAACCAAGATAGTATTATCCAATATATCCCCTGGCTCAAACCCTTGAGTTAATGGTTGTGTCTAAGCATAAATAAAGGGACTTACAATAGAATAACAAACTCCCATGCAATCTACATCCGGCTAACTTATGTTCCAGCATTAACACATTTAGCATAGTAATGAAAACCTTTTAAGTATCATAGTATAAAAGCAAAGTATTGTAGCATGTATTTCCCCCAAAATATGTAAAAAGTAAAAGGGGCTACGAATACTCACAGTGTGTATAGCAATGGAACCCACGTCCATGTGTTTGAAATAATCAAAGTCAAAGTAAACATAGTCAGCAACTCAGTGCTAGTCAACTATGTATGTTTGATAAAGTATAGCGTTTCCCAATCAAATAAAATACGAGATCCTGTTTGTAAATCAAATGTGTATCAATAACTGGCATCAATAATCTTGTTTCGTGTGCCTATGTGACACGACCGTTAAATGTAATCTAACGCGTCCTCACATGTGTTGAGTTTGATTAACCGATGTCTTTTGTTTACATATGCTATTTTTAGTTAATAATGATCATTCTTTGGTGCTCGATTATTTAGTTAATTGAACGTGTTTATAATTAATGTGTTTAACATAGATATATATATATATATATATATATATATATATAATCTTAATTATCGGTCTGATTATTATTGTTATTATATACAACTTTGTCGCATAGATTGTTCATGTTTATAATAAAAATATTAAAATGTCCCAACTTGTATACGTACGATACGTTGTAAACGGTTTATTGTATCCCGAAATGTATTTAGTTATATATACAAGAAATATATTTAAAACTATCTTGTTGAATTAAAAGTCATTAGGGCCGAGTAAAAATGTGTTTTTAAACCATTTTGTTGAATAAAAGTCATTAGTTTTAAATATTGATTTCTATAATTGCTTTGTCAATATAAACTTATAATATTTTAAAACTTGAAAGTGTTTAACACATACATTTATATAAAATGATCATTCCGAAAATCAAACACCGCAAAAGCTAATATTTGGGTTTTAACATAATTACAACCTTTAGAGTTGCTTTGAAAACTCTCGTTTTAAAGAATCGAAAGTATTATATATATCCGTGTATTTGTTGACTGTATTCCATTCTTATTTGATAAAAAAATATATTAATTTATATATCATAATTCGATATTTGGAATGATCAGCTATAAGCCTAACCATCTCATATTTGTGTTCTGCATTTTCTCGATGTCCTTACACACTCGTTTCGTTAAAGTAACTCGTCGTTTAAATCGAATTATGTACTTTTATTGATTTATAATTGTTATAATCTTTTATATATATATGTGTGTGTGTGTGTGTATTTATGTGTCTTCTGTTTAATTTAATCATGATTATAACTCTCATAACACCCGAAATACGACAATATTTTAAAGGTTAGCATGCGATATACCTTCCGAATCGGTTCGTGTACGAAATCTTATTTTGAGAACGGGAAACCGGATTTGAGATTTGAGCTCACCGATGGACTCGGTATTGCATCACGGTCGTTTCCAAGTATTCCGTTATCACTCTTAACCAGCTTTGACTGGGTCGACCAGGTTCGCCTTTCATTGACCGAGGTCCATTTGGTCTAAAACCACCAAATCTGACCCAATGCAATTTCTCACCCATTATTCACAATGTTCTTACCCTACAACACACCATCAGTTCTTCTACCACCAGCTAGAACCCACCATCCTCGATCACTAACTTTCAAACTTTATAACCTACATCAAGCAAATAACGGTCCAAAAACATGACAAAATCGGTGGATTTCTTACCCATAGCAAGAGATGATACCCAAGAACAACTAGATCTTGGGTCTGTGTTGTGTCATCCGGTGTCGAGAAGGACCACCGTACAAAGCCACCACCTATACTGTGGCCACCTGCTTTGTTAAGGATTATCACAACTATTCCCTCTGTTCTCCACCGAAACAAGGATGATGAGAGGTGCTTGGAGCTCATGATCGTGAGGATCTTAGAAGGACGGTCCTGCGTGGTGTTGGTACAGCCATGACTTCCCATAATTGTGTCGAAAGGATGCCAAGAGGACTGCCGCTCCTCATGCTTTTACCACGACCTCAAGTGCACACGCAGTTGTGTGTGTGTTTCGGCTGAAACAAGGAGGGAAGAGAAGCAAAGGAAGTGGAAGGAGGCTGGTTCATCGGAGCTTTGCTGGAGTCGCAGCAGGATGTTGTTGTCGTGTGGCGGTGGCTAAAGAGCCAGTGCTCGCCGGAGAAGGAGTTGGAACAAAGGAAGAGCCGGTTGTTCTTCTTCTTTCCCTTGCGAGCAGACACACGGCCACCCCCTATGTGTGCGATATGTGGCTGTAAATGGGAGAAGGCCGCCCCCTTTGGAGTTCGCCGGAGTCGCCGGAGCTAGCTGATCCCTCTCTTTTTCTCGATCTCTCACCAGGACACATAGTGAAGGTGTTTGTGTGTGTGAATGACGGCTGCAATTTTTGAGGGAGAAAAGGTTTTGCTTCATTTTTATTGTTAGGGTTTGGGGTGAGAAGCAATCGCGTATAAACCGCGTATAACTCGCGTAATAAACCCGTTCGAGTCACGTTTTCACTAAAATTTATTATTTCGTGACTGAAATACGTTATCACTACTGATTATTATTTTAAGACCGAAATGCATCAGGAATAATCGGAAATTTCTTAATTATTTAAAATGTCACGTAAAATTTATCTGGTTAAATAAATGAGCCTACCGCGTTACATCGTGTTTTGAACATACTTTATTTATTTATACAGATTTATGTAACAACTCTCGGTATAACTTTTCTAATACTAATATTTGTAGCATGTCGTGTTACGAACTTAATTAACACAATTTTGTTAATATCTGATCTCCGAACATTAATCGGTTAGTCGCCAGTTTCCTTTCGCAATTGTCAAATAGTTTCATAATGACTTTGTTACAAAACCCATGTCAGTTTAAACGAGTTGTTCATTATGTATTAGGCCTAGATCGGTCTGATTTCTTATTGGGCCTCTTTGGGTTTAACTGGGCCCGTTAATCAAAAAATTGATTATCAAATTTTGACGGATGTTACATGGGCTGGCGGCTAGGCTGGCGGTAGGCTTGACTCTAAGTATGCCCTATATATAAGCATACCGGACACGATAGGATAAGTGGTTATTAATGAGGTTAAGGTTGTTACCAAAAAGGTTTGTGAAACTCATTTTGAAATACTAAACTCTATGAACTCACCAACAATATGTTGACTTAGTTTTCTTACATGTTTCTTAGGAGACGAACAGGATTAGACTAAGGTTCAGGATGCATACTATTATGCCCAGATAAAGGACCTAGTAGCTTTTGGAAGCACATATTTTGTTATTTACTTGTGACTCATTTTGATATCTTGTATAGTTACAAGATAGTGAACTCATGATTCTTTTGATAGGTTTACTTAGTTAAATTATCAAAAAGTGACAATTGTAATTTAACTTTGTAATCCTAGTTTAATTATTATTGTGCTTTAGTTATTCTCAAATGTTGATATTATGTATACAATCTGATCATTTCGATTATCACACGATATCGCGCCCCGAGATCTTTCCGCCTTACAGGAAAGTCGATCCAGCCCGCCGGCTCGGGGTGTGAGTTTTTCTAGCTTATCCTATCTGAATTGATGGCTTCAACTAGGCTGTAACCCAGTGTATGGCACATATACAAACTACAGATTCAGACTTACTTTTATTTTATGTGATTCAATCATTCTTATCCGATTGGACAGCTTCAGCTAAGCTGTGACCCAGCAATGTGCCACATATACGGACTTGAACTCATGAATCATTGGAAACATCATAAAATCCTATGATACCAGGTGTACGCATGATTTGAATTATAACTTGTTTATCACTTAAGTCAGTCTTCTAGACTAGATCCCACAAATCAGACATTTTGAACAATCACTAATTGTCTATAAACTTGTAAAACAGGCCTATCAGTACATCATACCATAACACCCATGTGGTTTTAGATCATGCACTCAATTTTGTTTCAAAGAATATGATTGGTTAACATCTCACATTCCAACTAAGACTTTCTCATTTTCATATATTTTTTAATGTTTTTGGTTTTTTAATGTAATACTTTTTATCCCCCAAAAACCTAAAACTGAAAATTTTTTTGGGTTTTGAATTTGTAACTAAAAAGAAAAGGAAACTATAAACATAAAAGCAAAAACAAAATAAAGAAATGCTCATTTGTTTGACTCAGTAGAAGGAATGACTTCAGCTTTTTGATAGACAACATTAGCCGATAGCAGATATAAAAATTTGGGTTTATGAAAACATTTAGTATAAAGATCGGATTTTTGGTGATCGGTGTGAATTTTAATAACATCGATTAGTTTCTATTCAAAACAATAACGTATAAAATGATATTTAATGTCGACGTGTTTTGTTTTTGAGTGCTAGACAGGATTATTAGTGACAGCTATGGCAGCAGTATTTGTTTCTAAGTGTTGAATCCATATGATTTGAGAGCAACAACTTGTAGCAACAATATATTCAGCTTAACATGTGGAAATAGACACCGAATTATGCTTCTTGCACTGCCAGGTAACTAGGCGTTTTCCAAAGAACTGACTCCCCACAAATGTTGATTTGAAATCTCGCTTGCATACACCATAGTTCGAGTCACTGTAAGCAGTAAGTTCAAAGTTATTATCATTAGGATACCATAAGCCTAGATCCGGGGTGCCCTTCAGATAACAAAAAATCCTTTTCACAGCAATGAGGTGAGATACTCTTGGTTTTGATTAGTAGTGTGCACACAAGAAAGTAGTAAACATGGTGTCTGGCCTAGAGGATGTGAGATACATGAGAGATCCGAGCATTCCTTGACACAGTGTGGCATCGATTAACTCCCCATTTTTGCCTGGAGTAATCCCTGATTAAGAGCCAAGGGATACCAGAAGGTTTTGCATCTAACATACTGAACCGGCTCAGATTGTGTCACACCCTTGTCGTTGCGGAAGCGTACGGTGTGACTTTCAAGGTTTCACAGTCATTGTTTATAACAAAAGACACATATGTTTCTATATTACAACCCATGGTACAACTACATTAGACACAAGCCTAATATAATAACTGTTTTAACTCAGTTTCACACATATATACAATGTTATTATCACACTGTTGAGTTTGTCTCTCATAGACTCTACTATATGTCTCTAAGATTGAGCTCCTAGCTCCACCCCCTGTATCATTATGCATCTGAGAAAACGTGATTTTAAACAATCAGCGTATCGTTGGTGAGTTTCCAAGTTTATTTGTTAAAAATGTATGTAATGTATTTCAAACGATTCAAATGTTTGCATAAAAAAGAGTTAAATAATTTTTATGCCCCAAACTGGGTGTAAAACAATGGTTTCCAGTACGAACATTGTTCCTTCCAACAATGTCGTGTATTAGTTCCCGACCAACTGTCCAATTATAACTCCTGGGCTCCCGTAACCGAGCTGACGAGTTTAGTGTTTGCCCCTTCCCAACGTCCTTGTCGCAAGACATTGTGTGTTCTAGCCTTATTTAGCGCCCGCTCGACATCCAGTCGTGGTTTTAGCTACGAACCACGGGCGAGGATTGTCAATCACAAAAAAAATCTATTCTCAATAATAACGCCCCCCCCCACGGTTAACGGTTACAAAATAGGGGACTTAGCGACAAATGTGTAACCCGTGAAATAATGACAAGTTTGGTCATATGTTTCGCCCCACTGTCACGTATTTCAACCAAATGTTTTACAATGCTTTCGTTTTTGTGTTTCACAAAGTGTTTCAGCATTTCAAATTATGCAAATCAGGTTCCATGTTTCACAAAATGCATCAAAAGCGTTTCAGAGTTTCACCTGATCAAATCAGGTTTCATGTTTCACAAAATGATTCGAAAGCGTTTCAGAGTTCCACCTGATCAAATCAGGTTTCATGTTTCACAAATGTATCAAAAGCATTTCAAAGCTTCACAATAATCAAAATGTTTCAAATGAGTTTTTATGTTTTCTCATTCCCCAAGTTCAAAAGCCAAAATACAGTAAAAGGGGTTCGTGAACTCACCTCAGTTGATATAAATCAATAAACAGAATACAATGTTCGTATTGCTAGTTCCTGGATTCCAAATCTGTAATTTATTATAGTTCGGTGAGTTGTTTGTATTTGATTTGGTGAGAAATTAACTTTTGTATCAAAGCCGGATTCTCAATCGACTTCTGGGTTGAAATCTGATTATCAGATTACAAAACATATCATATAACTGAGTCCGGAATGCAAAATTGATTAAAAATATGTCCTTTTTATCAAAATCGGATCACCGGATTGCGAATTGGATCGCGAAACGAAGTTCAGAACGCAAAACGGACAAAATTATGGTTTGGCCGGAAAAGTAACCGGAATATTCCTTTTCGCCAGAATATTCCGCCGAAATATTCCTTGTCCTAGATTAATCAAATTAATATGGTTGTTGATAATCGGACATTATGACGGCTTATAAAACTAAGGTTTCATATACTTGTTTTAGACAGAGTCTCTGTTTTATAAAAGTGAGATTTTCAGGTTTTAAGTCGGGCAGAACCTTGACTTATATTTCTCAAGTTTCCTGAAAACAATTGGGCAGAATCTCTGCTTATAATTGTTTGTTTTCCAAAAATTAGTATGGCAGAATCTCGACGTAATTTCGATTAAAACCAAATAATTAATCATAATCTTATTATATAATAATAATAATAATAATAATAATAATAATCAGATCTAAAACAGATTGAAATTATACGGGATTTTTACCTCTCAGAAGTTCGCCAGTATCTCGTGTTGAAAACTAGATGATTGGAGGGGTTAAATATGGGTATTTGGAGGTGTAGGGTCGAGACTTGAGGTTTAAAACATAAAAATTTGCGACAGAAACGAAAATTTGATGTTCTGCCTCTTATAGACAAAATCCAGATCTGGGGCGCATAGCCTAGTGCCAAGGCTTGACACGGTGGTACGCCCGGATGTAAGATTTTGCATGGCTACCACGTGTTGACACGTGGTGCCACTTGGCACCTTCGGGTGCGATCTGACTCGTTTCTTGTTTTCGCGATAACTTGAGCATACGAACTCCGTTTTACGCGTCGTTTTCGCCCACGTTCACGATTTTTCGAGCTCTTTTCAAACATTATAATTTCAAGACCTGAAGAGTTAAAAATATATGATCTCTTATTTAACGCTATATTCGAATTTGTGTATCTTGAAATCGGAGCCTCGTTTCACAATTCCGCTTACACTCATTTTCATTATTTTCGAGTTATGATTCTAACCTGAAAATTGAAAATTGTCACATATTGTCAACAACATATTTGGTTTGATGAATAAAAATCCCTGCCTCAGACTAATCCACCTGCAATCCAAGAAAGAAATTCATTTCTCCCATGGAACTCATCTCAAACTTATCTTTCATAAGCTTTTCAAAATCTTTGCACGGAACATCATTTGTGGATTCAAAGATGATATCATCCACATATACTTACACCAAGAGTAAATCTCCACCATTTTCTTGAATGAAAAACATGCAGTCAATGACACCTCTTCTGAACCCGTTGTTTAGAAGGTGAGTAGAAAGTGTCTCATACCATGCTTGTGGAGCTTGGTGCAATCCATATAAAGACTTGTCCAACTTGTAGACTTAGTCAAGATGTAATGGATCTTCAAACCCGGGAGGTTGATTGACATACATGGTTTCATTAATCACACCATGAAGGAATGCACTCTTGACATCCATCTGATAAACTTTGATCTTCTTGTAGGATGCATATGCCAAGAAAATTCTGATTGCTTCAAGACGATCAACTGGTGCGAACACTTCATTATAGTAAATCCCTTCAATCTGTCTAAACCTTGCACCACCATACGTGCCTTGTTTCTGACCAAGATCCCATGATCATCACGCTTGCAGCGAAGAACCCAACTAGTACCAATTACCATCGCACTCTTAGGTCTATCAACAAGCTGCCAAACACCAAGTTTCTTGAATTGCAACAGTTCTTCCTGTATCGAATCTACCCATGATTCTTCTTTCAGTGCTTCTGTAACTGTTCTGGGTTCAACTTGAGAGACAAAACATGAATGGGCACAAAAGTTTACATCTCCAAAGTCAAGTATGTTAGCAAGGGCTCCTAAAGATAACTAATTACGAGTCTTCACTACATCATTTAAATTTCCAATGATGTTCATTTGAGGATGCATGTTGTTTATTCTACCAACTGGATGAGCAAGAACAACAACTTGTGGATCAAGATTGTGAAGATTGAGATCCTCAAGAACAAGAACTATATTGTCAACATCTAGTTATGCAACATCTGGTTGAGAGTGATGATCATCTGAGTCTGAACTGTCATCATTTGTCTACATAGGATCTGGAACAGATGAAGGTTGCACTGGTTCATCAGGTGCATTTTGTGCATCATACATCATTTGAACAACAACATCTTCATCAAAGTACATGGGAGTCATGTTGAAGGAATCAAATAGATCAGAATAGTTGAACATCCAATCGAGACCCTTTTCTGGTAGCGGCATAGTATATCTCTAAACATCCAAATGGTACCACTCTTCCACATTATGAGCTGATATGTTACAAACTCTTTTATTTGGAGTGTTGTACCCAATAAAATAGCCCTCTTCCACCTTTTCATTGAACTTACCTTGCTCATGTTTCTTAAGCATTGTGCATGGAGCACCAAATGATTCAAGATACCTAAGATTTGGCTTTCTATTAGGGAGAAATTCAAAGAAAGTCTTCCCATGTCTCTTGACAATTAACACCCGGTACAAAGTATAACAAGCATTAGCAACTGCTTCATTCAAGAATTGAACCGGTAGGGGGAGTCAGCAAGCATAGTTCGACAGCCTCAATTAATGTTCTGTTCTTTCGCTCAGCAACACCATTCATCTGAGGGAAATATGGAGCACTAAACTGTTGTACAATTCCACATTGGTGGCAGAAAATCTCCATTATGTGATTCTTGAATTTTGTTCCATTATCGGTTCTAAGCATGCGAACCTTGAGCTTATAAAGTGATTCAAGTTTAGTTACTAATTGATGTCCGTGAAACTATATATTTATTAAATGGATTTTTCACACAGATTTTAGTTTTAAAAATGGTTTTTACTAAGAACTAAATCACACACAATAGGCAAGTGTACCTATCGTAAGCAATATAGCTTATGCTAAGAACCAGATATCAATCCGTGGACACGATAGCTCTCGGTACTAAATCTCGGTTAATGTTTACCAAACACATGAAAAGTTGGGTTTTGTGAATTTTAAAATAATAACTAAAAGAAGGATTTTTAAATAATCTAAGGTCTAAGAGAATTGCCTAGATCATGAATCCACTTAGTTTAGGGATGTGATTATTATGAATTGGTAAACCAAATGTTGACTAGATTCCGGTCAAAGATATCTAATCATATAATCTTTTGGAAAATTAAAATGATAAACACATTCTAATCACCTAGGATTATTCTATGAAGCCTAATGTCAAGGTCTATGTCAAAATTTAATCAAGAATTAGTCATCCGTCAAGAATCTTAATTCTACAACTTAAGGAAAACTAATATGACTTATACACACTAATCACACTATGTTGCATAAATTCAACAAAGTTACAATTTCTTCCAACTTACAATCTATGAACACAATCATGCAAATGAGGTCATTTGGCCATAATTTCCTAACTCACATGTTAATCATATTCAACAAATCATAATGTCACCATGGTTTTTCCAAACTTTAGTGAAAGAAATTATACTTATGCAAATTTTATAACATTCAAGAAACCAATTATCATTCCTAATCTCATGGCATAATCTTAAAAACAAGTTGTAAGATTATAAAAAAATGTTTGATCATAGTTTTCCAACATAGTATGACTAAACATTCATCATTCTTGAACACTAATCAACCTACATAAATTTACAACATCATTGGAATACAATCATAACTTCATCTTGAATCTTGACATAAACCCATTTGACTAATTCATAAAATCATCATCACATAAACAAAAGTTTCATCATAATCTAGACAATGAAGTGTTTAGCCCATAAGGCTTACAAGAACAATAACAAAGTAGCTAAAATTAACAAGAGACATGGTTAAAATAACAAAATGCAAACCACTAGTAAGCAAGGGTTGAAAACAAGATGGTGTTTGATGCTCCTTGAATCTTCAAAACCTTCAAAATCCCCTTTGGAAAGCCTTAAGAAATCTGGACAGAAGGTATTTTGGCTCCAGGAAGTCCAACCCTTTCAAATGAGGTGAAAAGCTGAATTTATAGAAATTCTAGAACTTGGCACGGTCGTAGTGGCATCGTTCAGTTTGCGGTATTTCCTAGTGGCATCGTTTCTCTCATTGGTAATCACTGTCTTCCCACCCTTCTTTGGGAAAACCTGCACCGGACTCACCCAAGGGGAATCAGAAATAGGATAAATCAAACCTGCATCAAGTAACTTGATAACCTCCTTCTTCACGACGTCTTGCATGTTGGGATTGAGACGTCTCTGATGCTGAACTACAGGCTTAAAATCCTCCTCCATCAAGATCTTATGGGTACAAAAAGATGGATTGATCCCCTTGATATCCATGATCTTCCATGCAATCGCCTTCTTATGCACTTTCAGAACCTCAAGCAACTTAGCCTTGTCTCCACTCGTCAACGCAATCGAGATGATAACGGGCAACCGAGACTCACCATCTAGGAATGCATACTCCAAATGACCGGGAAGCTCCTTAAGCTCAACAGATGGTGGGTCTTCAACAGAAGGTAATGCCTTAGGCTCAGCCTTACGATCCATGACTTCAAACACTTCATTCTGAGGGGAAGGATGGCTCAGCAATGCCACCATCTCCTCATCAAATCGACCCTTAGAGACTGGGTCTACATCCTCCCCTCCTAACAATTGGGTGTCAAACACCTCCACAACACACCCATCCTGTGACGGATCACTCATGCATGAATCTACAACATCAATGAAATAGAGTGAATCGTCCTGACTCTGTGGATGCCTCATTGACCTTCCAATATCAAAGGTCACCTCCTCATCATAAACTCTGAGTGTCAGTTTGCCCGAGCAAACATCAATGAGGGCTCTAGCAGTGGCTAGGAATGGACGACCAAGAATGAGAGGTACATTATTATCTTCATCCATATCGAGGATCACAAAGTCCACAGAAAACACAAATCGATCAATCTTAACCAACAAATTCTCAACTATACCTCTCGGATATTTGACTGACCGATCGGCAAGCTGGATGCTCATTCGGGTTGGCTTAAGTTTTTCAACACCAAGTTTCTCAAACAAGCATAGGGCATTAGATTGATGCTAGCCCCCAAATCAGCCAATGCATTACTGACTGATAAACTTCCAATCAAGCATGGGATAGTGAAACTCCCAGGATCATTCATCTTCTGAGGAAGTTTGTTTTGAAGGATCGTAGAACACTCCTCACTCAATGAAACATGAGATAACTCCTCCAACTTCTTCTTGTTGGTGAGGATGTCCTTCAAAAACTTGGCATACTTAGGCATCTGAGCAAGTGCCTCAACAAATGGCAGATTGATGTGCAAATGCTTGAACAATTCCAGAAATTTACCATATTGTTCCTCAAACTTCTGCTTCTTCAACCTGCTGGGGTATGGAAAAAGAGGAGTGTATTCCTTGACTCGTTCCTTTGCTTGTGCTGTACTTGCTGGGCCTGGCCTGGAATGCACCTCAGCAGGAATCTCAGTCGCAACCTCCTCAATCACCGGCGGAAGAGAAGAAGAAGGGAAAGCCGGTGGAGGAGGCGTAGTGGTGGATTTACCACTCCTCAAAGTGATGGCCTTAACATGAGCATTAGGATTCGTCTCAGTGTTACTCGGGAGGCCACCTTGTTGCCTTTCAGATAGCAACTTAGCAATTTGTCCCACCTGATTCTCGATGGTCTGCATCGATGCCTTTTGGTTTCTCAACTCCGTCTCATGCTTATGGAAGCGGTCTTCCATACACTGATTTTGTTTCTACGCCAACTGGCTTTGGCTCTCTGAGTTAGCTAGCAACTGCGCAACCATGTCCTCCAAATTGGATCGCTTTTCAGGAGCGGGTTGTGACCCACTGCTAGAACCTTGATTTTGGAACTGGTTCTATGGAGTATGAATCTATGAGGACTGACCGTGAGGCTGATTTTGGAATGGGGGACGCGGATTGAATCCGGGTGGTTGCTGGTTTGTGGAACCAGACTTCCAACTGAAATTTGGGTGATTCCTCCACCCCAGATTATAAGTGTCACTGTATGGATTATTTTGGGACTGATTTTGGTTGCCCATGTAGTCAACCTGCTCATGAACGGATCTATCCCTAATCGAACACTCCCCACTATGGTGTGCTCCCCCACATATCTCACAACAAGATTGGACTTTGTTCACAGACATCTGCTCAATTTTGTTGGAGAGGGCCTCCAACGCATAATAGGAATCAACCTGATGGACACCCTGCTTGGGTGCCTTGGCTCTCGGGGCCTGTTGAGAATAGCTCTTCCTAGCTGCTTTCTCAAGAAATTCAAACGCCTCTCGCGGTCGCTTCGCTCCAATATCTCCACCCGCATAACTGTCAAGCCACTGTCGTCTGTTCACGTCGAGACCATTGTAGAATGTATCACACTGCCTCCATAACTCCAAACCGTGATGTGGAACCTTTCTCATCAGATCCTTGAACCTCTCCCACGCCTCGTAGAACGTCTCACCATCATCCTGCTGGAACGAAAGAATCCGAGCTCTCAGCTTCGTAGTTTTCTCGGGAGGAAAGTATTTCTCAAAGAATTTTTCTGACATCTAATTCCAAGTGGTAATACAACCCGAGGGAAGGGAAATTAGTCATGCCTTGGCTCGGTCACGTAGAGTGAATGGGAATAACCGAAGACAAATGGCATCATCAGACGCGCCATTGATCTTGAAAGTGGCGCAAATGTCACACCCCCACCCCTCGTCACCTCGTGTCTGGTCTGACGTCACTGAATCGGTTGCGGAAGCATAGTGGTGATGTCTCTGAGGTGAGGGGTGACTTACTTGAACCAATATCATAAGCACACAGATTAACTTAAAGTAAATACATTACCAGGGTGTCGCAATCACAACCACATTACAACTATATTTATTTAATTACAATACTATTATTAAAGTGCAAATAACACAAAAGTGCATCCTCACCGGCTATTCCTGCTTACCTGCAAAAAGGTTTGAGTTTGAAACGTCAGCACAAAGCTGGTGAGATCGACAGTTCAATTTAAAACAATATGATATGATAAGCACGTTCTCAAAAGTTCAGTTCCGGATAACGATGGGACCTGTATCTAGTTCCTTTCGGACGTCTAGTCTGTCTCAAGATATTACCCGTCGGTACATATCTTAGTGCCTCATTATCTTAATGTCTATCACACCATTAAGAAGTTCAGGAAACAGATAACAAACATTCACACAAGGGGAGATGCAATCCTCCCAGCGAATGGGGTGTCAACCAATAGTACTATCAATGTTTTCTGCTCGGCCACACATGGGTTCACTAGATACAGTTCAAAATGAGGACTTTCAGTGTCATGATAGAGTTCAGTCTACAGGCCAAAATCCCATGAAATCCCACAAAAGTCACAACAATCACATGAAATCACACAGATATCAGTGATACATATCATATGTTCATTAAAAGTTCAACAATGTTCCCCGATGTTTGTAAAAGATTAAAAATAAAAGGGGTTGTACGAAACTCACCTGATGATAATAGGGTAGCAGTGTATCACCAAACTGATAGTACAGAGATGATTCTGCATTTAGTTATCTTTAATAAGTTATTTATGTTCTAGTTTACTGATTAGATCCTTCTGAACGTTCAATGTCAAAGACATTGCTTAGTAAATCATCAACTCTATATTAATTATATAATTAATTAATTTAAGGTTATATCATACAATGTATGATAATGTAGGAACCTACATTGCATTAGATTCCTAACACAAAGTTGATGACACTCTAGATTAATCAGAATAATCTCAGATTAACCAAATAGTTAATGTTGTTGATTATAATGCTAAAACAATTTCTAGATGATTTAATGGCTTAGGAGTGATTAATCCTTATTATTGATTACCCAAATATCATGAAATATCACAATGTAGCATCAGAATAGGTGAAATAACCAGATTTAACATACTAATCTGACTGTTATCACAAACATCAGATAATCATTCCAATGAGTATGTTAATGATTATGATTAGTTTGAAACACTTGGATTTAACCTTTGCATTTCAAAGATTAATCAAACTAATCACCTACATTGTCATAATCAAATGGTTTAAACCATTATAATCATAGATATGATTTCATGCAAATCGGGCATCACAACGGATCAAAACAAGGATTTAACCGTTAGAACTTCGTGTTCTTCGTTTATAATCAATCCTAGCCATCATCTAGGCAATAATCAACAATCCTAACTATCTCATTACGTTCAAAATCAAGATCTAATCAATCAAAATCAAACTAGAAGGCTAAAACGAACCGTTACCTGTTCTGACGAATTTCTGCGCGTATAACAACGATCAGAACTTGAAAACACGATCTGTGGTGCGATTTATGGCTTCAAATGGCTTTAATATGGAGTTAGGATGATAAGAACTTAATATTTTTTCATCTGGAGGTGTTTGAGGTCGAAAATGGTGAGTTTTGAGGCTTCCAACGCGATCAGATCGTTTAAACCATTTTTTTGCCGACATAGCCCGCCAGGCGTAACGCCTGGGTTGGAGGGCTGGGGCAGGCGTAGCGCCCCACGTCACCTTCCGTCACCATTTTGATTTTAAACTTCTTTTCGCGATTCCGGGAGCATACGAACTCCGTTTTGCGCGCGGTTTTAGCCCACGTTCATCATTTTTCACATACTATCAATCCCCAATAACAAAAGTTACTAAATCCTCGTGGATTTCAAGCACGACCAAATGTGCTCACGTCATTAATGCCGAATTCTTAGTACGCAACTGTCACAGTCTCCTCCT
Organism: Mikania micrantha; assembly: GCA_009363875.1. NCBI lineage: Eukaryota > Viridiplantae > Streptophyta > Magnoliopsida > Asterales > Asteraceae > Mikania > Mikania micrantha. The sequence goes on along the minus strand of CM018687.1, from coordinate 18,828,505 downwards.
GTTAGAGGAATTTCGTCCCGAAATTTAGTGAAAGACTTACTGGATAACAATTGATCATGAAAATAAATGTGGGTATTTCTGTTTCATCTGATCTTCACGTTCCCACGTATATTCGGGTCCACGCTGTGAATTACACCGAATTTTGACAATAGGTATGCGACTGCGTTTTAGTACCTTCACCTCTCGATCCATTACTTCAACTGGTTCTTCCCTGAATTGAAGTTTCTCATCAATTTGGATTTCTTTCAGAGGTACGATCAAGGATTCATCGGCTAGGCATTTCTTCAAATTTGATACATGGAAGACATCATGAACGTTACCGAGTTCAGGAGGTAATTCAAGTCTGTAAGCCACTGGTCCAATTTGTTCAAGAATTTTAAATGGTCCTACAAATCTTGGTGAAAGTTTACCTTTCTTCCCAAATCTGAATATACCCTTCCACGGTGAAACTTTCAACATTACTAGATCACCGATTTGAAATTCCAACGGTCTACGACGATTATCAGCATAACTCTTTTGTCGATCGCGAGCAGCTTTAATTCGTTCTTGAATCAATGCGATCTTATCGGTTGTTTCTTGAATAAGTTCTGGGCCTATGACCTGACTTTCGCCTACCTCGGACCAACAGATAGGTGATCTACATTTGCGCCCGTAAAGTGCTTCAAATGGAGCACATTTAATACTGGTATGGTAGCTGTTATTATATGAAAATTCAACAAGTGGAAGATGAATATCCCAGCTACCTCCAAAATCAATCACACAGCTTCTGAGCATGTCTTCAAGAGTTTGATTTGTTCGTTCAGTTTGCCCGTCAGTTTGTGGATGATAAGCTGTGCTCATATTGATTTGCGTGCCCAGAGCATTCTGAAGAGTTTGCCAAAATCGTGACATAAATCGACTATCTCTGTCAGAAATGATAGAGATCGGTACTCCATGTCGAGATACAATCTCATTAACATAGAGTTTAGCGAGTCGATCCATAGAATAGTCTTCTCGGATGGGTAAGAAATGCGCAGATTTCGTAAGGCGATCAACGATAACCCATATAGAGTCATGATTACGTGATGTTCTGGGTAATTTAGTAATGAAATCCATAGAGATCTGATCCCATTTCCACATGGGAATCTCAGGTTGTTGTAGTAACCCAGAAGGTCGTTGATGTTCAGCCTTGACTTTGAGACATGTTAGACATCGATCCACGTATTCAGCTATTTGTTTCTTCATTCCAGGCCACCAGTAAAAATCCTTAAGATCTTTATACATTTTATCAGCACCTGGATGAATAGAATACCTGGATTTATGCGCCTCATCCAAGATAATAGTTCGAGAGTTACCGAATAAAGGAATCCACATTCGGTTTTTGAAATACAATAGTTCATCGTCTTTGATATCGAGTTTCTTATCTAATCCTCTTAGTCCCTCAGCAGAATAGTTCGTTACTTGTAAAGCTTGTTGCTGAGCGTCTTTGATTTGAGGAATTAGACTGGTTTGAATAGTCATACCTAACGCTTTCACACGTAAAGGCTTGACTCGTTCCTTGCGACTTAAAGCATCAGCTACAACATTTGCTTTGCCTGGGTGATAACGAATCTCACAGTCGTAATCGTTCAACAGTTCAACCCATCGCCTCTGTCGCATGTTCAACATTTTCTGATCTAGAATGTGTTGGAGGCTTTTGTGATCAGTGTATATAATACACTTAGTTCCGTATAGATAATGTCTCCAAATCTTGAGTGCAAACACTACTGCACCAAGTTCTAGATCATGTGTGGTATAGTTCTTCTCATGTACTTTCAACTGCCGAGAAGCATAAGCAATTACCTTATCTTTCTGCATTAGAACACACCCAAGACCTTGACGTGAAGCATCACAATACACTGTGAAGTTATCAGTACCTTCCGGTAGTGCCAAGATAGGTGCATTACAGAGTTTATGTTTCAACAGTTGGAACGCCTCCTCCTGTTGAGAACTCCATATAAATGGTTGATTTTTCTGTGTCAATGTAGTCAGTGGCAAGGCTATCTTTGAAAAGTTCTTGATAAACCGACGATAATAACCTGCCAACCCCAAGAATTGACGTATTTCAGTCGGGGTTCGTGGTGTCTCCCATTGTTTCACCGCCTGAATCTTACTAGGATCCACTTGAATACCGTTTTGATTTACTACATGACCAAGAAATTGAACTTCTCGTAACCAGAACTCACACTTGGAGAACTTGGCATATAATTTTTCACGTGCCAAAAGTTCTAAAATTAATTTCAAGTGTTGAGTATGTTCTTGTTGATTTCGAGAATAAATAAGAATATCATCAATAAACACAATCACAAATTTATCCAGATAAGGTCTACATACTCGATTCATCAGATCCATGAAAACTGCTGGTGCATTTGTTAAACCAAATGGCATTACTAAAAATTCGTAATGTCCGTATCGAGTTCTGAAAGCAGTTTTTGGAATGTCATCATCATGAATACGTAACTGATGATATCCAGATCTTAAATCGATTTTTGAAAAATAAGTAGCACCTTGTAGTTGATCAAACAGATCATCGATACGAGGTAGTGGATAACGGTTCTTGGTTGTCAGTTTATTGAGTTCCCTGTGGTCAATACACATTCTGAATGAACCATCCTTCTTTTTCACGAAAAGAATAGGTGCTCCCCAGGGTGAAAAACTAGGTCTGATAAAACCTTTGTCTAATAGTTCTTGCAATTGACCTGAAAGTTCTTGCATTTCGGATGGTGCAAGCCGATACGGGGCTTTAGCAACAGGTGCTGCACCTGGAATCAAGTCGATTCGAAATTCAACTTGTCTCACTGGGGGTAATCCTGATATGTCCTCAGGAAAAACGTCAGGAAAATCCTTGACTACTGGGATATCTGTGATTTGTTTGGGTGAAGAATTGTGCTCAGTCACATGTGCTAGGAAAGCATAACAACCTTTCCTTAAGAACTTCTGAGCTCGCATACAAGATATGATACCAAGTTTTCTACCAGCTCGTTCTCCTTGAACTATCAGTGTATTACCGTTAGATAATGGAATACAGATCACCTTATTTTGACACACAACTTCCGCTTGGTTATCAGAAAGCCAGTCCATACCAACAACGACATCAAAGCTTCCAAGCTTAATAGGAAGTAAATCAATATCGAAAAGATGATCATTCAAATTCAAGGAACATCCTTGAATAACATTGTTTTTTTGATCAACTTGCCGTTAGCAAGTTCAATAACATAAGGAGTTTCTAGATCTACCGTAGGCAATGAAATTAATGATGCAAATTCAGGAGAGATAAAGCTCTTATCCGCTCCTGTGTCAAACAAAACTGATGCGTATAGATTATTAAGAAGAAACGTACCAGTAACAATATTTGCATCATGTCTCGCCTCGGTCGCACCAATCTGAAAAGCTCTTACCCTAGCTTCAGTTCCCGGATTGGTGTTATTGTTCGGACAGTTTCGTATGAGATGATCAGGGCTTCCACATTTGTAACATGACCGGTTGGTTTGAGTGGTTTGTCGTGGTGCTTGGTTTGGTGTCTGAGCAGGAAAGTTGCAATATTTAGCATAATGTCCAACTCGGTTACAGTTCAGACAAACAGGACATGGTCCCGTGTGATGTAGTGGACACTTATTGCATTTGGGCGCCTGCCCAGTATAAGTTTTCCTCTCAGGAACATTTGCACCATAGTTTTTCACAGTTGGCTTGCTCTGGGTGATCTCAGCCGGAGCCTTCGCCTTGGTTTTGCCAAACCACTTTCGTTTGGTACCTTTTGACACATTCAAGGTACCAACATCACTACGACTATGAATCGTCTGAGGTTTCAAGGACAGAGTACCACTCCTTACCGCCTCATTGGTAAGCTTAGTGGTCAAAAGAATCGTATGTTTCAGGGTTGTAGGTTCAGCAGCAGTCACCATTCCTCGTATCTGAGGAATCAGACCCTTAATGTACTTCTCGATTAAAGCGGCTTCCGTAGGAAACATGTCGGGAAGTAAACAAGTAAGTTCATGAAAACGATCGGTGTAAGCAAGACAGTCAGCACCGATCATCGAGTGATTCCAGAATTCTTCCTGGAGTTTTTGAATTTCAGTGATGGGACAGTACTCTGATCTAATCAGAGTTTTGAAAACGTTCCAGCCCATTGAGTCAACTGTGGCTGAACCCAAAGTCTTGGCCTGGGTATTCCACCAGGTCAAAGCAGAGTCTTTCAAAGAACAGGCAGCATAAGACACCTTATGCTCCTCCAAACACTGACTGATTTTGAGCTTAGTTTCCATCTCCTCAATCCACCTTATTAGACCAGCCGCTCCTTCTTTGCCAGTAAAAGTAGGAGGGTTACAGGAAGCAAAATACTTGTAAGTACATCCCTGTCGGGGTGGATCAGGAACAATAGTAGTTGTACCGGTAGTGGTATGAGTTTCAACGTGACCACCAGTAGCATTATGTTCAACATGATCGTGTTCCCCACCAGAACCTGCAGTGATATGTGGTTGGTGTTGTGTCAGAACACCACAAGCAGATAGTTGTTCACGCACAATACGAGCTATCATAGCCTCATTTGTTTCAGATCCGCTTGTACCAGCAGGTGGAACAATGCCTGCTCCAGGGTTCACTGGTGGAGTAGTATGCGTTTCCAAGTTCCCAGGTGGAACTACGTTCGCTTCCGGATTAACATGCGGATCCGGATTTGAGTCAACATTCAAAGGTGGAATTTGATTCTGTTCAGGGTTTGTAATGTTCTGAGTAGCTCTCTTAGCTGGTCGACCTCGTTTAGGAGCCATTATTCTGCTCACAAGCAGACAAAACTCAGGTCAGTTCAAGAACATTAAAGATATAACCCGTTCTATCACATAAATACAATCCCATTCAGTTACACTGAAAATTTGTATTAAAAGGTGATTATAAGAATACAGTATAACTACATGAATTCAGTCCAGACATGTTCACATTACACACAGATCACACAATTATTCGTAGTTATACTTAGTCCTGTTATTTCAAAAACATGTTAGAGTCTTACCCAGCTCATTGCATTGCAACACATGTTTTTAAAGATATGTTCATACAGGACTAGGATATGTTCTCACACAAGTTCTATAATATGTTCTCAATTCATACATTAAGTTCTCATACAGACCATAGATATGTTCTCGTACAGTATGGCTCTCGTACTGTACTTAAGTTACAGATATATTTGCATACAGTATTGCTCCCGTACTGTATTTCAGCGAAATATATATATTAGTTTGACATGTTCTCACACAGAATTGTTTATAGTCCACACAAGGTTATTAGAAAAACATAATTCACACAACACCCAAATAGTACATTACACAGATCGATACACAAAACACCCATTTTATTTCATCATTATCATTATTGATTTTATACAGACCACCAAACAACACAAGACACTACCATCATATAAAGAAAAGAACAGAAAAGAACTCCCCTATCTACACCCTGATGCTCTGAAAATCCCAAACTGATCTTCTGTACATACTCATCGCATAAAGTATGATAAGAAGGAAAGTATCATGGCCACTATTGCCATGACTACTGCCAGGATCATCATCCTGGTCTCGGTACTCGCCACTCCAAACCATGCCAAAAACTCTGTCGCTCTCTCTCTCACCCAAATATCATGAAATATCACAATGTAGCATCAGAATAGGTGAAATAACCAGATTTAACATACTAATCTGACTGTTATCACAAACATCAGATAATCATTCCAATGAGTATGTTAATGATTATGATTAGTTTGAAACACTTGGATTTAACCTTTGCATTTCAAAGATTAATCAAACTAATCACCTACATTGTCATAATCAAATGGTTTAAACCATTATAATCATAGGTATGATTTCATGCAAACCGGGCATCACAACGGATCAAAACAAGGATTTAACCGTTAGAACTTCGTTTTCTTCGTTTATAATCAATCCTAGCCATCATCTAGGCAATAATCAACAATCCTAACTATCTCATTACGTTCAAAATCAAGATCTAATCAATCAAAATCAAACTAGAAGGTTAAAACGAACCGTTACCTGTTCTGACGAATTTCTGCGCGTATAACAACGATCAGAACTTGAAAACACGATCTGTGGTGCGATTTATGGCTTCAAATGGCTTTAATATGGAGTTAGGATGATAAGAACTTAATATTTTTTCGTCTGGAGGTGTTTGAGGTCGAAAATGGTGAGTTTTGAGGCTTCCAACGCGATCAGATCGTTTAAACCATTTTTTTGCCGACATAGCCCGCCAGGCGTAACGCCTGGGTTGGAGGGCTGGGGCAGGCGTAGCGCCCCACGTCACCTTCCATCACCATTTTGATTTTAAACTTCTTTTCGCGATTCCGGGAGCATACGAACTCCGTTTTGCGCGCGGTTTTCGCCCACGTTCATCATTTTTCACATACTATCAATCCCCAATAACAAAAGTTACTAAATCCTCGTGGATTTCAAGAACGACCAAATGTGCTCACGTCATTAATGTCGAATTCTTCGTACGCAACTGTCACAGCAAATCTCCAGAAATCCCGCGATATGGAGATTAGGATCCTCGTGATCCTTCTCGTCAAACTGAACAGTGTTTTGAACCATTTGAATTATACTAGACTTGATCTCGAAATTGTTAGCCTCCACAGTCGGTCGGGTGATGCTCGGCTCCAATCCTCCAAGTGATGGTTTTGCAAAGTCAGAAATCGTCTGGTCATCATCTTGGTCCGCCATGGTCATGTCTCCCGTGCCAAAGATATTGTCGGTCTCTCCGTCTCCTTCGATGGTATTTGCTACAACACGGGACCGCTCCCGCAACCTTTGCCGAAAATACCGCTTCGGTTCCGATCTAGGCTCGACAATGCCCGGCTCGGGGGGTTGAGGACATACACACTTAATACATAAACGAGTTACCGAATCAAACCTGTTAAAAATAAAAATAAAAATAAAATAGAAGAAAAAAATTGAAAAAATAAAATAAATAATAAAAACTAAGAGTCAAAAATCAAACTAGTGAAATAAAATAAAATAAAATAAATATTTATACTAAAGACTAAGCTAAATCACCGACTCTGATTTTTCTTGAAATCACCGTGTCCCCGGCAACGGGGCCAAAAACTTGATGTGCGTGAAACTATATATTTATTAAATGGATTTTTCACAAAGATTTTAGTTTTAAAAATGGTTTTTACTAAGAACTAAATCACACACAATAGGCAAGTGTACCTATCGTAAGCAATATAGCTTAGGTAAGAACCGGATATCAATTCGTGGACACGATAGCTCTCGGTACTAAATCTCAGTTAATGTTTAGCAAACACATGAAAAGTTGGGTTTTGTGAATTTTAAAATAATAACTAAAAGAATGATTTTTAAATAATCTAAGGTCTAAGAGAATTGCCTAGATCATGAATCCACTTAGTTTAGGGATGTGATTATTATGAACTGGTAAACCAAATGTTGACTAGATTCCGGTCAAAGATATCTAATCATATAATCTTTTGGAAAATTAAAATGATAAACACATTCTAATCACCTAGGATTATTCTATGAAGCCTAATGTCAAGGTCTATGTCAAGATTTAATCAAGAATTAGTCATCCGTCAAGAATCTTAATTCTACAACTTAAGGAAAACTAATATGACTTATACACACTAATCACCCTAAGTTGCATAAATTCAACAAAGTTACAATTTCTTCCAACTTACAATCTATGAACACAATCATGCAAATGAGGTCATTTGGCCATAATTTCCTAACTCACATGTTAATCATATTCAACAAATCATAATGTCACCATGGTTTTTCCAAACTTTAGTGAAAGAAATTATACTTATGCAAATTTTATAACATTCAAGAAACCAATTATCATTCCTAATCTCATGGCATAATCTTAAAAACAAGTTGTAAGATTATGAACAAATGTTTGATCATAGTTTTCCAACATAGTATGACTAAACATTCATCATTCTTGAACACTAATCAACCTACATAAATTTACAACATCATTGGAATACAATCATAACTTCATCTTGAATCTTGACATAAACCCATTTGACCAATTCATAAAATCATCATCACATAAACAAAAGTTTCATCATAATCTAGACAATGAAGTGTTTAGCCCATAAGGCTTACAAGAACAATAACAAAGTAGCTAAAATTAACAAGAGACATGGTTAAAATAACAAAATGCAAACCACTAGTAAGCAAGGGTTGAAAACAAGATGGTGTTGGATGGTCCTTGAATCTTCAAAACCTTCAAAATCCCCTTTGGAAAGCCTTAAGAAATCTAGACAGAAGGTATTTTGGCTCCAGGAAGTCCAACCCTTTCAAATGAGGTGAAAAGCTGAATTTATAGAAATTCTGGAACTTGGCACGGTCGTGCACCATAGGTTCACGGTCGTGCAAGGTGCTACAGTGCTTCACTTTTGGTCTGGGACGGTTGTCGAAGTTGCCATTTTCAGCTAAGTCTCGAAAATTGACTCGAGGTGTCAGGCACGGTCGTGCCAAAAGTTGCACGGTCGTGCGTAAGTCGTCATGGCCGGCACTACCTCCATTTGGCCCGGCACTGGCTAGCTTGCACGGTCGTGCTTGGCTTAAGCACGGTCGTGCATAGGCCAGCACTGCCATGCATGGCCTAGCACTACCTGGTTGCACGGTCGTGCAATGTTGTGCACGGTCGTGCATAGGCCAGCACTGCCATGCATGGCCTAGCACTGCCTAGTTGCACGGTCGTGCAAAGTTGTGCACGGTCGTGCATGGGCCGGCACTGCCAGTGCAAGATTTGGCATGACAGTGCGCATCTAGGGATTTGCTCAGAAAATGTTGAAATTCTATACAAAGCTTGATTTTTTTCCGAGCAAGGCCGTTTATCCTACAAATTCGCAAAAACAAAAATTAGGACTATTTGCGAATGAATTTGCATGTTGTTAACGTTAAAACCGGGGGAATTTGAGTCGAATAATATGTATAATTTGACGTATATCACTAATACATGTATACATTCAAACGTTTCAGAATTATCCTTCATGAAAAACACCCAAGAGTATCTGGAGAACTCATAAGTAATACGAAACAGTAATGATCTCCAGCAATCCTCTTGCGGTTGACAGGACCAAACAGATCCATGTGGAAAAGCTCAAGTGAAACAGTAATTAAGGGAAACTTTTTGAGTTTATGAGGCTACTTGGTTTGCTTTCCATTTTTTCTTGAGATGCAGACATCAGACAGTTTGAAATTCTTTAAACTCAATCCTTCAACAATATTATTGGGAACCAAATGATTCATCTTGCGTAGACTCAAATGACCCATATTCTTATGCCAAAGGATAGGATCTTTCTTTGTTGCCTTAGACATAAAACATGTAGTTGTAAAATATGTAGTTGAAGTTGTGGCCATATTGAGAACATACAAATCCTACTTTCTTAGAGTTGACATCAAAATCCAGTATTTAGGAATTGTGATACCTTGCTTGAGAATGTAGCAGCTTGAATCATCAAATAGAACTCTGTATTTCTTGTCACAAATTTGTGACACTGAGAGAAGATTATTTTCAAGCTTCTTCACATACTTCACTTTGTCAAATGAAACTTGACCATTTAAAAAAATTCCTTCTCTAGTAATGAACCCTCTCTTATCTCCAGCAAAAGCTACATATCCTCCTCTAATTGGATTGAAATTGTTAAGAAGAGATGCCCCACTATAAATGATCCAAGTGCTGTTAAAAGCAGCATTTAGGGCAACCTGCACATACACAAATCATTAGTTGAAATCGGGAAATCAAGCCTTACAGTCTTGGGTTGACCCAATGAGTCCAGGATTTTCATTTCAATCCATTGTCCATCCTGAGTCATTTTATCTGAAAGATTTGAAGATTTTTCAAACTTTGGATTTAAGTCTCAGAAGACTTTGTCTTTCAAATAGTGTTTTTGCTGAAAGAGTTTTTCAAGTAGACAGAGGATGGCTTGGATTTTTTGACAGAAACAATCTTGGGTGTATCATGATCAACCATTACCCTTTTTCCCTTATCTTGAGACTTGATGGGAATTGGTTAATTGGGTTTGACTTGAAGTATGTGTTTAACTGATTTGACCTCATTACCAAAAGACTGACTTGTTTTTCGATATGGTGCATGGTGTTGTCTACTCATATGGGGGCAAGATCTAGCAAGATGTCCCAATGCACCACATTCAAAAGACGCTCTCGTATCTTTTGAAGAAAAAATTTTGGTTTTGGGCTGAAATTTTCTGTTTTGCAATTTAGAAACATTGTTTCTATGCAAATTTTTTGGTTTTGTTTTGTCATTTTTAAAACCCAAACCCTTTGTCCCATTGAAAACAAGATTGTTAGTCTTGTTAGACATACTTTCTTCACCCTTATGTGAAGCCTCCACAAAGCCTATAGCCTTTGAAAATTTTGAAGTCAAAGATGGTAAATTTGACTTTGATGGAACTGGGTCAACCTTTTTGACACAAGATTTCTGATTCTCAATAGTAGCAGCACTGGATGACGAAGACATCCTCAGAATCAGAGACCCAATTCTCAACCACACCTTTCACAAATGATTCATAAGAAGATGAAGAATCCTCATTCGAAATAATTCCAATATGATCGATTACCAAAGGAGTTTTAACTTAAAAGTCTTTGACTTCTTTATTATTTGGTGAATTGACAAAACAGTTTAAAATTGGTGGACGACAATGGTTGTACTTCACTTCTTTACCCTTTCCTTTCAAATCAGTCCCACACTAATCATATGCTCAATGATACAAGAAGAACTCTCATAACTCATGACCTTGCGACTCAAGGTCTCATAGTCGCACTCAACAATGGCTAACTTTTTCTTTGTCTCATTAATTGTGTTGAGATAAGAATTAATGGCATCTTGCTTATTAAGCATAGTGATCTCAATGACATGCATTTTTTTTGTTCAAAGATTCAATTTTAGCCTGTAAATCCTTTTCATTTGATTTTAAATTGCGATTTGCTTCAATGCATTGGTTGAGATCACTTATAAGAGCAGCATTATGCTCTTGATATGCCAAGACCTTACTTTCAAGATCAACACAATTGAAACATCTTGAATCTTAAGATAGATAGTCATGATATACATGTGCATTCTGAGATGAGGAAGCAGTATTAACCATCAAAGCAAATTGTGTGATGTGTTGATCTTCAAAATCAGCATATGTTCCTTTTTTAATTTATGAATTTAAAGAACTTTCATCATCTGAAACAGATAACTCATCCAATCCTGAGTTTCTTTCTTCTTGCTCAATATTTCCCCTAGTTTCAGCTTCTTATTTGATCTCAGCAATGCAAACTTTTTCATCCATTCCTTCATCAGAATTGAATCAGAACTCCCAATTCTCTCCTTCATCATTCTGAACCATAAGGGCCTTGTTTGCATTTGAAGAACTTGCCTGAGAAGGTGTCTCAATTGGAACTAAACGTCTCTCAGGATTCGAAGAAGATGATCTTTGATTCTGGAATGGATTCTTATTCCCCATCTTTTTTTGCTTTTTTGCACTGTCCTACAAAATTTCCTTTGTCACCACAATTGTAACAGGTAACCAAGGACATATCAAATCCAAACTTTGAATCCTTGCTGAGGTTTATGTCCTTTCCTGTTCTTCTGACAAAATCTTTAGGCCTTCTAACTGCACTTGCCAAAGCCCAAATAATGTCAATTCTTTCCATGTCATCTTGATCAACCTATGAGTAATCTTCATTGGTCAAGTGTGGATTTCCAATTTGTCCTGCAAGAAACCCATCATATGAACTCACAAGAGTTAATAAGAGACCCATGTGCACTTTAGCTACTTCCACTGTCACTTTGTCAAAATTATATGTCTTCAAGTTGATGACAGGATGGTTATCCTCTGAGTGAGATGTGGAAGTGGCAACAGACTAGTTGAAATGGGAGTGACTTGAACTAGGAACCTCTTTGGTCTTAGATACAAAGGCAGTCTTCAATGGAGCATGTGAGGAGGTTCTATCTACAGTAGAAGTAGAATAATAGATAGAAGGATCTTGGACTTGAGTTACTCACTTGGCTTTCCATTTGTTCTCTATCATCTGCTCCTTCATTTTTTGAATGAACTCATTTATGTCCATGGTGGCAAACATCTCACTCTGCTTCAATATCATTAGAAAGGATTCCCACTTGGGAGGTAATGCATCGGCCAGACATTGAATATTTTCTTGAGTGACTCATTTCCCATATACATAAAACTGTTGAATTCCTTCCTCAAAGCTTTAGACTTGACATTCTTTTGTGCATCATTGCCTTCATATCTCTACAGCAATGCATCCCATCACAATTTGGAAGAAGTAAACTATCTGAACTGATGGAATGTGTTAGTGGAAATAGATTGAGACAGTATAGCATAAGCCTTTTCTCAAAATCATATGATTTTCATTGAGGTTCAGTCATCCGAGTGACAAGTACAGGAGTTCCATCTTCATTGCGTGGTCTCAAATACCCACCTTTAATCATCATCAACAAATTAGTGTCCACCCCATTGATGAAGATCTCAAACCTATACTTCCAATGTGGAAAATCATCCAAAGAAAGCAACTTTGGAGCTTTGTTGGAATTTCCCGTCTCCGTCTCTGTAAGTAAAAGGTTCTGGATCCCATGATTTTGATTAGCCATTAATGCTATCTCATCCATATCAGTAGAAACAATCTGATTTGACACTTAGACAAATTTATGATTTTGGGATGAATGAGACAGGTTGTTACGAATGTTGGGTACGACTGACTACAAACTATACGAATGAGAGGACGAATGGTGTGTTCAAACGAATGGGTCAACTAACACGAGTGACTCTTTAGGCGAATGAAAACGTGGGTGCGAATGATGGTTATTCAGGCAAAACTCTGAAGGACGAATGGGTTGATGAGGCGAATGAGTGGACTGAAAAACGAATGATTAATCTAGCTAGCGAATGAGAGAGCCATTCGTGCAAAATTCTAACGAATCATGAACTATTCATGTGACAAATGAGTGAATGAATAGCTATTCGCCCAGGAAGCCTATTCATCAACTTATCAATTCGTCCAAAGTGTCTATTCGTACAATCTGGGTTTTGACAACACGAAAATCCTTCAAACTCGAGTTTTAGACCGAATTCTACCACCAAAATTGGTATACTCCTTTAGGACAACATTCCTAAGGTTCGTGAATCAATGGGTTAAAAAAAGAGACTCATAAACACAAGTTTCACTATAGCAAAGTAAACTTTTTGAGAGGAGAAAACAGGGTTTTGCATAAACTCAATAAAAATAGGCTGAAAATCAAAGAATTCGATTGAAACCAGGCAGAATCAAAAGGCAGAGCTCTGATACCACTTCGTAGGACCCCAGAAGCATGACGGTTCCTTGTGGATTCTGCTTGACAGGCCCTCGAATAGTGCGGAATCCTATTTGGGGGTTTTCCAATTGAAATCTAGTCACCACGTGGTTAACTGATGGTAGGGAATCAACATTTCGAGCGAAATCGATCACCACGGGCAAGGAATCGAAGTTGGAGGCAAGGGGCGCTGAAACCTAGGAGGATTTGACACGAGAATGAGCAGAGATGCTAAACATTCTTTTTTTACAGGTATTTATAGGCATCAGCTCTTCGTGTGAGTGAGCCATGCTCATGACTTTCTTGCACAAATGACGATTCACGAATAAGCTGATCACACAAATGAATCAAGTAACTGATTCATTCGTTTGATTAGACATTCATAATGCGTTTATTCGTGCGAATGAACTCAATGTTTGGTTCATTCCTGTGAATGTTCCTGTTTGATATATGAAGTCAAAGTCAAACATGATAAACACATATAAACACAACCAAACAATAGAAAATACTTGATTTCATTGATAATATAAACTTTGTACAATCAAAATGGACCATTACATTGAACTAGGTACATAATGTGCATCAACACAGGTAAAGATAAGGCTTCGTGCAGCCATGGCAAGGGCAATGTGTGATCACAAGAATAGCAAGTTGTTGGAAAACTTTGGCATGTGTATATTGATGTAAATTTATATCATGTTGGCATCTTGTATTGGAACTTGTGTTATTTTAATAAAAGTTTCGTTTCTTATCTCTGTTATACCATGTGAATAGTTCTAGTTCTGATTTAGTGACAGTTCCGGGAGACGGGCATCACATAATACTTTCATTTAAGATTAGAAATAAAAATCAAAACCCATGAACTTTAGTTTATTTAAATGGAGACACTATTGTATTTACAATTTTTTTAAGAAAATCCCAAAGGTTTCAGCTGCCACCTCAGCTTTTTAAACATTCTTCCTACATGCTTCATCTCTCATCTTTTTAGTTTCAACACATTCTTCTCACATGCATCCTCTCTCTTCTACATCACCATTTTTTCTATTTTTCTTACAAACAAATCTTTTTTTTAATCCACACATATATTCAATATATAAATATAAAATTTAATTTACTAATTAAAAAACAACAAAATAATAAATAAAAATATAACTTGCATTACAAAAAGTTGCATTATATTAAAATAAAAGTTGCATCAAAATAAAAGAACATTTAAAAACATAACATAAAAACTAAAGGTGTGTAATATTAAACTAAGTTTGTCTTATAGACCAAAGATCTTCTCTAAGATCATTGCGTAGTGCGATGAGCCTCTTGACAACGCAAAGATCAAACCTCTTTGATTCGCTGCAAATGCTTCCGGTGATCCTTGATTATAGCTTGTTGACTCAGGCTCGTGATCTTCATGTGACCAATTTTATTGCGATACCTTCATTTTATAAAATCATATTATGTAGAATGAGATATGCATACATTATATCACCTAATATTGGTATGTTGGTAGTCTTCCTTGGCATTGTATCATTGCCCACCTTGCTTGAAGGTCACCGAATGTTCCTTTTACATCCTTTCTGCGAGACTCGTGTCGTTTCTTGTAGTACTTCATTTTTTTTGTTATTGATTAGAGGATAAACAAGAATCTTTACCAGCGTTGCCCATTCAACCATTCTGTATAAATTTCATTTGCAAGATAGTACATTTTCGTGTATTCATTCCCATTCACTATAAAGTTTAAAACATGTGTGTTCCGCTCTATTATTTGATTAAATCTTGTTGTGTTAACATGCTACTCCAAATAATGCATGCCAACTTCAAAGGTCATGTGATGTAACAGCCTCTAGGATAATAGTTGGATGACCATGATCACCTGAGTATATTTATCTTTCCAAGTAGTTGGACAATTCTTCCAAGCCTAGTGTATACAATCTATGCTTCATGTATTCCAACATGTGACACCCATCAAAATTCGATAATTAGTTCATTGTTAATTGTTCCAAACGTGTAAGGTCAGTTAAGCCCAACAAGACCCAACACGAATTCAGGCCCAACTAAGGTACACTTCATAACTTTTAAGCCCATTTAAAACTAAAAGGTTTTAGACCTTTTGGTTAACTAGTCATTATTAAAATAATCTATGCTTACAAAAGATAACGATTAATTAATTGAGTAATCAGACAATCAGTATAATAGAAGTTGTGACAAATAATTTATTTTTACCACATAATATTTATTTTATCAATAATATTCATTTAGAAACTCTATTTAGAAAAATTTAACGCGAAATGCATGAAAACTGATAAAACATTGTTTAACGTGAGTGTACTCCATTTAACTGTCTAAATGTTTTTGATATTCATACTGAAATAAAAGGTAACCATTATATACTTAATTATGTGTACAAATAACTTGCAGAAGATTAGAATGCCAACTGATATGAGAGAAATGTTCAAATTACTTAAATGACTAAATTCATGAATTCAACTCACTTTAATTCAACAATCACCATATTTATTATAATTAAAGAAAAAAATGTTCCTGAGAATAATTCCGTTATTCTTAGAACGTGCCAGCCTCAAGGTAAGCTCAAACAAATGCATCGCTATATCTTCCACATCATTGGGAATTAATGTTTGAAAGTGTTGTGTCAACAATAGTGGGATGTTTTGCGATAATTGTTCATCATTAGGGCTCGTTTTGTATTGTATGAATAAAATGAAATGTGTGATGGTATTGGGTGTGAAAATTGTACGAGTTATGTGTGAGTATTTATAGGTAAGTGTAAAAAACTAGTCGTTAGGAAGAAGAAAAGAAAACTAGCCATTAGAAAACTAGCCGTTAGGAAATTAGTCGCTGAAATCACATTACATTATATTAAAATTAAATTACATATACTAAACTTATAAATAAAAGTAATTAAAAAATATATACATAAAACTAATCGTGTCGATTCATATTGTACTTCTCTCGGATGTTGTTGCACAACGCCTCATTTTCCGCTCTTTCATATGGACTCATATGACTTGTGTCATTAAAGAGTATTTCCTGTTCTTGTATCATGATTTTGTTTTGTTTTGTTTCATCTCCATTTTCCTCCATTCCATGCTCAAATTTCTTGATCGCCTAAGTCCTAATCTAATTGGTCAAAGATAAGTCATTAATGAGGTTTAGCTAGGTTGTTCGAAAAGCTTACGGCTCAAGACTCGTTCGAAGCTCTCTCAAAAAAAACTAGGCTCGAAAAAGCTTGTTTAAAACGAGCCAAGCCCGAGCCAGGGTCGGCTCGACTCGAGCTCGGCTCGTGGCTCGTCTCCTTGGCTCAAATCCTTGGCCCGGCTCATGCCTTGGCTCTATTTGTAATACGTACATATATAGGGCATGGAATTTTACATAACCCACTCTTAAAAGCGATAACTCTAAATAAGTCATCAAGATCAAGCCAAATTTTCGAATTTTTTTTAACATCATTGTAAAGCATTTAGAACACTTTCATATATTATGAGTTTGGTAAATTCATCACCGTTTAAGAGTTAACATCGTTGTAAGTTTTTTAAAAGTTTACACTTACAGTACTGTAAGTTACAAAATTTTGAAAACTTACAACGACGTTAACTATCAAACGGTGATGAATTTACACAAATTCATAAAATAAGAAAGTGTTCTAAATGTGTTTAAAATGAAGTTAAAAAATTTGAAATTTGGCTTGATCTTGACGGGTTATTTAAAGTTATCGCTTTAAGAGTGGGTTATTTTTTTAACCTTCTCCTGCATACATACATACATACATACATACATACATACATACATACATACATACATACATACATACATACATACATACATACATACATACATACATGCATCCATGCATGCATGCATCCATGCATGCATGCACATGCATGCATGCATCCATGCATGCATCCATGCATGCATGCATGCATGCATACATACATACATACATACATACATACATCCATGCATACGTATATTAAATTATATAAATAGACACACATGCATATATTATATTACACACAAACATATACACACACACACATTATCTAATACGTATGTTATATTATATATTAAATATATAAATATATATATACACACAATGTATATGTGAGTTAAATATTTGAATTTTAAATTATTTTCTTAAAAAACCATACCATATATTTTTTAAAAACATTTTATAAAAAAATAAAATATTGATTTATAATGTAATCATATTATTAACCAAGTTTAATAAAATCATTAATATTTAATTGGAGAGATGATAAAAAAATCAAAACTTAATTAAAATATGACATGCAAATATTTATTAGGAGAGAGGTTTAAAAGTTGACATGCATGTATATTATTTTAAATATATATGATAAAGTAGAAGAAAAAAAAACGAGCCCGCTCATGAGCCGACTCGTGGCTCGAGGTTTTTACGAGCTCAAGCTCTAATTTTTTGCTAGAAATAAATTTCGGCTCGGCTCAAAAATTCATGAGACGAGCTGGAAGCAGGCCTGACTTGACTCGATTACAGTCCTAGGTTTAACTTCTTTAACTCATAATCAGATGTCTCTCCCATTGCTTTAGTTTTTAGCTTGGCCTTTGCTTTGGCCCTATCCTCCCTCTGGACGAGCTAGAGCTTCTTGTTCAAATGAATGTCATCGTTCTTATCTTTTAGTGATATTCTGAATTCAGTAGTTTCACCAAAGTTGGCATCCGAAGCAAAACTAGTTACCCCCATGCTATTAGTTTTTGATCTTTTTGGAGGTTGAAAGCCATGCATTTTTGTAAAAGAATTGCACTTGTCATGATCTTTAATAACTTCAAACGAGCAGAACTCTTGTTGGATGGATCATTGATAAACTAAAGTTTGACTTCTTAGATATATTGGTCGTGCGACCAATCACTTCTATAATGAGACTTTTTTCCCAAATATAAGTCATTAAATCTATTTACCTTCAATTTAATCATGTGCCAATGACTTATAAGATTATGAGCATTCCTTGGAACTTGAGAACACCCTCATTATCGTATGCTTATATCTTCCCCCCCAATATGCATCTCGGTCTCGTTGTTTCTAATTATTGGATTTTAAGATATTAATATCATACCTCGTGCTCCCAACACCTTATGACCATTTTTAACAATTCATCTTAGTTGTTTCTTCGTTATTTTCTATCACTTCCTTCTCTTTCTTCTTATTTATTGATACATTTGATTTTGATGGTGATTCCTTGACACTTTGTAAAAATTGGGCTACATCATGTTATGAACATGTGGTTGGTGAGGTTGTTTGAAATTGTTGTCATTATAGAAATTGTTGATATTAAAGAGCACCATGTGAATTAGGAGGTGATTGAGAGATCTGTGGCAACCTAGAAAGTTGTTATAGTGAAGATAAACTAGCTACTTGTGAAAACTAAGGAAATGAAGGTCGTTGGCATGAATTTTGGTCTTCATCTTCATTGTTTAACATTTGGATGAACGAAAATGAAACTCCTAGATCTATTGGATTGTGAAATTTGAAATAGTTAGAGAAAATTTGTGAGGATTTGATATGAAATTTTAACATGTTTAAGTGAGTATTTATAGAAAGGAAAATAATTACAAAAAAAATCAAGAAGAGTCGTTGGGCTATTTTTTTTAAAAAAATTGGGTTTTATCTCTTAGGACCCAACATATATGTTGTCCGTTCAAGTGCAAACACAACATGATCCCTCTTCTTCCCTCCCTCTCCATTGCATGTGTCTCACATGCACATGGGCGGAGCTTTGTAGGTACCGGGGGCGGAGCTTTGTAGGTAACGGGGCGATCGCCCTCCTGTTTTTTCGTGTAATAGTGTACGTTTCACGATACGTAGTGTAAAATTTTTTAAAAATTTTTATTTCGTCCCCCATTAAAAAGTTTCTCCCCCCTATACTTTTGGTCAAGCTCCGTCACTACACATGCAACCTTCACAACAACAAATGTGCCCTCCTCCACATACATAGTATGGATGGTCTAATGGTAAAATATACTAAATATAATTACGACAACTCATTTTTATATATTTTTTAAGACTCATGCGACATCACAAGTAGAGGTGCACAAACCAATAACTAGTTTTATAATAACCGAACCGGTTAACAGGTCAATATCTAGTAACCTATACCAATAACCAATTCGACTAATAACCGGTTTTTCAACTTCTAAAATCAAAATTGTTATTATAACCGATTAACCAACCGGTTAATCACAAAATAACCATTTTTTTATTAAGACAGATCGATTAACCGGTTTTATCTCTTAAAACATCAAACCGGTCCTAAACTGCCAGTTTTTTCAAAAACCTATAATCAATACAAATAACCGGCTTCTAACAAGTTACAAACCAATAGCGGTTCGGTTAAACTTTTTTTGTGCATCTTTAATCACAACATGATTTATAACCAATGTTTTCATAACCAGACCGAACGTCCAACCGGTCTCCTTACTGGTCAGAGGTCCGACCGGTCGGACAGGTCGAACCGGATAATTTTATACATTTTATAAATATATATATATATACAATAAAAATAAATAAAAAAAATAAAAAATTTAAAAAACGGTTCAACCACCGGTTTTCCAGTCCGACCGGCCGGTTCACTCAGGGCCCAGAACCCTTAACCGGACCGGTCTGACCACCGGTTCCCGGTTCAACCGGTCTGGTCCAGTTTTCAAAACATTGTTTATAACTTTGCTAAATTGTTAACTCATGGTCTTTTCATTTAAAAGTTTCCAATTATCAGTTTCTGTTAACAGACTCAGACTCTTTTGGTTCTAAGATAGATAAATAATAATGTTTCCAACTAGTTGGACGCTCCCGCGCTTCGCAGCGGGTCTTTAAACACTTTGTTTAACAATCTCATCCATCATAATAGAGAGGTGGATATGAAGTTATTCCTGACACGATTATATCCTCACTTTCACTATTTCTATATCTTCAAATCACAATATCTCTCTATGTGTGCATATATATATATAGGAGAATGTTCCCCTAAAAAGTCTATTTTGCTTAAGAAGGCTAAGAAGGATTTTAAAAACTTGAAAACCGACTCAAACAAACCCCGATTGAATTAATTTTTAAATCATTGGAACCGGCTTGTCGAACCCTAAAACCCAAACCTTAAATCGTAAACAATAAACCCTAATACTAAAACCAAAACTTTAAAAACAAATCTTTAACATAAAGATACAACTTAAAAGCAAACCAAGCCCTAAAACCCAAAATATAAATCTAGTTATTAAAACGAAAACTTAAAATCTAATATTGTAGGGTTCGATGAGACGGTTCCAACCCCATCGAAATGAGTTCAATCGGAGTTCGTTTGGGTCGGTTTTGAAGATTTTAAAAATCTTTCTTAGCCTTCTTAGGCAAAATACACTTTTTATTTGATATATATTGGGGAAAGATCAAATAAAAAGTGTATTTTGCCTAAGAAGGCTAAGAAGGATTTTTAAAATCTCCAAAACCGACCCAAACGAACTCCGATTGAACTCATTTCGATGGCATTGGAACCGTCTCATCGAACCATATTTTGGGTTTTAGGGCTTGGTTTTTAGCTTTTAAGTTGTATTTTTATGTTAAAGATTTGTTTTTAAAGTTTTGGTTTTAGTATTAGGGTTTATTGTTTACGATTTAAGGTTTGGGTTTTAGGGTTCGACAAGCCGGTTCCAATGATGTAAAAATTAATTCAATCGGGGTTTGTTTGAGTCGGTTTTCAAGTTTTTAAAATCCTATTTTGCCTAAGAAGGCTAAGAAGGATTTTAAAAACTTGAAAACCGACTCAAACAAACCCCGATTGAATTAATTTTTACATCATTGGAACCGGCTTGTCGAACCCTAAAACCCAAACCTTAAATCGTAAACAATAAACCCTAATACTAAAACCAAAACTTTAAAAACAAATCTTTAGCATAAAGATACAATTTAAAAGCTAAAAACCAAGCCCTAAAACCCAAAATCTAAATCTAGTTGTTAAAACGAAAACTTAAAATCTAATATTGTAGGGTTCGATGAGACGGTTCCAATGCCATCGAAATGAGTTCAATCGGAGTTCGTTTGGGTCGGTTTTGGAGATTTTAAAAATCCTTCTTAGCCTTCTTAGGCAAAATATACTTTTTATTTGATCTTTCCCCTATATATATATCACCCTAAGGTTTAAGTTTACAAAACTCTAATAAATGTATATATAGACTGGCGCTCGCGATGATAAGAAATGCTCGAGAGGATCACGATAAACAAAAATTAAATCATTCGTCGTTATTATCATGCTAGTAGGAACATGCCCAAGACACGTGTCAATCTTTAATAAAACATTTAATTTTTTTATTTTTTATTTTTTTTTGGAGATATTAAGCAATTGAGTGGTATATAGGTAAGAATCCAGCCTCTTCATATGAAAATTCAAAATAGCAGTAAATCATGTGGATAATCAAAACTCCAAAAGTTTGCATTAACTATTATACTCTGCTTGAATAGTAGTTCAAATAAATCGGTCACCCAAGTTATTTTTGTTTTAAAAAATGTAGGCGCGGACCTCGAGTAATGAAACAAATAGCCACAATCCACCATGGCTTTAATTCATATGCCTCGTCAAGATGCAAGTCATCACATCCTTTCCATTAAGTGGACAGATCGATATCGCTAGAGATGGCTTCGTCTTGTAGACGCAAGACCAAGTCGCAAACACTACCCTGCATGAAAATCGAACTCCAAACGGAAAACAGAGGTTGTATCTCATCAGCGATGGCATCATCTCATCAAGGCAATAACTAACCATATGACCTCATCGGAAGCAACCATACAAATCATATTAGAACCCAAACATGGCTGCATCAGTCTTTATGTTTATCACAAAAACTGGGTACGTGTGGCCAGAGAATTCATATGAAAAATTCAACAGAGAAAAGAGCGAAGAAGAATCGTTAGGGTGTGAGGCGGTGGAAGGGCGGTGAAAGGAGCGAAGACTAAAATATGGCCAAAATACAAGACATTGCTTTATGGATTTATACCACATGCATAAAAACTTGTCACACACTGTTCATTTATTGGTTTTGTTTAGATAGTTAATTACTAGTTTCTATTAATAGTTTTTGATTGTAAGAGATATAATTAATCTTATCAATAACACCCAAATAAGAAATGAAGAATCACATGGTCAACACATATTTAACATTCACTAAATAAAACGAAATACACAGGTTAACAACGATTGATTAATTAGCTTAAAAAAATAATAAAAATAATACCCAAAAAAAAAACTCTATTAACCCTCATGTTAGAAAAAAAAAAAGAAAAAAAAAAAAAAACTCTACCACCGTCTCACTTCTTCACCTTCTTCGTCCCTGTTGCTTTCTTAGCCATCGGCTTCAAGCTTTTCACAGCCGGCTTCTTCTTAGCCGCCGCTGCTTTTTTACCTGGAGTGGATTTCGTCAACGTCTTTGCAATTTTGGCTGCTTTCACCGTAGCCTTAGCCTTCGGCTTAGCTTTAGCAGCAACAGCTTTCGGCTTCGCAATTGGCTTATTAGCCTTACCAACCGTCTTCGGCTTGGCTGCAACTTTCGCCTTCAGAGCCGGCTTAGGCTTGGTAACTGTCTTCTTTTTCGCAGGCGTTGTTTTCTTGACTGGTTTAGGCTTAGCAGCAGGTTTCTTCTTCGCCAGAGCACTAGCTGCCGGAGATCCTGCCGCCGGAAGCTTGTAAGAAGCCTTGACCTTCACTAGTTTACCGGCGGCCAGTGATTTCTTCAACTGGATCGACAGAACCTTCTTAAAATTCGTCGGAAGATTCTTCTGCTTCTCTTCGATGAATTTCGCGATCGCGTACTGGCTTGAACCAGTCCTCTCCTTCAAACTGACAATGGCTTCCTTGATCATCTATTTACAAAATCAATTTACATTCGATCAATCACATAAATTCATCAAAACAAAGATTCCCATAACAAAACAACCATGAATGAACCCATACCTCGAAGTAAGGTGGGTGCAACGAAGGGCTTCTGGGTCTACCCTTCACCGGCGCTTTCTTAACTTTCTTCATTTTCTCACTTGCCGGAACAGCACCGGTGGTAGCCTCCGTCGGAACAATTGATTCTTCGGTCGCCATGAATAGTAATCTTGATCTACAAATGCTAATTGAAAGAAGATCGAATGCAGTTTTGGGGGTTAGCGTTTGATTGACGGTTATGAATTTATGTGGATTTAAACAATATGAAGCATGAGGGGTCTATCTGAAAGGTCGATTTGATTGGTTGATAAAGGGATCACACGGATCGGACACCTAACTAGAATTTAAATATCAGCGGTTGGATCATTTGCCATCAACGGTTCATATCAACTTAAGATGAAGGCAGGGTGATCAATGGTTCATTCAATGGTTAAAGATGAAATGTTTTCATTTTGGTGTGTGTTTCTATGATAAAATGATTTGGTAATAACTTCAGTTACACTTGATTAAACTATGTGAATTTTCTTGGGTTGGTAGGGAATTAAGTTAGCTTTCCATCAAGTGTTTTCTCAAAATCTGAGTTTAAGTGGATAGAGAGATTTGACTTGGAATGTAGGATGGTCAAAATTAGGTAATATTTAGAGTTATTGATGGTTTTGAATCAAACTAAGCCAATGCTTTGGTCAGATGTTTAATATTGACATGTAGATTGATTCTTACTTAACCTAAAAATCAATAGGATCAAGAGTAATGTGAATATGATGTAATTTGACTATAGATATATGTGTTTAAATCTTACTTAAGATGAACAAGTCAATCTCTAATTTTCGAGATCATAACCTACACTTTGGTCTTAGCCGCAAGATCTCTTTTCTAACGTATGGTCAAGAGGTTACAATAATAATTAACATAATTATTATTAAGGGTTGTGTTTAAATGTGTGTTTTATATTTACTTATGTAGGATCAGTTGTTCTCATTTGATCAGTATTAGGTTATAGCAGCGGAATTCAGAGATGAAGTAGCATAAGAATTAGCAAGAACACTTGAAGATTAATGAAACAGTAAAAAATAATTTGTTATAGAGAGAGAATTCTGCAAATGGAATGATTTCATTCAATACGCTAACTTCACCCCCAAATAATTTATGTCAACTGTCCTTATATAGAAACAGTGACGTCTGATGATGTCACATGATGTTGACACCTAACAGACATAATACAACAACTGAAACAAACAAAACTACTGAGGATGTTCATAAAATCTGAAGGCATCCTCTTACAAAGTCTGAATAACTAAAACTACTGAAAGCAAACTACAACATCTGATGAGTAAGCTACTCATCAGACTTTTACAACTATTGAAAGAGAAATACTGAAAACAAAAACAAACATCACAACATCTGAAGACTAACACTTCAGCTGTTGTGAATAACTTCAGATCTTGTAACTCTTCAAGTAGCCTTCAGCTGTTGTGTTCTTCTTCAGTTGTTGCGTGTATATGAGACTTAAAGGTTTTTATGATCAGGCTCATTGGTTCTTTTGGTCCAACAAACTCCCCCTGAACCAATGCAGCCAAAACCTTTAATTATTAACTGTCTCACTTATTATTGGTTTCCCAGGCATAAAGATCTTGTCTTTTTCTTCGAGATCAGCTTCAAAATGACCAACTAAGTACAGGCCTGGCAGACAGCAGCTTCTGAAAGTATGACTGGCAAAGGATGAGAGGGAACTCCATTGGGGAATGGACTATGAGCATTGACCCCTCTCATTGAAGCTACTGATCATAAATGAGTCTGAAAGACTCCCTTACATATGCTTCCAAAAGAACAACTTTATCTTCAGGTGTAAGCATCTCTGGCTCTCCTTCAAAAAATGATTCAGGCCCATAGTATTCAGATAAGTACCTGGCCTTTGTCCCATCATATAGTTCCACCCTTGTAATTTCTCTGTAGACAAATTCATCAGGATGTTTTCCTTCCAAGAATAATGGCAGCTCATTCTGTTTTACTCCTTCCAATTTTCTGTACACTAGACCTTTCTTAATCATTTTATTCTCTAAGAACTTAGGAGCTTTCAATCCAGCATTATACACACTCTTAAAATCTCCTATTATCTCCCAAGGATCCAGCACAGAACCCAGCATTATATCAGCACTAATCACCTTTTTGATTTTTCTTGCATATGCAGATGGTACATCTCTTCTGTGAATTCTGTCTATCACCCTTGGATCAGGCCACATTCTGATTTGTTCTTTTCGATACTGATAAGTGAACCTTAGTGCATACAACCTCTGAGCTTCTTTCTTCATTGCAATAATTGTTGAGGTCTGAGGATACTCCTTATCAACCAATCTCAAAATATTCTCATCATGTTTCTTTTGACTTTCTTCTTCTTCAAGTTTGATTTTTACAGCTTGTCTCTGAGATTCTGGAGTTATCTTGGGATGTTGACCAAAAACCAAGGCCTTTTCTGGCACATAATTAGCTGGCAACTTGAATGTCTTTTTCTGAGCCATTTGTGCAGAACCAGCTTTTGAAGACTCAGGCTTATAGGCTTTTGATTGCAACACAGTGGATATTGGAAGCCTGTCTTCTTCATCTGCATCTTCTTCTTCTTGAATTCTCAACATCCTCCTTTTCTTGGGAGGTGCATCATCGGCAATGGATTGATGTAATTGGGTAGAGGGTTTGACTTGTGGGATCAGTTTTTGTATCTCAGATACTTCAGGTTCTTGGACATTATCAACCTTTTCCACCCCATTCATAGGATCTTGATCTTACTCTGCCTGATCTTCCTCTGTTCCAATCTCTCTTTCAGATTGCTTTTCAGGTTCAGAATCTTTCTCAACCTCTTCCTCAATTTCTTTCTCATTCATATCCTCTACTTCAACATCCTTCTCAACATCCATAGTTTTTGACTTCTTCTGTCTCTTATAAGTGACCTGTATAGATGGAGACTTTTCAGAAGCTTTCTCCTCCTCCTCACTTCTTGATCTCTTCCTCTCAACTTCTAAATCTTTCACTAACTCCCCCTTTTTGGCTGCAGGGGATGAAGGGGTTTGAAGGCTAGAAAATTTTGCAGCAACAGCATCATCAATCATTTTCTGAAATTGTGTTTGGGATGGAAGCCTCTCATCAAGAGCTTGGGTAATGATAGTTTTTAGAAGTGGAGTGATGAGAGGTAGGGCTGTGAGAAAAGCAGCAACTAATGCCTCTGGGGGGTTTGAACCCAAAGTATTAGTGCCTGAAGCAGAGGCTGGAGGGTTATTTGGTTGTGGAGTAGTGGAGGAAGTGTTTTGGTGACCTTCAAGAATTGAAGGTGCCATCTGTGGGTTTGGAAGGGCAGATGGACTTTTTTCCTTGGACATCTTGGTGAGCAGCTCATTGAGTCTGCAGACCTCAGCCTCAAGAATCATGTTCTGCTTGAGAACATCAGATAAGGTTCTTTGGTCATCATTAGCCTTGGCTAAATCAGCTGACCTCCTGATTGTATCAGGATTAACCTGAGTTGAGTGTGGCTCAACATTTTCAGGTGCCCCTTTGTCTTGGTACTGGGGACTTCCAACCTCAGGGATAAACCCTTCATCAGTTGTTGCCTCTGGCAGGGTCTTAGAGATGTTACTACTATCAATCCTTCCAAATGATGGAGATGATGAAGTAGCAGCCCTGTCAGAATTCAGAATCTCTCTGTCCACACTTGGAGACCTGAAATTATAGTCAAAATCCTGTGGGTTATCAGAAACACTATGATCCTCCCCCTCAATGTTGGAGATAATCCCAGTAGTAATAGGTGTCTGGGTAGGGATTGGAGTGTTAAGCTGATCCAGGATTTGTTCAATAACAAATGTGGGGCTTTGTGTAATGGTTTCAGTAGGAGTAGGCTTTGAAGCAGATTGCAC
The DNA here is from genome assembly GCA_009363875.1 of Mikania micrantha. NCBI lineage: Eukaryota > Viridiplantae > Streptophyta > Magnoliopsida > Asterales > Asteraceae > Mikania > Mikania micrantha. The sequence goes on along the minus strand of CM018687.1, from coordinate 18,801,285 downwards.
CCGGGGAGAATGGTGCTTTTCAATAGAAACCTTTTCAAATGAAAGAGGCTCTAGATGTGTGTCTTCCCCTTCAAGAGTTGCACCAAGTTCCTGTTGAGAGGAACCTTGGGCGGTTTCAGCTGGTGGAGTCTGGTGCACCACTGGCTGACTACTGCCAGTGGGCATGTCATGCCTTGGTGAGGCATGGGCAGATTCAGGGGACTCATTTCCCTGAGCAGCCTTTATGGGCTTTTTGGAAATTGACTTGGTGGGGACTTTGGATTTGGATTGGGATTTTGAGGCTGTGGGTTCCCTCTGCTTGGGTTATAGCTTTCGGGCAGCCTCTTTGAGTGTGAGGTTAGTGTTGTGCCGGGAATATACCTCTAGCAAAACTGCTGGAGCAGCGATTCCCTGACCAACAAGGCCTTCTTGTTTTAATTGTTTTTCAATGATGGCCATTATAAAACGTGGGTAAAGAAGCCATCTTGTGGGAGCAGGTTTAGCAGCATGTTCAGTTAATTCTGAAAATAGAATTTGTGAAAAATTAAGTTTTTGTGATTCCAGAATAGAGAAGAGTACCTGCTGCCACCTTGAGGACATCTGGTCCCATGAAGATGATTTTGGAGCTAAACAAATGTTGATCATATGGAAGATGAGACGTTCAGGGTCATTGAAATGTTTCTTGTAAAGAGTGGAGTCACTCAGGTCACCCTGATATTCGTGACTGGTAAAACAGAGATCGGTGAGATTCTTTGGGAATGTAGTGACCAGATTAGCATCATCCAGATTGAGAACATCCCTCAGTTCTGCTGGACTCACATGAACATTATGCCCATTCACTGTAGATCGGAGTGAGATTACTCCGGTTCCGACATGGATAAGTTCCACATTGGTCCAGAATTGATGAAGAGATTCAACATGGAGTGTAGGATTGATAAGAAAAGCTGTTTGAAATTGGGATGCGTTCATAAGATCGACTGCTTCATCAAATTTTGACCAGAAAGAAGATTTCGTGAGATAGGCGACTGAGTTGTGACGAGATTTTAGGTTCATGGTCGCCATTGAAGCAGAGACTTGAGAGGGAAGGTAGGTTTTTGAAAAAGATGGAAAGTTCTGATGAAGTGGTAATGAAACAACTGAAGAAGGTTTGGTTTTAATAGAAGACTGAAGGATTGGAATTTTAGTCTTCAGATGTGACAGAGGGAAAACAGCATTGGTTGAAACATCTGAAGAGTAAATTTACTCATCAGGTGTTGTCGACAGTACTTGTTCATCAGCTGTTTCAACATTAACCAGTTGCTCATCAGACTTTGTTTAACTTCAGATTTACTCCTCAGATGTTGTGAAGATTGGTCATCAGAACTTTTGAACAAAAGTTGTTCATCAGGACTTGATAATTATTTTTGACCTTCAGTACTTTGTCAACCAAAACACATCAGTATTTGTAACTGATAATATTGGTAAAGGTCAGATGTTTCCTTGAATTAGTACTTCTGATACCTATCAGTACTTACTGTAAATATCAGTAGTTTCAAGGTGAGACAAATTTTTGTTTTTTGGCATAATTGAATATTTTTGTATTTTTGAAAATTTTATCAGGTGTTTGGAATTTTATTAGTTTGAAATCCATTTTATTCTAATTGCAGCATACCAAGCCTTAGTACTAAATTTTGAAAAGTTGAAGTCTCTAAGGGCTTAGTAAATATATCTGCAAGTTCATCAGCACTAGGAACAAACTTTGGATCAATCAGACCTTTTTCAAAACAATCCCTTATAAAATGATGTCTGATTTCAATATGTTTGGTCCTAGAGTGCTGAACTGGATTCTTTACAATACAAAGAGCTGAGGCACTATCCATTAACAATGGTGTCTTAGACTCTTTGATGCCATAATCCAAAAGTTGGGTCTGAAGCCAGAGAATTTGTGAAGTACAGCTTGCAGCAGCAATGTACTCGGCTTCAGCTGTGGAAGTAGCCACAGATGTTTGTTTCTTACTCTGCCAAGAAACCAGAACAGTTTCCTAGAAACTGACAACCACCAGAAGTGGATTTCCTGGTGAGTTTGCATCCTGCATAGTCACTATCAGAGAAAGCAACCAGCTTGCAGGAATGCCCAGTTGAATACCAAATTCCCAGTGATTGAGTGCCCTGCAAATATCTAAAAATCCTTTTAACAGCAATCAAATGAGATTCTTTAGGTGCAGCCTGAAATCTAGCACAAACACATGTAGCAAACATAATGTCTGGTCTAGATGCTGTGAGATACATCAAGGAGCCAATCATACATCTATAAAGTGTTTCATCAACTGATTTACCTTTCAAGTCTGCATCAAGTTGTGTGGTGCTGCTCATGGGGTTAGAACAGTGTTTACAGTTTTGCAGATCAAATTTCTTTAACAAATCTTTTGTATATTTTGATTGGTGAATGAAAATGCCATCAAGACTTTGTTTGATTTGAAGACCCAAGAAAAACTGTAATTCCCCCATGGCACTCATTTCAAAATTCTTTGTCATTAGCTCAGTAAAATCATCACACAACTTGGGATCAGATGAAGCAAAAATTATGTCATCAACATAAATTTGAACAAGGAGCTTATGCTGTCCTACTTTCTTTATGAACAAAGTTTTATCTATGGAGCCTCTGGTGAAGTTATTTTGAAGGAGAAAAGTGGATAGAGTATCATACCAGGCTCTAGGTGCTTGTTTCAACCCATAAAGAGCCTTATCAAGCTTGTACACCCAATCAGGATGTTTATTGTCCTCAAAACCTGGTGGTTGACACACATACACTTCCTCTTTTATTTTACCATATAAGAAAGCACTTTTGACATCCATTTGAAAAACTTTTAGTTTGTGCAAGGCAGCATATGCTAAAAACAATCTAATTGCTTCCAGTCTGGCTACAGGGGCAAAAGTCTCATCATAATCAATACCTTCTTCCTGAGAGAACCCCTGTACAACCAGTCTGGCCTTGTTCTTAACTATTTGACCATTTTCATCAGTTTTATTCCTAAACACCCATTTAGTGCCTATTGCACACTTACCTTGGGGTAAAGGAACCAGCTCCCAGACTTGCTGTTTCTTGAACTGCAACAGCTCCAACTGCATAGCCTCCACCCAGCCATTGTCTCTGAGTGCTGTGTGATAGTTCTTTGGCTCTTGCTGACTGACAAATAAAGCATAGAGACAAAAATTTGACAATTGGCTTCTTGTTGAAACACCAGCAGAAATGTCACCCATAACTTGAGATAATGGATGATCCTTCAGTTCTTGATATGGAATAAGATCAGTGCAAGTGTTGGCAGGAGGTCCAGTTGCTACAGATGTTGATGAAGATCCAGGAAACAATTCAGCAGGAATTTCAAACGATGTAGAAGATTCCAGAATTTCATCAGCATTTGTATTAGGAGGAACCACTGGAGCAGGAGGAGCATCAGGTTTAGCGGACATTGGCAGATTATCACTAAATCTAAACAGATGAGTACTCACATCATCATCATCATAACTACCTTGTGTATTTTCTGTAGAAGCTGTTGATGGAACTGCTTTAAGTGCATCATCTGTCACAATAACAGACTCAGCTGGAGGTTGATATGGAACATATTGCAGTATATCCAAATCAAACATCTCTACAAGGTTTTGTGGAATGGGATCTTTTGGTGATTCATTGAACTTTACATGGAGAGTTTCTTCAACAATCTTGGTTCTGCAATTAAACACTCTATAAGCCTTGCAAGTGGAAGAATAACCAACAAAATACCCTGCATCCACTTTGGAATCAAATCTTTGAAGTTGATCTTTGGTGTTGAGGATATAACAAGGACATCCAAAGGCTCTGAAGAAAGAAATCAAAGGAGCCAAATAATGAAGAACTTCATAAGGAGTCTTCAACAGCCTTTGATTCACCAACACCCTATTCTGCACATAGCAAGCTGTATTGACAGCTTCTGCCCAAAAAGTCAATGGCAAGCCGGAATCAGCAAGCATTGTTCTGGCAGCTTCAATCAAGGTTCTATTTTTCCTTTCAACTACTCCATTTTGTTCAGGAGTTCTAGGTATGCTATACTGCCTCTTGATTCCCTTTGACAGATAAAACTCATACAGAATATGATTTCTGAACTCTGTTCCATTATCACTCCTTACACACTTGACATGAAGAGAATATTGTTTCTCAACATACAACACAAAGTGAATAATAGACTTAGCAACCTCATCTTTTGAGTGCAAGAAGAAGGTCCAGACAAATCTGGAGTAATCATCAACAATTACTAAGCAATACTTCTTCTTTGCCATACTCATGACCTTCACTGGCCCAAACAAATCCATATGCAACATTTGCAAACAAGCAGTTGATTTTGGATCGCCAATTGGAGGAAAAGATACCTTGTGCTACTTCCCTTTCAAGCAAGCAGTGCAATTTTCATCACAACTAAAAACCTTCATTGGAAGACCTCGAACCAAACCATGTTTCACCAGTTGATTCATGTTTTTGAGATTTACATGACCCAACCTTCTGTGCCACAGATTAGATTCCTTGAGAGAGGCCTTAGAAAATAGACATGGATGACCTTTAACAGAAATTTTCTTTGACAGATCAAATGCATAAACCTTTCCCACTCTGTTAGCTTTAAGAAGAGTATATTCATCCAAGACCTTGCCAATCAGAGGCAACACTTCAGAGGACAGTATCCTGCAGTCTTGCTTGGTGAAAAGAGAAATGTGACCCTTATCACACATCTGACTGACACTCAGTAAGTTATACTTGAGATTCTCTACATGATTCACATCATCAAACTTTAACTCACCATTTGACACATATCATTTTCCTATGATGTAACCCTTAGCATCATTTCCAAAGGAAACAAATCCCTTCCTTCCTGTAAAATAGTCATTAAGAAGAGATCTGCTCCCAGTCATATGCATGGACCCTCCACTGTCAACATACCAGATGCTATTTTGGCATGCTGAAGGACCCTGCATACATGAACACACTCAGTTAGACTTTTGGACCCAAACCTGTTTGGTTTTGGGTCTGTTATCACATGAAGAAACAAAATTAACAGTTTCATTTGAAGCAACACTTGAATCATTCTTTTCAGAAGAGTTAACCTTGACCTTTGATTTTGGTTTCTTCTTCTGAAATGAAGCAACAGATGCCTCTGCTAGATTGACTCTTCCTAGCAGTTGTTGCATCATTATAATCAGTTGATTATGGTTGTGAGTCAAGATTCTGATGTCATTAGAAACATCAGTACCTGACATTTGATTTCTGTGTTTTATCACCTTAGCTTCTTTGGGTGATGAAGATTCTTTCAAGTGTTTTTTCTTTGAATCTGGAAAAACCCCTTGACCTTTCTTGGATTTAATTGAATCATTTCCCTGTGAGGGTTTTCCAGATTTTGAAACTACTGATGATTCTGGTACAAACTTGGAACTAAATTCATTTTTTATCTTAATTATGTCCTTGTTTTTGTGCTTAATTTTATTGAATTTAGAGCCTCTTCTGTACCAGCATTCATCAGAAGAATGATTGAACAACCTACAAACTTCACAAGGCACTCTCTTGTGTTTCTCCTTGTGAGTATCTACAAGTACTGAAGACTTAGATACTGAATTTTTGTTCTTCAGTACATTTGGTGCTTCAGTATTTGTAGATTGTGTTACAACTACTGATGCTTTGACAACCTCTGAAGAGTTCTTCTTCAGTACTTGTCTATCAACACATTTCTCATCAGCAATTGTACCATTACCAGCTTTTTCTACAACTGCTGATGAGACACTCTGGCTTATCAGAAGCCCTGCATCTTTCTCTCCAGTGCCATGCCCATCTGACTCAATCAGGTTTAAATTTAATTCATTTGAAACTTGTTCATCTGGTTTAATCTCACTTAAAACAATATCCTCATATGTTTCAGTCTGAAGGACATTTGTACATCCAACAGAATAAGAATATGTTTCAATATCCACAGTTTCAGACTCAGATTTGCATGCACTTGACTCACCTTCAGATATATCTAAAGCATCAGACATTTCTGAAGATTTGGTGGATTGGTATACACTGTCCCCTTCAGACTCATATTCATAATTTTTTGGTGTATAATCAGCTGGGGGGGCAGTGTGATTGTATCCAATCCCAAATTTAACATTGGATGCTGATTGTTTGTTTAACAACATCTCAAACCCCTTACAAGACTCAACCCATTTTTCACAATTTACTTGGGTTGCTGCAAGTGTTTGTTTCATATCATTATGTTTTACAAGCATTACTTCCACCCTAGCCTTTTCATCAGATAACAGACACTTGAGCTTATAAATTTCAGACTCTTTTTCATTTAAAACTTTCTCAAATTCAGTTTTATTTTTGGCCACAGTTTTCTAACTCAAATTTCTCATTGATTAATTCAACATTTATTTCTCTGATAGAAGCAAATGCTGAAATACATGATTCTAAACACAACTTAGCTTTTGATTCAAATGATACCTGTGATGTTGAAGAAGTTGGACATGAGGTGTCAGTTGAATCTATAGCCATCAAAGCAAGATTCCCGAATGGGTTGTCTCCACCATGTGGACCAGCTTCAGAGTACAGCTGTTCATTGAAATCAGATAAGTCATCAGGTAAGCTACTCCAATCAGCTACTCCTGGGGTGAAGAAACTCTGATGTAGTTGTTGAGGCTGTTGATTTGTTTGAGATTTGTTAGGTTCAGGAAGAGCAGGTGATTGTGGAGGTATTAGTGCTGGAGTATGAGTGGGTTGTGGCATATAGAAACAAGGATATGGATAAGGCATAGGACTTTGTGGTACAAAATGAGCTGGATAAAATTTTTGTTGACCAGATCCAGAAGATTGTTGTCCTTTGTTTTGTGGGTTGTTGCTAGGAAAGGTCACAAAGGGTGCAGAAGAACTAGGTCCAGTGGATTTGCACTCTCTGGCAAAATGTCCAAGCCTGTTACACTTGTGACATCTCAACTTCCCTTTGTCAAAACCAGCCTTGGTTTTGCCAGTTAATCCGGGAAATTTTCTTCCAGTTCTTTTGTAGAATTTTTGAGATCTAATGTTTATTAAGGCCATCTGACTTAATATATCCATTTCTTCTAGATCATCATCTGGGATTCCCTTTAAATCATCCATCACAAAGCACAAATTCTCTCCTGAGTTTCCTGCATTTCCATCAATTCCAACAAAAGCATGCTCAGCACCATTCGTAGAAAAATCAATATGCTCATCATAAAAACACTCAGATGCAGCATACTCTGACTCTTGACCCATCAAGGCAGTATTGCCAGGAATAAAATCATCAGTGAGCTTGCCAGATGAAGACAATTTTCTCTTCTGTTCTACCTCTCTCTCAAAAGTTAAGAGTTTCCCATGGAGTTGGGTGAGGGATAGATTCTCTAGATTTGCATTAGAGCGTAAGACAATAGTATAAGTGTCCCATCTCTCAGGCAGTGATCTGAGGAATCGGTTGTTCATCTGACTATTGGTATACTCCTGCTTAACCATTTTTAATTCAGAAATCAGACAGGAGAACCGCTCAAACTGTTGAGTCAATGACTCACCCTTTCTATGAGAAAAAGTCTCATATTGTTGAGCAAGGATTTCTCTAGTATTTGCTAAAACCTCATCGGTTCCACCGAATTGTTCTTTCAGTGCAACCCAGAGATCATGAGCAGTGTCATGATGCATCAAGCCTGAATATATCTCATTCGGCAAAGCCATGGCCAGAATACCATGAGCTTTTGCATCAATTTCAAACAATTTTATATCCTCATCCGAATACATATCTGATGGTTTCGGAATCATTATTTTAGTTTCAGGATCAGTGATCATGGGTTTATAAGGACCATGCACCACAGATTTCCAACATCCTGCACTGTTAATTGACAGGTGATGTAGCATTCTACGTTGCCAAATGTTGTACTCACTCCGAACCAGTATCGGAGGCTTGGTTGCAGAGCCTGTGTTGTGCGGATCATTGTTTGGAGTTGTCATGATCTCAGATTCAATCAATATCAACTGAATTCAAATGAATTAAACACAAACTTCAACCAATTGATTCAAACAAATTTATATTGTAAAACAAATCAACAGAAGTTATCAGAAAACTTCAAACTATAACAAGTTCTTACTAATCGGCTAATTCGATCAAATGGAGAACTGAAATGAGCTGTTTCAGAGATCAGTTGTTTAATCGATCAATGATTAACTGGCTCTGATACCATTTGTAGGATCAGTTGTTCTCATTTGATCAGTATTAGGTTATAGCAGCGGAATTCAGAGATGAACTAGCATAAGAATTAGCAAGAACACTTGAAGATTAATGAAACAGTAAAAAATAATTTGTTATAGAGAGAGAATTCTGCAAATGGAATGATTTCATTCAATACGCTAACTTCACCCCCAAATACACTATGTCAACTGTCCTTATATAGAAACAGTGACGTCTGATGATGTCACATGATGTTGACACCTAACAGACATAATACAACAACTGAAACAAACAAAACTACTGAGGATGTTCATAAAATCTGAAGGCATCCTCTTACAAAGTCTAAGCAAACTACAACATCTGATGAGTAAGCTACTCATCAGACTTTTACAACTATTGAAAGAGAAATACTGAAAACAAAAACAAACATCACAACATCTGAAGACTAACACTTCAGCTGTTGTGAATAACTTCAGATCTTGTAACTCTTCAAGTAGCCTTCAGCTGTTGTGTTCTTCTTCATTTGTTGCGTGTATATGAGACTTAAAGGTTTTTCTGATCAGGCTCATTGGTTCTTTTGGTCCAACAACTTATAAGGTTTTATCTGAGAACTTGTAAATACTAGGCTACGAGAGAGTGAGTAGTAACTTGACACATGAACAAGCTTCATTCAATCTTCTCTCGTTTAATGTATTAATGTATGTAACAATTAAGTTTGATGACAAACTCCAAGCCCTTTTGTTATTGTCCTCATGGCCTAATAATTAGATTCGAAACTATAACGACAATTAGCAGCTAAATAGAAACTTGAAAGTTTACATTTGAGAAGATTCAAAGTTTTATCTTTAAACTTTCTTTTCTCACGTGTTCCTTATTTCACTAGAAAATTGTTGCTACATCTCATATGCCAAGGTTTCTAACAAAAGGATTATGTTTTTCATAGTGGTGGATGTAGCAAATATGGTCATGTCGCATATTTGAGGAGTCAGTCCCTAATTATAACCAATTTGTGTATTCTTGATGTTCAATTTCATTCATTATCAAGTTCTAGACTTCAGCTTCCAGCTTTTCTTTCACTAAAAGTAGTTTGTTAGATCAATTTTAATTGGGTACGAGAACGAGAATGCTTTGACTATATGTGAGATTGAAAAGAGATCCATGTCTCATTTTCAAGGAATATCTTAGAGAAGGGATACATAGATAAAGGATATCACGACTATAATTGTTAGTTAAGTAAAGAATTACTTAAAATAAGGAGTTTGCTAGGGACATTGTAATTGTCACACCTCAAGCCAGCGAGCTGGATCAACTTTCCTGTCGGGTGTAATGGTCTTAGGGCGCGATATCGAGTAATAATCGAAGTGATCAGATTGTTTACATTGCACATGACATATAATGAGAAATACTAAATTGAAGTATAATTAAAAAGTTAAATTACATCAGTCTAATTCCACAATTTAACAATGTAAATTTACCAAAAAGAATTATAACTAACTATCTTGTATCTGCACAAGATATACAAAATGATATGCACATGCAAAATACTAGGTCCTCCAATTGGGCATCCTAGTAGTAGCATAAGTTGTTAAAGTTTAGACATGTTCGTCACCTGAGAAGTCATGCAAAAGATCAAGTCAACACATGGTTGATACTAGACCATATATGATATTGTTATTAATGATAATTAAGTGTTTCACTCCCTACCAACATCACACTAGATTCGTTAGATTTGTTGAATTCATTACCTTCTTGATTCTCTAAGTTTACCCTGTGTTTTCTGTTCCTCATACAACCATCCTCATGATCACATTGTGAAAGTTTAACAAGTATTTAAAATGCTTAAATAAATAAATAGATAAACATTTAAATAAAACTAAGTCCTAATGATTGATCTAGGTCAACTCGAGTAATAGTCTATGAATCACTGGTTCTTAGTGGGAGGTGGATTCTGTAAATATCATCAAATATGTGACCTATAAATCAAACGGTCTAGCTAGGACTTCTAAAAATATAGGAATTTTGTTTCATTCTTCATTCGTCTAGATCCGTACTTGTTTCGTTTAGATCCGTCCGCACATTTTATCTTTGATATTTCCCAGACAATCCCCCAAAAATGGTTTCTTGTTTCGTACAAGATTCGTGATTCTTTGATCAATGAATGCTTGATTCGTTGAACAATGAATACTTGATTCGTTGAAAATGAACATTTTGAATCGTTGTAAATGCTTACTTGATTCGTAGATATGAATAATTGATTATGATTCCTTGATTCGTTGAAAATGAACATTTGATTGTTGAAGATGTTTACATGATTCGTTAAAATTTAACTTACATAATGAAAACATCTATCCACTTATAATATAAATAGATAATGTTTTAAGAAACCTGCATAACATTTGTGACAATTGTAGTTGAGAAATCACGTCATTGATGATGTGAGCACATTTGATCGTTCTAGAAATCCATGTTGATTTAATGATTGTAATTATTACAGATCGATAGTATGCCAGAAATGATGAACGTGGGCGAAAACCGTGTGCAAAACGGAGTCCTGGATTGCCCGGAATCGAAAAACGAAGAAAAATTTCTAAGTGTTTAACGAATGAACTCGTCGCGGTACGCGAAGGATAGGATGAGGGTCCTCCGCGGTACGCAATGCTTGAAAATATCTTCGATTCCTCCGGATTTCTTCGCGGTACGCGAAGCCCTTATTGGCTTCTTTTCGCGGTACGCGACGGGTGAGGCGGTGGAGAAAGTTGATCTTTTTCATCAGATTCATACAGAATGTTAATTTCTTCAAACCTCTCGCACAAACTTGACTCACAGACGCAACTTTCGGCCAAACTATGCTATTTTGAAGCCATCAGAAGCCATAGATCGCACCAGGGATCATCTCTACAAGCCCTGATCGTTATTCTACAGTCAAAACTTCGTTTGATTCGGTAATGATTCATTTTTAACCTTCTAGTTTGATTTTGATTGATTAGATCTTGATTTTGAATGTAATGACATAGTTAGGATTGTTGATTATTGCCTAGATGATGGCTAGGATTGATTATAAACAAAGAACACGATGTTTTAACGGTTAAATCCTTGTTTTGATCCGTTGTAATGCCCGGTTTGCATGAAACCATACCCATGATTATAATGGTTTAACCCATTTGATTATGACAATGTAGGTGATTAGTTGGATTAATCTTTGAAATGCAAGATTAAATCCAAGTGTTTCAAACTAATCACAATCATTAACATACTCATTAGAATGATTATCTGATGTTAATGATAACTGTCAGATTAGTAAGTTAAACATGGTTATTACACCTATTCTGATGCTACATTGTGATATTTCATGATATTTGGGTAATCAATAACAAGGATTGATCATTCCTAAACCATTAAACCATCTAGAAACTGTTATAGTATCATAATCAACAACATTAACTATTTGGTTAATCTGAGACTATTCTGATTAATTAAGAGTGTCATCAACCTTGTATTAGGAATCTAATGCAATGTAGGTTCCTACATTATCATACATTGTATGATATAATACTAAAGTAACCAATTAAACATTTAATATCGGTTTGATGACTTACAAAGCAATGTCTTTGACATTGAACGTTCAGAAAGATCTAATCAGTAAATTAAAACCTAAATAACTCATTAAACATAATTAAATGCAGAATCACCTCTCTATTATCAGTGTTGAGACATTCTGCTACATCTATATTATCAGGTGAGTTTCGTACAACCCCTTTTCTTTTTTACTCTTTTATAAATATCAGGGTAGTGCTGTAAAACTTTTCAGAACGATATGATCTGTATCACTATTATCTGCGTGATTTCATGTGATTGCTGAGAACGTGTGGATTTCATGGGATTTTGCCTATAGAACAGAACTTTATCACAATATCAAAAGGTCCTCATTTCTGAACTGTATCTAGTCAACCCGTGTGGGGCCGAACTAAAAACATTGATAGTACTATTGGCTGACATCCCATTAAGAACATTTTGTAGTGATAAACATTAAGACAATGAGGCACCAAGATATTTACCGACGAGTAGTATCTTCATAGAACAAGAACTGAACGTCCGAAAAGAACTAGATACGGGTCCCATGGTTATCTTGAACAGAACATTTTGTGAACTTATATAACATATCATATTGTGGAACATGAACTGTATGAACTCACGAGCTTTGTGCTGACGTTTCAACCTTAAACCTTTTTGCAGGTAAACAGTGACCACCGGGTGAGACAACACTTTAAACGTCTGTATTTAAATAATGTAATAAACTTAGTTTATATAATGTAATGTTGGTTGTGATTGCGACATCCTTGTAATGTAATTATTTTAATTTAATTTGTGTCCTATGATATTGGATCAAGTAAGTCACCCCTCATCTCAGAGATATCACCACTATGCTTCCGCAACCGTTTCAGTGACATTATCAACAGGTGACGTGAGGTGGGGGTGTGCCAACATTTATCTAGATATCATCTAGGATAACATTTATACATACATAACATATAGAATGTAAAGCATTTTATGTAAAATATAATCAAAAGAAAATATTTATGCATGCTTCTCAGTCCCGCAGTTGTAAAGCAAAATGTTTAGAAAATGGCAATGAACTCACCTGTGTTGTTGTGTTTGTGAATCAACTAAGAAATGTGCACGCTCGTTTGTTGTGAACTATGTAGCTTCAACACCTGATTTGATTCATTATGATTTCTATACTATAAGTATTTATAGTTGATTGATATAAGGGCTGGGTCTTAATTGGTGTGCAACTAAGTGTCCTATGACTTTTCTAATGAGTTACTATAATTTAATCTAGATGTTCTAATAAAATTTACCCTCTTGAACCTTTATCCATTTGCTAATTAAGATCCAAACTTATTACCATAAGGTTCATGATATTTAAAGACATGACTATTTTATTAGTAAATCATCATTCACAAACTTCTATTTGAATTATGAAAAGTTAGTTTTATTTTACAAAAATTAATTTACTTTATAATTCTTTAACAAAATAAGTTATGGTGATCTTATTAAACTCTAGCTACATGTTATTAGATATTACATTTTTAATAAAATCTAAGTTTAAAAAATACAAAAAACATTAAGTTTTTAAGTGTTAGAACTTGGACTAAACCCATCATGGTTAACCCCAAGTTCTCATACGATTCTTTGATTCAACTCTTGATCATGTTAACTCTTGATTTGGTTGTTACCTTAGATTATCAACTTGAATATCTAAGTGAAATACCAATGATATAAACTTGTTAAAATGGGTGTTGATATCATAATATCAACACACACATTTATACTTAACTTATTTCTTTGAATCCCTTTATTCCCATCATAATGTCTTAATGTTGTTTGTTGCTTGTCATTGTTGAACTTACCTTTATACTTGAATTGGATTACCAAAAAGGAAAGGAGTGTAGTTTATCTATTTAGAATGTTCCCAACTTAGTATCGATGACTCTTAGGTTTCGGGTACACTTGGTTATCCAACTTGAACCACTGCCGATACTAGCATCCATGGTTTATTGTTTTGTTAGTAAATTCCAAGTATTTTGATCCCAAATGGTTTATAAAACATTGGCTTATAAGTTAAAAGTGTTGTGAAGGTTTTGGTTTTGACAAAATCTTTAGTATCGATGAGGGTTTAATCGGCTGATTCAGAGTCAATAAAATGTCAAGATGATCTTCCTTCATTTCTATCTCAACGTTTGCAACAATTATCTGAAGCATATCATCAGTTTCTTTCTTAAAAGCATCTGTATAAACCTCAGAAAGCTACCTCGCATAATCCAAACGAATCGAGTTAATAATTCATTCATAACTGCATCATCATCCCCGTATGGTAAAGATTCTGATGCAATATCCACACCTTTAGCATCACTAAAAACTATTTCTTGGCTAGAGTGAATAATCTATGAAACACCCAATGTGTCATCGGGGTGTTGGTGTTTCTCAATAAATCCACAAATTTAACGTAATGACAGGTACAAATTTCTTTGTAATTCCATGAAAGAGTTCTTCTACCATTAAACCTCGATACTTTGTTGATTGTTAATCTCTCGATAACAATTGCTTAAATTTCATTGTTCTACGCATTTGATCTTGCTTATAAAATGCTAAAAAAACCAAATCAAATTCAAAATCACATATAAATTATCATAAATCAAACTTATTAATCAGTAAAGCATGCGTACGTAAATACAAAAGTAATTTTTTGCTTAGAGTCTGTTTAAGATTTCATTTAAGAATAACTTTTAATTTATTAGTTTTTCTAAAAAAACTAGTGAGTCATTAACTTGTTTGTCAAATTTAAAAAGTTTTTTGATAATAACTTTTTATAAAAGGGATTTTTGCTTTTTAGAGAGCAATTTCTCACCTGCAAGCAACCAATCAGAGAGCAACGATTTTGAAGTTCAAGAATCTTTTGCTAGGGTTTTCCGCTTTTTAGTATCTTAAGAAAAATTACATATTTTATCCTTGGGCCTTACACAATGACGACAAGTGTCCTTATTTTATTTGTTTATTTTAAGGTTTTATTTAATACAAGATACGAAAGAATCATTGTTGCACGATTATAAGAAAGAAAGAAAATAAAGAGAAAAAAGGAGTTAAACTTAAATGACAGATGTCCATTCATCATGTAACAAATATATTTATCATTAGCCAATTAGTCCAACGGTAGTCTCATGATCTTTCTCATAACCAATTTCTTTTATTTTGCTTTATTATATTCATCGTTTGTATGATAAACGTTAATGATTGTCTTATGAATAAAAAACCCTTCATGAAACAACTATTTTCATCAAGAATTAATCAAGGAAATATTACCAAAAACATCATTGTTGACCATCTTTTTACCAAAATAATCAATCAAATTCCAGCGTTTAAGACACCCCTTTAGACGCCCCTTTAGACTCCTTTTTTCTGTACTTTTTGTAAACATACGGGCCCACATGTCGGCGGCTTTGTCGGGTGTCTAAGACCCCTTTTCTACCGGTGTCTCCGCTTTAGACGCCCTTTTTCTGTACTTTTTGTAAACATACGGGCCCACATGAGCGTCTAAAGCGGCGTCTGAGACGCCGGTAGAAAAGGGGTCTTAGACAACCATTTAGATCCCGACAAAGCCGCCGACATGTGGGTCCGTATGTTTACAAAAAGTACAAAAAAGGGCGTCTAAGGCGACATCTAAGACGCTGGTAGAGTAGGGTCTTAAGCACCCCGACAAACCCGCCGACATGTGGGCCCGTATGTTTAAAATAAGTACACAAAAAGAGAGTCTAAAGGGACGTCTAAAGGGGCGTCTTAGACACCGGAATTTGATTGATTAAATTGATAAAAAGATAGTAAACAATGATGTTTTTGGTAATTTTCCAATTAATCAATAATAACTACAATTTTTATTTTAGGATCAATTCAACCACTAACTAGACAATGTCGGCCAGCGGCTCGGCGACCTCAAGCGAGAACACCGCCACCCTGTTGCGTGGCGCCCATCAAACGCCCTTCCACGGCCCTCGCGTCCCGTGCTCCTTCTTTCTTCTTATTGGCCCACCCAGGATAGCTTTTTCTGATTGGCCCACGTGGAATAGTGGGGAATGGTTTTAAGTAGGGTGACCACTATGTAGTTCTAAGGTTTTCAATGGAGTGATGACGTGGCAGGAATTTTCGATGGGGAGTGATTTTTAGTAGGGTGACCGCTGTGGATAGCCTTATGAAGCAAAATTTAAAGAATTATGTCTATTTTTCTTTACATTTTCTTTCTCAATTTTATTTTATTTGTTAGAGCATTTTCTTCAATTTTATTTAGGGTGCTGTTAGGGAGACACCAGGCCCGTTCCCTAAACACCATATATACGGGCTGTATAGCACTATACGGGCCATATAGAACTCTAACAACCGACATTCTCTGACACATCACATCAGAGGTCAGACATGTTCGACAGACGGCATCCATACGACCTGTATAGGCCTATAGGCCCGCATGGATATTTAATTTTGAAATGCGTGCCAATCATTTGTATCTCGGTTTGCGTATAAATTATTTGATGTGACGTTTGGATAAATACTTGATTTGCTTGCGAATATATACTATATAATGAACGTTGAAGTTTAAGTTTTCTTCATTCAATCTATTACTCGTTACATATTACTTGTTTATATATCTTCGAAAACGTACTAAACGTTTAAAAATGTCGATGGGAAACAACAGATTTAGAGATGAATACATGTGTGTGTATGAAACTGATCAGGTAATAAGATTATTAGTTTTATAGTCATTAGTTTATAAAATCTTAAACATTTGTTATTTTCAGGTATTTGTTGGTCCTGATGAACTAGTTGAATGGCCATTGCAAGAGGGCTTGAAAACGGTTATGTGTTAGTTCGTCGTCGAAGCAAAACTAATGCATCCAGAGTCGTTATTAAGGTGTGGCTGAAATGCGATCGTGGTGGTGTGTTCAAAGGAGAACCAAAACTTAGACGTACTGGTTCAAAGAAGACCGATTACGAATTTGAGTTAATTGGAAAATACGAGAGGAGTTGCGGCGGTTGGAAGTTGCGTGTGGTTAACAGTGAACACAACCACGAAGGGGCTGAATAACTAGGTTGTCATCCTTACGCGATGAGATTGAAGGAAGCTGAAACAGGTCTAGTTGAGCAACTTTCAAATCAAAACATGTTGCCCCATGACATACTTGAAGCTGTTAAGGACCAAAACCCGGATAATGTCTTTAACCTTAGATCTATTTACTACGCATGACAAAAGTTGCGTGCTGGACAAAACACGGGGGAAACTCCAATGTAGGTCCTTTTTAACACCCTGCAAAATAATAATTTTATTTACCAAATTCTAGACAATACGTCGACGGATGTCGTGGAGCAGATTTTTTTTATCCACCAGACATCCTATAATATTTGGCGCGCATTTCCTCATGTCTTGTTAATTGACACAACTTACAAAAAGAACAAATACAACATGCCATTTATTCAAATAGTTGGTGTCACGTCAACACACAAGACGTTTATCATTGCACATGCGTTTATAAGTAAGGAACGTGAAGAGAATTTCACTTGAGTGTTACAAAACATATTCAAATACTACAGGCCAAGTTTTTCGTTATCAGACTGGAAAAAGTTTGGATATATGTGGTTGGTTGTGATAGACTCTGCAACTCCTGATATTTATGAGTATAACTACAACCGACTTCATGAATGGCTATGGACATCTCATCAGACTAATATTCTAATTCTTGTATTTAATTTTTTTAGTTATATGATACGTAATAATCTGTGTGTGTTTTTCAGAGGTAATCAGATATTTGCAAGTAAATTGTTTGCAAAAGTATAAAGAGATGTTTATGTCTGTGTGGATTGATAAAAACCGGAATTTTGGTCAGCGAACAACCAACATAGTTGAAAGCCAACGTTCCTTGTTAAAATTAATATCTTCATTCAACAAACAACACGTTAGACAATATTGTTGGTCATGTTATTAAAATTGTGAAATCGCAGGAAGAAGCCATAAAGGAAAGTTTTGAAAGAAGCAAAATCTTTCGTATGGCACATCACGATTATTATTTTTTTTATTATTAGTATTATTATTATTATAAACACTTATTATTATTTTTATTATTAGTATTATTATTGTTGTTGTTGTTATTATTATTATTATTATTATAAACACTTATTAATATTTTTAGTATTAGTATTACTATTATTTATTACCACCACCACCACCACCACCACCATGACGACCATGACGACGACGACTACTGCTGCTATTGCTACTGCTACTGCTACTACTACTACTTAGTATTATTATTACTTATTAGCCGTAAGGCTACTGGAGCTATTACGTGTGGCTCTTTTATCACACGTATAACTCGACGTATCGGTAGTTTTTTGTACGTTAATAAAGATAGCATGACCGTGACTTACGCCTCGACACTATTAGAGCGTAGCACAGTCATGCTCATGGACACTACTTACTATTCGGATGTATGTATTTTTATTTCGTATGTATGTTGTGTATGGCGTGATTGTTTGTTTTATCTTTTATTATATAATTAAAAAATGTGCGTGTCTGTGAAATGAAAAATAAATAGTTAACAATTTTTCTTAAAATCGTTCAAATTTATTTACGTTCTGATAACTATTGTTTTAAAATAAATGTTTAAACACGATAACGTTAAAATAATTTTCAAACAAAACATTTAAACGATATCACATGTATGTTTCTTTGATAAAAGCGAGTATATATACCTGCTATAACAATAAAATTACGAAAATCATAACTACCTATGTTAAAAAAATTGTTATTTAAATATAAACATCACGATGTTATAATATTTGTCAAACAAAACAAGTAGACCATATAATTAAATAATCAAGTTAAAATATTTATTATTTTACAACAAAACGATTAAAAATGGTTACGCTTTTCTTTCAAACAATTAGACGATATTATAAATTATTTAAACACGTACGTGTCGCGTTTACGAATACTTGATTTCAAAACAAAGTACGATTAGACGATATTATAAATAGATATTACTTATAACTTAAAGATTAAACAATTAGACGATATGATATAAGTGAATTAACGTTAAAAACGTACGTATACCGGATTTCAAACAAAGTATGATTTTATAACGTAATTACGTTACGACCCTTACAACTTACCGATTAAACATAACTACATTAAAAGTTATCTTTTAACCGTTAAACACTTAGACAATTACATTGTTACAAATAAGTTAAACATGTACGTATATCGGGCGAAAAAACAAAAGTTGTAAATTTTCAGGTTTTCATACAAATCGTATAGGCCAATACTACTCGTATGTGGTTTTCAGCTGCCAGACATCTGACTGACATATTCAGACACCATCTGACACCTATACAAGGGTTATACGGCCCGTATAGAGTCAGATGGTGTTAACTGATCTGCAGGTGGTATCTAAGGTGCTGTTTGTTTTTATCAAAAAAGTCTTCTAAACCTCTTTTGTCTGCGCCCTGCAGACCACGGGCAGATGTAGGGTGTTTGTTTTTTCGCAGACATTTCATTAAAAAAGGTATGCGAAACCTCTTTTTCTTGCAGATATGGTATACCCACTTCTCAGATCTGCAAACCTCTTCAAGGGTAGAAAAACTCACGCCCCTTGTTTTTGTTCCCGTCGCCCCATCTGCTACCACCGATCTGCCTCCAACCCTTTACCCCCACCGGCGCTACTCCCGTCGCTCCTCCGGCGTCGCTCCTCAGGTGTCGCACCTCCCGACACTCCTCCCGTCGGCCGTCACATCTTCTGCAGATGGGTACAAAGGGATGTAATGGGCAGTCGAGAAAGTTAGAAGTAAGAAGGCCACCATAGCCAAACCTGCAAATGGGTATGGAAGAAGATGGCTGATTTTGGTGGAAAAGAGAGATACAGGTGATCACGTGGTAAATAATCGCTTTAATCAATGTGTAAATACGTGATATTAGTGAATTTTGGCCCGAAACATGTTTACTTTGAGTATGTTTATGAATTTCAGGTGTGAAGAGTTTAAAGACGTGTTCGGGAGCAAATTGGAGGGTTAGAAGAGGCGTCGAGTGCTAAAGAGTGCAAAAACATGGGTTTCGGGAAGCCAAAACTTCGGGGGCGCATAACTGGAGCTAGGAGAAGAGTTATGGGGCCCATAATATATGAAAATTGAGTTTCTCGACGAGACGAAGCCATAGGTGAGAACACTTTGGCGTATGATACGCCCAGTTTTGAGCGTTGACAGAAACTGTTGGGCGTAGGCTAACCTGTTGGGCGCACCATACGCCCAGGCCCGGCGTATGATACGTCGGAAGTCGGAAAAATTGATTTTTCAGCAGATTCTTCCCATATTTAAGGCATTATCCTAGGGTTTCGAAAACAACTCTTTTCTAAATGAATTGGGGGCGAAAAAGTGACGATTTTGGGCATCTAAACTCTTCCGAATCTATCCGTAATCGTGGAATCATCACCTGAATCAAGAATCAACAAGTGCTAATGAAGATGCGTGGCTAGTTTTCTTTTGTAATTGCTTCCGGGCAATTAGGTTAGTGAATGAACTTTGATTGAATGTTTAAACTTAGGTTTTTGGATTGTTTTCGGTTTGATAACTTGAATTCAATTGTGGTTTGATTGATGTAAACGATTTATTTGTGTTTAAGCATTTACGTTTTGCCATCAGTGATTCGGTTTCCTTGCATAGTTTACTCATTGGTATTTGTGTGTTGCTTTGCATATCTAAATTGATAATTGTGTGAATAAGCAACTCTTAAACGTTTGTTCCATTGTTGTCACTTTGATCAAACCTTGTTTTCAAACTCATCAATCATAATTGTTGCTTTGAACATTTCGTTAATTCAATTTAAATTCAAGTATACATTTTTCTTTGTTTAATTAAGTAATAATTTAAAGCTTAGCACTTTCCATTGATTCCCTGTGAAGACGACCTTACTTGCCCTTGCTATAGTCAAAGGTAGCTAAATTCTTAATTACAAATTGTTTTTGATTGACCTACGACACATCGATCAACAAGATGGATTGAAAATCAAGGGCTTGAAATTTGGGGATAAAGATAAGAGAACCCCATGCGTATTCATCAAGTCATAACCGTTGTGAGATGACCGGAAAAAAATGGAGGGGTGGGTTCGTGGGTGTGGTGGTGATCTGGTTCACGATTGTGTGGTTTGGAGAAATTAAAAACAAACACTCTTCTTGCTGCAGACTGCAGACGTTTAGTCCACCTCTTTTGCTGCAGATGTGATTCGCAGACTACATACGTTTTACCTCTTAAAAAACAAACAACACCTAAATAACCGTTCCCTTTTATTTATTATGGTTGTTGTTGTTGTTATTATTATTATTATTATTATTTTACTCAGGAAGATAGCTGCTTAAAGCAGGTATCCAGGTTACAGCTTTTAAGAGTTTTCCGACCACCGTAAAGTTAAACTCCGATCATGGCCGAACCTAAAACGGAGAATAACCAGAGGCTATCAGTGTTTCTGAAATCGGGAATTTACCGTTTTCAAGGATCAAACACCGTATTTGTGGATCCAGTTCGCGTTCTTAACCTCTCCTACACGCATTTTAGGGTTTCTCCGTCTTCTTACTACTCCCGTTTCTTCCAACCGAATCATTCCGCTAGGGTTTCGGAAAATCAAAGAAAACGGAAGCGTAAAGAGAACAAAACTCGCCCGCTTAATGAACGAGAACAAGCAGCCGACGAACGCCATCGGGTAATAATTTCAAAATTTTGATTGATAGTTAGTGTAATGTGGTGTGAAATTGGAGTCATTGCTGCAGAGGGTGAAACCTTTGTTGGTGGAGGCACACGATTGTTTGCTCGGAGCTAATGATCTTTTGCTAATTTTGGAGACATTGAGAATTGACGATTGTAAGACAATTGATCTGAAGTGTGATGAACACTCGTTTGTTGAGCTTGGGAGTGTATGGCAAGCTCCATTGTTTGAAATTTCTCTGCATCTTAATCAGGATGATGGGCTATCTCAAGGTAATTGTTGTCTTTTATGTACTGTTGACATTGCTTGTACTTTTTTAATTGGATAAAACTTTAATCGAATCCTGTTGAGGTTCTTGTTTAATTGGTTCCTCAGGTTGCATATCTGTTCAAAACAGCGAAAAAAGAAATATTAGGGCATTTGGGAGCTTGGTTGCTAATGATACAAGCAATGACATGGAGGCTGATTTTCTAAATTGCAAATACATAATACCAAAACAGAGTTCCTTCTACATGGTGCGCTTACGTTCTTTACTTATTTTTAAGAAGATTAAAGTATAAAACAATATGGCATTGGTTATTAAAAAAATGTTCTTTAAATTTTTGCTACAGATCTTGTAAAGTTATCTTTATGTGCTTTGATGTTTCTTTACATCTGCATTATTGTTTTCAAACTTGCTTGAACACTTGACTTTATTCAGTATGTCTTACAATCTTTGTTTGCTTGATTCACATGTGGAAGTCTGATTTGAAGCAGATTCATGGTCTAATCCCTGGTAATGATTGAAAAACAAAACCCAAATTTTATTTACAGGTCAGTCTTTAGCTGATATTAATAAGCTTGAACATCAGATTGATGTGTCCTTTACAGATTGGCTAGTGATGTCATGATTACATGCAAATGGCTTGCCTTGTGGCAACTAGAAAAAAATACTGTTTTTGTTAGTTTTTTCTTCTATATCACAAGTTTCATATTATACTAGTCATCCATGCATCTTAATTGTATATAACTCCTTTCGGTGCACACCTGGGCTCTTAGGCGAGTTGCACGGAAAGTGCCTTGCGGTCATCCATGCCAAGGGTGAGGTTCCGCCAAGGTTTAAACAAAGGTTCCACCGAGATTGTGGCCAAATCCTATAAATTTAGGCAAACTACTACAACTTCCAACCAAATTTGCTTGAAATTTTAAAAAATGGATTGAAGTAGCCTATACCATCTTAAAGTAGCCCTAGTCTAGAACCCCTAAAAATGGTATGTTTATGCTATGCGCTTTTGCTGCTTTTGCTTATATCGGGCTTCTGGGTTTTAAGTGTCTTGCATCTAGGCCCAAAGCTTACCCACCCTAGGTGCCTTGAGTGTGCCTTGTGCCTTCAACAACTATGTATGTAACACCTCACAATCTTTTGTTTGACATGAAATTTAAATTCTCATTGCATACTCTTGCAGTGAAAAATGAATGCGGGTTCAACCTTATTGTGATTGATCCCCCTTGGGAGAATGGCAGTGCTAACCAAAAAATGAAGTAAGTGTATCCATTTTATTAGTAACTTTGCTACATACTGCCTACATCAAAGGATGCATAATTAATTATATCAGTAGCAGACTCAATTACATGGGTTATGCATCTTAAATAAGTTGACTTAGCTAAAAAGCAATTGCATGAAATCCATTGCAAGCCTATGCTTGGCACAGAAGAAACATGTACAAAACAGTTGAATACCAAGAATTTATTTCACAACTATGACAACTCAGAAAATATTCAACACACATCATGCTCTGGTTTAGCACTGGTGTATAATTATTATACAATTTACGCTCAATTTCTCCTACTTGACTGCCTATACATACCAACAACCAACAACCAACAACCAACAACCTTACCCAGTATATTCCCACTTTTCAGTAGGGTCTGGGGGGGAAGGATAGATACAAACCTTACCCCTATCCCAATTAGGATAGAGAGGCTGCTCCGAAAGAGTCCCCGGCTCAAAGTTATCGTTTGAAGTTTGATAATCCCAATGATTTTAACGTTATTTTCACAAAATAATTGAAATAACGTTAAAATTAGTGCACTTTTACTTTTGCCCCTTAAGGGCCCACACATATATACATTATATGTGTTCACTACAAATGGGGCGTCTTGACTGCCTATACATAGTTTAATATAATCACAAGTTCTCAAAGATTTGTGTTTTGTCCCAAATTGCCATTTACATCCATTTTTTTTATATTTTTATTTTTCAATAACATGTGTATTTTGGTCATTTGGAAAAAAAATTAACTGAAAAACAGATGATGTTAGCAAGCCTGATTGAAAAGGCCAATTCGGTAAACATTAGAGTAAATCCCTCCCATGGGAAAACTATTAGTAGGATCTGAGGAGGGTGAGAATGTGGGACTACCGAAGTGGGCAAACCTAATCATTATCTTTAATGAAAGAGAGTTGTTTTCAGGGAGGCTCCTTACTCTAATTTGGGCCAAACCACAAGAAGTAAACTGAAATTTACTTCAGAGATTTTCACAACTTTGCTCTATATACTGCAATCTGTTGTTTTTTCTGGTTCATTTTAATCATGAATTTAGGTACCCGACTTTGCCCAACCGATACTTCTTGTCTCTTCCTGTTAAAAGACTTGCTCACACAGAAGGAGCCTTGGTAGCTTTGTGGGTAACCAATAAGGAAAAATTGAGGATATTTGTAGAGGAAGAACTGTTCCCAAAATGGGGAGTCAAGTACATGGCAACTCATTATTGGTTGAAGGTGAATTGTCCTTTATCTTTGAGTTTTTTTTTTTCAATTGAAGAAATCAATAAAATTTCCTGTACTAACAATAATTTAAAGCGACTTAGGTGGTGTTTGTTTTTTCAGAGGCAAAATGTCTGCGGTCTGCGGACCACATCTGCAGGCCTCTTTTGCAGAAGAGGTGGACCAAACCCCTACAAGAAGAGCTTTTGGGGGTGTTTGTTTTCTGAAAAGTTTATCAAGCTAAAAACCTCTTCCCAACCCACCGTCTGCTCTTCCCCAACCCCCCGTCGATCATCCTCTTCCCCACCGTCGATTGAACCAGGGGCGACGACCGGAAGCGGCACAGCGGTGGTTGCTTGAGGCGGATGAAGCAGGATGAACCAGGGGCGACGACCGGAACCCTCGATCGAACCCTCGTTCTAAAACCCTAATGATCTAAAACCCTAACCTGCAATCTTCGATTGAAGGACTTACCAGGATGAAGCAATTGCGATCGGTGGTTGCTTGAGGCGGAATCACGAGCGACAGTGGAGGAAACAGAGGAAGACGGTGGTGGAGGGCATAAAGTCGGTGGAGATCGGTGGATGGGCGGTGGAGGAGTTCTGTCGAAGGCATGGAGGAGTTTGGCGATGGCGACGGCGGCGGAGTAGGTCTGCAACGGCGAGTAGGGCAGTGAGGAGTTCGGTCGAAGGGCTGAAAATGGAGTAGGCTGGAAGAGGTGGGAAGATGTGGAAAGAGGTTGGTTCACATCTGCGCCAAGAAGAGGACGTGCAGACCTTTTTTAATGAAATGTCTGCGGGAAAACAAACAGTCTGTAGAGGTCCAACCTCTGCCCGCGTCTGCGCGGCGCAGACATAAGAGGTCACGCAGACCTTTTTGGAAAAAACAAACACCCCCTTAGTGCTTTGTTTTATATAAAAAAATTTTACTTTCTATGATTATAATGGAATGAGGGGAGTTACTAATGTCCTGCTATTTTGATGTATATGACTAGCACAGGTGAAAGCAGATGGTTCTTTGATTGGTGAGTTGGATCTCTGTCATCATAGACCATATGAATGTCTTGTCCTTGGTTACTGTTATGGCAAGGTGATGAAGTTTTTAACATGTTTTATGACGTATATTTTACCCTTTTCCTATTATTTAATAATCAGATTCAAGGCTGATTTTACTATAGAAGCTACTCGGTTTAACCAACATATTAAGCTCAAGCATGAGTTGTTATTTGGGGAAAACAAGTGACCTTTTTATTTTTGGGGAATAGTTGGGGTATTTTTTATCTTTACACACACACACACACATATATATATAAACATAAATTAAGATAGGCAGAAGATATTGGTACATTACACACTATATGATTTGACATTTAATTATTTTTTTTACTTGGAGAAAATGAATTAGTGTCAGTGAGGGATGTTGGTAACATGGGTGTGTTATTACTGATTTAACAAGGGATATGAGATGGTGTGTGAGTGAGGGTGATGTAGCAAAATAAGCACTCATATATAAACTTTTTAGTCTGCCAACTATAAACTTAAATAAAAAAATTATTAGATCAAATCAAGTGGTGTGTGATGTAACCTTTGTCAATTTTAAATCTTTTGGAATGCACTTTTGATTTCAATCATAAAGGTTAACCTGTTTAAATTCACTGTTACGCTCATTGAATCTTTTATGTGACTTACAGGATAAGGAGTCAGAGTATTTTTCAAAACCAAAATCCATCCCAGATTGTCAAGTGGTTATCAGTATCCCTGGAGATTATTCAAGGAAGCCCCCAATTGGAGGTATAAGCCTGGTTTTACCCTCTTAAAGTGTATCATTGTATATTTTTTTCAAAATTTTGAATCAACGGTTGTTATTAGAGATGCTACGGGAATACATACCGAGTTCGGAACCCGCTCGCTGCCTTGAACTGTTTGCTAGAGAATTGTTAGGTGGATGGACATCTTGGGGGAATGAACCACTCCACTTTCAAGATTCAAGATACTTTTCCATGAAAAACTCATGAATATGTCATGATCATCTTCACAAGTTACACTTTTGACAGATTCATTTTATATTTCAAAACAGTGAAATTGTAAAGTTTGGTCTATTGGATTCAACATGTTAGGTTCCTAATCACCAAAAAGGCTATTTTTAAAAGTAAGTTGAGTATGAGTCTTTAATATAAATAAATTTCTACCAAAGGACTTCTGGCTTAACGATATCACTTGACTTTTTTATGAGAGATTTTGGGTTCTATCTGGACGCAATTGCTTTTGAATAAGTAGAGGTTTTGTGGTGTGTTTCCTTTGGATGGTGAGGTCAAGTTACATGTTTATTGAAGCGGTTCAAAATAAAAATTCCAACCTAGACAGCGCACGCCACGGGCATGGCAATGGATTTGTTTCCTCCGACGAGCTCGCATGCGGCGATGAAGAGGATGGGCCTCACGCGCTTCCCACTCGCGAGTAGCGCATAGTTAAACGAATCATGGGTGGATCCTTTGAAATCGCCTCATCAAGCGCTTTGTTTATCGAATTAGCCTTTTCCGTCATGCATTTCTTGAAATTGAAGGTGGATTTCTGAATCTCATTTTCACCAACAATATGTTGTTCTTTGACAATCGCTACAGAAATTATGGATCTGTGATGAATCTTGAAATTTGGTTTACTGGATTTCGTGGGTGTTTTGCGCTTTAATCCGATGAATGTAGATGATGACGAGATCCGTTAATCATGAAACATGATTGAACCCATGAATCAATCAAACTCATATATCTCATTGTTTATGTCGTCTATATAATATGAATCTTGAAATTTGGTTTCTTGCACTTCATGGGTAACGTAGGATGCAAATTATAAATTCCATACAAAAAGGAAAATAAATAAATATGGACATTCATATTATAATCTCATCTACAAATTGATGATAGTCATCACTAGGCCTACTTACGCCATAGGGTATCCTTCTTGGTCCAACCACTTCACATATGCACCACGTAGGTACCCGTTACAACCACCCACTCCACTAAAAGTGGTGGAAATGTTCCTTGGTCTAACGACTCCACGTCATCTTTTTTTTTTTTTTTAATTAAACAAGTAGATGTAATTAATCATAAATTAAAAAAATTACATAAAATTATAAATAAAAATACAAATTAATAAAAAAAAGCTAATTATCTCCATATTTATTTCGAATTTCTTCCTTCTCCCGCTCGGCAATTTCACGGTTAAGTCACCGATTCGTTGGGATAAGTTTTGCATTCCTTGGTTATAATCCGGGGTCGTTTGAGATGAAGAGCCCCTTCTCGCCCTTGCTCTGTCGGCCTTTGCACGATCTCTCCCAATCGGACGGGTCAAATCCTCTATCTCGTCGTCGTCTTCTTCTTTATCATCGAGCTCGTTTAGATTTATTTAAACTTAGAGCATCTGACGAGCCGGGGCTATCGGTAGACGATGCTTTTGATCGTTTTGAGGCCGACGGTTGAATAGTCGGGATTCTAACCCAATTAGGACATTTCCTTATAATCTCCCAACTCCATTTAAGCGTGCAGGGGGCGTTAAACTCTTGCCGGAATTGATCGACTGCTTCACTCTCGATCATTGTGTCGCTTTGGCCGCTCCGGCGAGTTTGCCATTTTTGGGAATAAATCTCGTTAAACCTTTTAACCATTCTGTTAATGTCCCGCCATTTGCTAGAGATCATATCGTTTGTACGATACTTCCCACGACCCATGGCATGGAAAAAATTACTTCGGATTTTACTCCAGAAGTCCGGTCCTTTTTGGTTATGACATATAAACAATATATGAAAAAAAATATAACAATTTTAAACAAATTAATTAACAATATTTAAAATAATAAAAAAAAGTAATTACCAACAATTGGGTCTTCCGACACATCGACCGAAGCTTTTGAAAGTGCAAACTCCTCCTCCGGTGTCCATTTTTTGAGACGGGTTGGAGCTACCACAACGGGTTCGATATCCCCAACTTTTTTTTTTTGTGTTTACGCCTTTGTGTTGGTTGCATGCTTGGACCGATCTCGGTAGAGGGTTGAGTCTCGGGTACAACTTCATTCTGAGATAGTTGAGCAAACCCGTGCGTTTGTTGACTCGAACCATATTCAGCAAATGTGTAAAACCCTTGTTGTGGACTCGATTCAAAATGCGGTCGATAACAATTTGAATCAAAAAACGGATTCATTGGAGAAGGGTTAAAGAACCAATTCGGAGGTGGGGTGTTCGGGTTTCGGTTAGGTGGAGTGTTTGGGTTGTAATATTGGTTTGGTGTTTGGTTGTGATCCATGGAAAGTATTTTTTTATTGTTAAGAAAGTAGAAGTAATTTGAAATGGGAGAGGGAGATTTTTTGTGTTGAATGTGGTTTAAATAGGTAAATTTTTTGTTTTTGTTTTATTAATGTTGGCAACAGTATAATTTCAAGCTTCCAAGTTCCAACGGTCATTTTAGCCGTTGCCCCACTCACGCCCATCCCCCCATGCCCGCCCACGCCCCAGAGGGGGCGGTGTTCCACGCGCTTTCATGCCCACACACTTGGCACATCAGATGGTCTTAGTGGAATACTAATATTCACACCATATTTGTGTTTTTGTTTTTCAATTTTTTTACCATTATTGAATAAATTATTCTTTAAGCAACTGTTGGTTCATTAATTGCTGAGTCGATAATAATTCTTGATTATTTAGACATTGTTTCAAACTTAATAGTTAAGAGACGATTCACTGATTTAGAAGTGTTGTTAGTAAAACAAACAGTTTCAACTTTCGATTGGTTCAGAGGCAATATCAAAGAGTCCCTAACTAAAATGTATATTAAAAGTATGCTTAGTTCTTTTTTATTTCCTCTATAATATCACGTAAATGATTTAATTTTGAAAAACTCAAAATGGGTAACTAGTTTTCTTTTATAGGAGTCTAATCTTCTTTAAAAAGAATTACATATATTTGAAAGTGTAATTTATATACCCTTATTTAGAAGTGTGGATGACCAAATTGCTGAACACTTCTATGTTATAAGAATTGCATTCCTTCCACTCTAAACATTGTTTATTAGCCAAGTTGGTTTACACATTTGCTTGCTAACTTAGTGGTCACACGTTCAAAACATGTTGCCAAAATTTTATTTTATTTTCATTTTCACACTTGCGACGCATAACGGAAGAAAACGTGTGTCATTCATCAAATTCGCTTCATCAACCGCTAATTGAGTTCATTAAAAACCATATCATCTTATTCGGCACCAGAATTCGATCACACCAAAACCATCTTTTTCGACGTTCCTCTGCATAAACATCAGCAATAGAAGCGTTGCCGGCGGTGACAGTTCCAGAAGGGGGAGAATCAAATTATGTGACATGTTTGACGGAGTGCGGTGTTGTCGAAGAAGTAAAAGAGTTGCCGTGCAAGCACATCTACCATTCGGATTGTATAGTGAAATGGTTGGAGATCCATGGGTTTTGTTCGGTTTGTAGGTGGATCGGGAGGAGAAGAAGAGGAAAGACAGTGGAGCGTGGTGTGGATGGGGAGGAGAAGAAGCGGAAAGACGGTGGTACGGGGTGGCATGCTTTGGTTGCAGTATGAAAGAATTATTTTAGGGCTTCAATTATTTTTTCTTGAAAGAGGAAAGTTGTGTTTTTTTATATTCTATAATTTATACTGCATGTATACGTATAATCAAGGGTAGTGATTTTCTCTTTATAATCAATGTTTTCAAAACCGGACTAGACAACAAACCGGTTGTCTTACTGGTCACTGGTCGGACCGGTTGGATCGATCGGACCGAAGTTAAGAACCGGGTGCCAAAAGATACACACACACACTTATTAGCATATAAAACTTATGTTGATAAATTGAATGTGTAAAAAAAGAAAAAGGATTAAAAATGATATACACAATAACTCTAAGGATAAAAGTAGAACTTATTTACTAAACCCTAAATGTATAATAAAACTACAATACTCTTTTTCTCCAAAACAAAGCAGCCGCACAAAGATCCCATTCATTGCACATCGTCTTCTTCACCCAAAATCAACTTCTTCACCAGCAAATCAACTCCTTCACCATGGATATATAGCATCCACAGGCGCAATAACTGCCATCACCAACGCCGACCATCGCTCACAACCACCTTCTCTCACTACTACCAGCGACTACAACTTGTAATCCGGCCTAGTCGTTGCCGCACCTTAATCTTCTTCTTAGTTTCTTCCGTAATCGTTTGTAGTTCACAGATCTGCCCCTCTATACTTACATTTGGTCGAATCCCAGTTCACTCGCGTTTATCAAAAAGTTAAGGATTATTAATCTTTTTTAGAAATTGAATGGATTCGGTCTTATAAATACGTGAGGAAGGTAATCAAAAAAGAAAGAAGATGAGTTCTTCTTTCTTTTATCACTTAGGAGCCGTATGAGATGAAAGTCTCATGCACGGTTTTGAATGAGAGAAATAAGTGAGGAATCCTCTTTTTGACTCTAACTCTCCCATTCCAGTCGTTGCTTTTCTTTCTGTTACTTCGAAAGTAGCTGCGTCAGCTTCAGCCACTCGAATTTTCGATATTTCTTTTTATTTCTCATCAAATGAATGGCATATTCTTCTGGAAATCCTAGCTATTCTTAGCATGATATTGGGGAATCTCAATGCTATTGCTCAAACAAGCATGAAACGTATGCTTGCATATTCGTCCATAGGTCAAATCGGATATGTCATTATTGGAATAATTGTTGGAGACTCAAATGATGGATGTGCAAGCATGATAAATTATATGTTGGTCCATATCTCCATAATTTGCTTGCATTGTCTTATTTGGTCTACGTACCGGAACTGAGAACATTCGAGATTACGTAGGATTATACACAAAAGATCCTTTTTTGGCTTTCTCTTTAGCCCTATGTTTCTTATCCATAGGAGGTCTTCCTCCACTAGCAGGTTTTGTCACGCGGTATAATAACTGTAAAATTGTAACAATTAAATAAATAAATAAATAAATAAATAAATAAATAAATAGAATAATAAATATTAACTAAATTAAAACTAAATGAACGAAATGTGATGATAAATATGAATTAATAATGTTCCAACAAATTTAACTACATGTTGTAACGAATTATCAAGTTAATAACCGAACTTTCGAACGATTCGGATAACCGAAATATTTAAATGAATTATCACTTGACTCGATTATTGTTAAATAAACTTAAACAAACATTTTAATTGGTTATCCTAATATCTTTGGGGAAAATGCTATTTGAATATCACTTCTTTAACAACTAAAACCATCTTACGAGTGAATTGAAAACCCATTTATTGGTTCTTTGTGCATCGTTCTAATTAATATATATATAAAGATTTGTTTATTTAGGGTGGTGAAGATTAAACGGGCAATTTAAGAATCAATAAATCAAAATTTATAACCACTAAATGCATACAACATTTACTATGGAATGTGAATCGAATACTATGCCTTAACCGATCAAATAAATCAACAAATCACAATTTTAGTTCAATGTATACGGTTATCATCCATTGATATCTAATTACAACAAAACTATCTAAAATATCTCTCGGCAAAAAGAATACTCACCAAGAAAATCTCAGATCGTTCAATTATCAGAGAAGTTTCGGTGAAGCCGACATCAACTAGCAGTGTTATCACTCTCGATTCTTCTAGAAGGTGGCTTGGGAAGATCACAAAAGGTCCCCACTGAATAGCGGTAGAACGAGAACTGTTAGGTTGTGGTGTTATTTGGTTATCAGAAGGCACACTAGGACCGGAATTGGTGCGTGAGTCTGTCTATCGCACGGCCAACGGTTGTAACCGGAAACAAACTTGGCACGCAAATCTTTCGACCCTCTATCAACAGTAGCAATCTGAACCAAATAGGGAGTGTCATTGCTATTATCTTGATCGTTATTTGGGTGTTACTTCAGTTAAGGTAACTTAGGGTCATTTGAATTTAATTGTTTCGGGTAATACGCTTGAATAGTTCAACATTGTTTTTTTTTTTATGGTGAATCATCGATCTCAAATCAAACACATATAATTCGGGTGGGTTTTAGAACGTAACACCTGAGTCAAAACTAATTGTAAATAATGTTCGGATCATAATCGAAAGATTAGAATATAGACGTATATGGTTTTAAATTGCAAACCAAGCTTGCCAAGATTAAAGAAAACTTGCTGTAAACCTGAAAAAAAAAAATGAAGCCAGACAACTTAGAACTTAGAAGTAAATAATAAAAGAATCAAAGAGTTAATAATAAAAGTGTTAGCTAGATTGTTAAAGCTCATGTTATCAAACTAAAGGTGGCTGGTTCAAAAATTCTCAGTCCCATTTTTATTATTTTTGAGTTTAAAACCATTTTAAAATACGTTATTGAGAATCCATAGGTTGTTTAAAAAAATAAATACAAATAAATAAATAAATAAACTGATCCGACAATTTAACGTTAAATACTCCAAATCACCAAAATCTGAGATTATGTATACGAATCATAATTCGTTTAAACTAACATGAAGTCACACAAAAACACAGATTATTGGATCCTCAGAGATTTGGCTTGCTTGATTGTTATTTGATTAATTGGTAAGGCTAAGGTACGAATTTTCTTTTCATTACTTATAGTATATTTATTTGCCTCGTTTGTTCTATTCATGCCATTAAGTTAAACCGCTCGGTTTTCGAGATCCGTTAGTTTTAAATTTTGATTTGTTATGCATGCGATATAATTATTTAAATTGTATTCATTATCACGTGTTCCGTTAAATTGACGTATGAATTGTTTCATACGACTTTGTTTAGATATCTGATGGTGTTGTATACATAATTTGTTTCGATTCCGATACCCGAGCAAAGCCTCCGGTAGGTGATTCTACCGGTGCGTCATTGGGGCATCAATGGCGTAGCACTTTCCGTGACAGTGTGACTGGTTCACGGCGTCTCTATTTAGTACTCTGATAGTACAATTGTGCACCTACTGAATTTTGAAGAGGTGTATGGACTGGTCCTAGGATAATTGTTTCGTTTTGGTGAGTGTTGGTGTGTGCCCACATACAGCTCACAATTTGGTATATTGGGCCGACGGGTCTTTGTACACCATTTGTTTTGTTTTGTTTTGTGCTCAAAATGGGTATCTCCTTACCATACGAATTATTTGATTATGTAATCGTTTTGATTAATTGAAATTGTTAATCGTATGGTTAGTTTGTTCTGACAATCGTTATCAAAGTAGATGTAGAAAATCGGTGAGCTGAGGTGAGACTGATTTAACCAGGATTAAGAGCTTAGTCAAAGCTTTTGGTGTTTGCTCCCTCTAGAATTTTGCTCTTGAGTTATTTTAGTGTTTAGTTTTCTTAAGTTTAAAGAAAAGAAATAAGAGAAAACAGTAAGGCAACACAAAGAAGATTCAGAGAAAGTGTTGTAATTTATTCAGTAGATGTTGGGGTATAAATAGCCCCGACATTTAATGTTTCAGGACAAATACAAGAAGAAGACAAACAGATAAGACTGATGACACTATTACAGACACTGTAGCATCAGAATAGTACAAATGTAAAGTCAACATAGGATCTTTAAAGATCTAAGTTCAGACTTTTGTACTGATGCTAAGGAGTTATTCTTTCGGAAGTTCTTCATAGGAAACTAACTAAAGTAATCAGTTATCCTATCGGAAGCTGAGGAAGGAAACATTTATTCTTTCATCGGAAGCTACATATGTCTTCTGAAATATTGTTTTTCTTCCGATGTCTTTGGAGGTCTTCCGAAGTAATTAACTTTTATTCTTCGGAAGCAAATGTTCTCTTAGTGTCTTCAGAGGTTTGTCGTTGAGAAGAGTCTTCCGAAGCATCTTCTGAAGTATTGTCTTCGGAAGCAATTGTCTTTTATTTGTCTTCGGAAGCAATTGTCTTTTATTTGTCTTCGGAAGCAATTGTCTTTTATTTGTCTTCAGAAGCAATTGTCTTTTATTTGTCTTCGGAAGCAATTGTCTTTTATTTGAATCTTCCGAAGGTTCTTTTGAAGGCTTGTCTTCGGAAGCTAGTGTCCTGCAACATTTATTACATTGATTATTTGAAAGGTGGTTTTGCTTCGTCAGTCCTTATTTTCCAACAATCTCCCTCTGGACTGATGAAGCCAAAACCACTTAACTTTAGAGCCCAATCAATTTTTAGAACATCAGGCTGGTTTTATGTGTTTTATCTCCCTCTTTTTGGCTTAATCAGGGAAGAAAGAGGAGTAAAAAGAAGTGAGCAGAATGCGCCTTGAAAGACAGTGTAGGAAAGGTGGTAGGAATGTAGGTGAGTTAAGAATTTAGAAAAACCTTCAACTCAAGGTGCCTGCATTGGGTTAGATTTGGATTACAGGACTGAGGACATCCGTCAATTCCTTAATGTGAAGAACTGATCCGTCCATCATTTTATAGAGGTCATCCGAATCCCTGACTAGAGAGTCAGTTTTATTATGACCTGAGTCCATCTCAGAAATGTCATAAACCCCTTGTTCTTGGTTCTGGGTATTTCCAGCCTTAGTTTATAGAAAAACTTCATTGGCTGTTGCCATACCAGGAGTCTTATTGCCTAATCCATTCAGATGAAAAGCCATTGGATTTTCATGTGAAATGGATACTCCTGATATATGATCAGGAGGTCAAGATGGACTTGACTACCGGATCTCATCCTCTTTTATATGGTAGAGATGTGTTGATCGATAGTGGTGGGGGGCTTTTAGAAAGAACAGAGTTGTCCCTGGGAGAGAGGACAACCATCTGATTGTCAAATGACATGTCAGTGGTTAGTAAGGGTTCCCTTAGGAATACAACATCATCCTGTTAAGAGGATTAATGAGGAGCCGGATGGAAAGAGATTCTTGATTCATCTGTGAGGATGGAACAGATGTATTCATGTGTTCAGTGGGAACACGATCATGTTCAGGGATCTCATCTTCCTGAACAGATTTTTTGGGTTTATTAGGCTTAGAGGGTTTTGGAAAATATTTTATGGCCGGTACCTGTTGTAGGTGTGAAAGAAGTGTGGATGTGGGTTTACTAGAGATGGGTGTTTCTTTAGTATCATCCATCAATGTTCAACGTTTTGAACACCAGTTGGTCAAATCCTTCATAATATTATGAAAATCAAAGGGACAAACTGAAAGCATAGCCGGAGCTATGAACGTTTCTGGTGATATACCAGATGATCAAGAATATGTTATTTGAAATGATTGCCTGTAAAGATCAAAAGAACTTACTTCTACATAATCAAGTTTTTCAGGTTAACCTAAAAAGTTCATGATTATTTTTGGAATTACAGAGCTGGTTGAGAGGAAGAGAGAGGTTAAGACTTACACATTTGGTCAAGAAGACATGTTCATGCACATCCGGAAGTACAGACGAAGCTTTGTGAGGAATGAAGCCTAGTCCGAAGCCGTTACGCCATTATCATAAGCATGAAGCTTGCGACAAGGTGAGCGTAAGTGCTTCGTGCCAGGCGACATGCCTGACAATTGATCATCCGTAGCCATGAGCATTACTTAGAATTTTCAAGATGAAAAAAGGTTTCTTGAAGATCAGAAGAGTGATAGGGTTTAAATAGATTTATGGTGAAGAAGATGAGAAATAAAGGAAATAATCTGAGAAGATTATTGGTTATTAAAATGGCGGTAAGAATCTTCTTGAGCCGTGAGAGTCAGCATTGAGAGTCGGGTTTATCAGAAAGATTGACAACTGTCACATCAAGTGCAAAGCTCAAGATTTAAATTGCAGAATCGGAAGAATCTTATTTTAGACACAAGTTAAATGATCTCATGAAGATTTTCGGAAGAAGAAGAAATATCTTTGGAAGAAGAAGAGATATCTTCGGAAGAAGAGATATCTTCGGAAGAAGAGATATCTTCGGAAGAAGAGATATCTTCGGAAGAAGAAGAGATATCTTCGGAAGAAGAGATATATTCGGAAAAAGAAGGAACCAAAGAAGTTATAGAATGTAACAATGGAAAGTTTAAACATCAGATAGATATGAAGTAGTGATCATATTACCACTGATCCTATCCGTGTGTAGAGATAATTACTGAAAGAAACCAAGATTTCTTTAACAGTGGTTTATCCAATATCTATTGTTTGGACAATTTATAAAAATTATCCTTTAATATTTATGTGTACAAAGGTTAATAAACATAATCTTGACTACGTTTATTAACTCATATTTATCATGCCCAATTTTGTTACTAACTTAGAGAAAGTTGAGGAGTCTAAGGGCTTGGTAAATATGTCAGCTATTTGGTCACTTGTAGAGACATGTTCTGGAACAATTAGTCCTTTTTCAAAGCAGTCTCTAATGAAGTGATGCCTTATTTCAATGTGTTTGGTTTTAGAATGATAGACATGATTCTTTATTATGTTTTTGGCAGCTTCGCTGTCTATTAGAAGAGGTGTTTTTAGTTCAGTTATTCCAAAATCTAGCAGTTGGTATTGTAACCAAAGAATTTGGGCAGTACAATGGGCTGCTGCAATGTATTCGGCTTCAGCAATTGAATTTGACACTGAAGTTTGCTTCTTGCTTTGCCATGACACTAAGCAACCTGCAAAGAACTGACAACCTCCTGAAGTAGACTTTCTGGTTAGCAAACATC
This sequence comes from Mikania micrantha, assembly GCA_009363875.1. Lineage (NCBI taxonomy): Eukaryota > Viridiplantae > Streptophyta > Magnoliopsida > Asterales > Asteraceae > Mikania > Mikania micrantha. Next base: position 18,764,436 of record CM018687.1, on the reverse strand, counting down.
CAGCATAATCACTATCTGAAAAACCAACAAGCTTACAAATTTGATTAGCAGGATACCAAATACCTAGCACAGGAGTGCCTTTGAGATATCTGAGTATCCTCTTCACAAATGAAAGATGAGATTGCTTGGGAGCATATTGGTATCTTGCACAAACACATGTTGCATACATGATGTCTGGCCTTGATGCAGTAAGATACATCAGAGAACCAATCATGCACCTATAGAGAGTTTGATCTACAGGTTCACCATTGTCGTCTGGACATATGCCAGGACTTGTTGCCATGGGAGTAGAAATTATTTTACAGTCATTCATATCAAATTTATTGAGAAGATCTTTTACATATTTAGATTGATGAATGAAAGTCCCGTGTGGGGTTTGTTTGACTTGAAGTCCTAAGAATGTTTTTAATTCACTTAAAGCACTCATTTCAAACTTAGAAGACATTAGTTTAGAGAATTGTTCACACAAGGAAGGTTTTGTTGATCCAAAAATGATGTCATCAACATAGATTTGGACCAACAAAAGTTCCTTGTCTACTCTTTTCATGAACAAGGTCTTATCAATGGTTCCCCGTGAAAATTTATTAGAAAGAAGAAATTGAGACAGAGTGTCATACCATGCTCTTGGAGCTTGTTTTAGACCATAAAGTGCCTTGTCTAGTTTGTACACCCAATCAGGATGATGAACTTCATCAAATCCTGGTGGTTGACAAACATAGACTTCCTCTTTTATTGTTCCATACAGGAAAGCACTTTTTATGTCCATTTGGTATACCTTTATATTATGAGAGATGGCAAATGCTAGGAAGAGTCTAATGGCTTCCAATCTTGCCACAGGAGCAAAAGTCTCATCATAGTCAATACCTTCCTCTTGACAGTAACCTTGCACCACTAACCTGACCTTATTTTTTATTACAATGCCTCTGTCATCTGTTTTATTTCTGAATACCCATCTGGTTCCGATGGAATATTTTCCATCGGGCAGGGGACATAGAGTCCAAACATTTTGTCTTTTGAACTGCAACAGCTCATCTTGCATTGCTTCTATCCAATTATTGTCTTTAAGAGCCTCTTGATATTTAGATGGCTCAGTTTGGGATAGAAAGGCTGCATGAAGACAGAAGTTTGAAATCTGGCTTCTCGTTTGAACTCCTTTACTTAGATCACCTAAGATTTGTTCTAGAGGATGATTTTTGTTGAAAGGAATGATGTCCAAACAGTTATTTGAGGAAGCAGCATAGGACAAAGGTGAGTTTTCAATGGGGCTTAGAGAGTTTTCTAGATGAGAGTTTAGAATGTGGTCAGGAACATCTACGGATACATTATTCAAGACAGGAGATAGAGGAGTAGATGTTAGATTGTCTGGGTTTTGAGAATTTGCTTCTTGAGAATTTATTTGAGGAGAAGGAGAAGAAGTGAAGAATTTTGAAACAGAATCTTCCTCAATAGAAGATAGATCTTCAGAAGTTTGACATGATTCTGATGAAGGAGAAGAAGGGGAGATAGAAGGGATGAATGAGAAGCTTTCAAGATCGAAGAGATCATCAGGAGCAGAAGGGAAGAATGAGGTTGATGCTAATTCATTGAATTTTACATCAATAGATTCCTCAATTATTTTTGTTCTGAGATTGAAAGCTCGATATGCTTTAGAAGTCTGAGAATATCCAACAAAGTATCCAGAATCAACTTTAGCAGCAAATTTGGACAAAGAGTCTTTTGTATTTAAGATAAAACACGGACATCCAAAGACTTTGAAGAAGGAAATGAGAGGTTTTATTTTATACAGAATTTCATAGGCAGTCTTGTTATGTCTTTTTACAATGTGAACTCTGTTTAAGACATAACAAGCAGTGTTTATTGCCTCAGCCCAGAATGATAAAGGCAATCCTGAGTCTGCAAGCATGGTTCTTGCAGCTTCAATTAGTAACCTGTTCTTTCTTTCTACAAATCCATTCTGAGCAGGAGTTCTAGGAGCACTATATTGTCTAAGGATTCCTTTAGAAATACAGAATTTATCAAGAACTTGATTTTTGAATTCTGTACCATTGTCACTCCTTATCATTTTGACAGGAAGACTGAATTTTTTTTCAAGAAGAGTGACAAGAGCAATTATTTTATCAGAAGTCTCATCTTTGCTGAAGAGGAAGAAGGTCCAGCAAAATCTTGAGTAATCATCCACAACAACTAGACAATATCTTTTTCTAGCTAGACTAGCTACCTTCACTGGACCAAATAGATCCATATGAAGCAGATTTAGACAATTAGTTGTTTTGGATTCCTCAATAGACTTATGTGAAGTTTTATGTTGCTTTCCCTTTAAGCAAGGTTCACATTGACCTTCAAAGTGAAATTCTTTAGAAGGCAATCCTCTTACTAAAGAAAGGGTTGAAAGCTTATGAAGAGTTTGGTGATTAAGATGACTGAGTCTTCTGTACCAAAGAGTGGTTTCAGAAGATGATGCCTTGGCTATCAAACATGTAGGAGAAGATGTTTGAGAGTCATTAGTCATATCTACAATATAGACATTTCCACTTCTTCTAGCCGTTAGCAGAGTGTGTTGATCAATCAAGACCTTTATTTTTGAGTTTATATCTGGAGAAAGAATTTTGCAGCTGTCTTTAGTGAAAAATGAACTAAAATTCTTGTCAGCTAGTTGAGAAACACTCAAGAGATTAAACTTGAGGTTTTCAACTAAGCTAACATCCTTAAATTTCAAATTTCCTTTTGAGACAGAACCGGATCCCACTATCCAACCTTTTGCATTGTTTCCGAAAGAAACATATCCTCCATTATTTGGAATGAAGTCATTCAGAATGGATCTGCATCCAGTCATGTGCCTAGATCCTCCACTATCCACATACCAGAGATGATTTGGGTTTATTTTATTTGTTTGTTTTATTTTGTTGTGTATTATTCATCAATTTCTGCATCATTATCAGCAGCTGTTGCTGATTCTGTTGGAGAAGATTGATTTGAGAATCCACAGGAGAAGAATTAGCACCATTATGTAAGTAAGGAGGTGGTGTTCCCAAAATGGAAGGTCTGGAGTTAGCACTCAATGAAGAGGGTGAGATAGAAGAAGAATGAGGGTGAGTCCCAACAGATTGGTTACTTGCTGGTCTTATTTTCTTCATTTTATTGGGGAGGTTCCCTTTAGACGAAGAAGTATGATCAGCTTTCAACTTATTAGCCTTCAATCTAGCTTTCTCCAAAGGTGATTTTGTTCTGCAGTTTTCAGTAGCATGATTGTACTTAAAGCATTTTAAGCAGGCTGGAGAGAGAGATGAATAATTTGGGATGAAAGGTCTGTTTACTTTCATTGTGGGGTAAGGAGGATGAGGATGAGAAGGAGGAAACTGGATATTAACCATAGGTTCTTTTCCTTTATCAAGATTTGACTTGATGCTAGAAGTGAAACCAGATTTTATTGTTTCTTCTGAACTAAGAGTAGAGCTCATATCAGGAGCAATCTCATTTTGTTCTGAAGAGTTATTGTGTTGAACTGAGGTCAACTGAGATTTTTCTATTCTTGTCAGATTTGTATTAGTGGGGTATACAAACTTAGAGAAATAGCTTGGTTGATACACCAAAGGAGGTGTATCTTTTATTGGAGGAATTTCATCAGGAAGAAAAGTTGGTGAGATGGGTTGAGGAGTGGTTTCTTCGTTATTGTTATCGATGGGGGTGTAATCCTCTGGTTGAGCAGTGTGATTATACCCAATTCCAAATCTTGCTTTGCTGTGAACTTGCTTTTGTAAAAGCATTTTGAATCCTTTGCAAGATTCAACCCACTTTTCACAGCTTACTTGAGTTTGAGATAGTTCATCTTTACAAGCATAATATTTTTCACTTTGTAGATCAAACAATGCTTGTAAATTGATTTTCTCAGTTTTCAAAGCACATATTTCATTATCTTTTATTTTTATTAATTTTTCCATTTCAGAATTTTTATTGTCAAGAAGTTGTTCCAACTCCTGATTTTGATTTTGAAGCAACATATTGGCTTTCTTTATTTTTGCAAAGGCCTCTATGCAAGCATTGGAACATAATTTTTCTAAGGTAGAAAAAGATACCTGAGCATCAGAAATATCTGCTTCAGGTTGATCAGAGGAACAAGAATCTTCACCAACAACTATAAGAGCAAATTCTGTTGGTTCAGAAGTGATGAGGGCATGGCCAACATCTTCAGGCAAGCTGCTCCAGTCTATGTACTCTTGAGAGAAAAGAGCCTGTTGACCAGATGATGAAGATTAGACAGCATGTCCGGGGGCATTTATTTGTGAAGAAGGAGCTGCAACGACTTGAAGTGAAGCGGGAGTGAGTTGGTACATGTTGCCGTTTGCAGCTTGTACATATTGCACATTGTTAGAAGAGGAGTTTTGTGCAATATGTGCTGATTCTTGAGGATTATTGGACCTTTTGAAAGAAGAAGAGGTGGATGAATATGGTGTTGAAGAGGTATGTGAGGATAAGTTTGGATAGGTCACATAAGAAGAAAGATTAGAGTTTGGAGCATTAGAGCATTCCCTTGCAAAATGTCCAGTGCCATGACACCTATAGCATTGAACATTAGTCTTATTTAGACCAATCCTGGTTTTTCCATGGATACCAGGAAATTTTCTTCCTGTCCTCTTGTAGAACTTGTTAGTTCTTATACTCAAGAGAGCCAGTTGATGGAGAATATCCATCTCTTCCAAGTCATCACTTGGAACTTGATGAAGATCGTCCATGATAAAACACAGATGGTCAGATGGGAGAGAGTGGTCATCACGAGAAGAGAATGAAGAGGTGATGCCAGTAGTTATGTCAATGTGTTCATCATAACCCTGATCATTTATCACAGAGTTATGACTAAGGAGAGCTGTGTTCCCTTGCACATACTCTTCAGTTGATTTACCAGATTTTATTAGTTTTCTTTTCTGGTCAATCTCTCGCTCAAAGGTGAGCAACTTACCATGAAGTTGGGTAAGTGAGAGTTTGCCAAAATCTGGTGAAGATATCATGACTATAGAGTAAGTTTCCCATTTTTCAGGAAGAGATCTTAAAAATCGATTTAGAACTGAGACATGAGGATACACTTGACCAACTAATTTTAGTTCACTTAAGAGAGAAGCAAACCTTTCAAATTGCTGAGTCAGTGACTCATTATTTAGTTGGTAGAAGGTCTCATATTGTTGAGCCAATATCTCCCTAGTATTGGCTACAACATCATCGGTACCACCGAATTGCTCTTTTAGAGCATCCCATAAGTCTTTAGCAGACTCATGGTGAAGAAGACCCGAATAAATTTCATTCGGAAGGGCCATAGCCAGCTGAGCATGTGCCTTGGCATCAAGCTCCAATTTCTGAAAGTCTTCTTCAGTGTAGTTCCGGGGATCCTTAGGGACATCATCTCCAGTCTCTGTGTCCAGGACCATTGGTTTATGAGGTCCGAACATGACAAACTTCCAACATCCTGATTATTTGACAAGAAATGTAACATCCGTCTCTGCCAAATATTATATTGATGCCTAACCAAAATTGGTGGCTTTGTGGCAAAACCAGTGTTATGAAGGTCTAAGGTAAATTTTTCTGCCATGTGTTCAAACAGATATGAGTAAATCAACAGATAATGAGTACTCAAGATAGTTTGGTTGAATGATTTTTGAACACTTTAGAGTTTCAAAAATCAATCTTCAGCAGATTATGAAAAGAAGATGATAACAGAAAACTAAACACAAGATATCAAAGTGAGCTTTGAATTTTAGTCTTGATGGTTAAACCAAGACTAATGAACAAGGCTCTGATACCAATTGTAGAAAATCGGTGAGCTGAGGTGAGACTGATTTAACCAGGATTAAGAGCTTAGTCAAAGCTTTTGGTGTTTGCTCCCTCTAGAATTTTGCTCTTGAGTTATTTTAGTGCTTAGTTTTCTTAAGTTTAAAGAAAAGAAATAAGAGAAAACAGTAAGGCAACACAAAGAAGATTCAGAGAAAGTGTTGTAATTTATTCAGTAGATGTTGGGGTATAAATAGCCCCGACATTTAATGTTTCAGGACAAATACAAGAAGAAGACAAACAGATAAGACTGATGACACTATTACAGACACTGTAGCATCAGAATAGTACAAATGTAAAGTCAACATAGGATCTTTAAAGATCTAAGTTCAGACTTTTGTACTGATACTAAAGAGTTATTCTTTCGGAAGTTCTTCATAGGACACTAACTAAAGTAATCAGTTATCCTATCGGAAGCTGAGGAAGGAAACATTTATTCTTTCATCAGAAGCTACATATGTCTTCTGAAATATTGTTTTTCTTCCGATGTCTTTGGAGGTCTTCCGAAGTAATTGACTTTTATTCTTCGGAAGCAAATGTTCTCTTAGTGTCTTCAGAGGTTTGTCGTTGAGAAGAGTCTTCCGAAGCATCTTCTGAAGTATTGTCTTCGGAAGCAATTGTCTTTTATTTGTCTTCAGAAGCAATTGTCTTTTAGTTGTCTTCGGAAGCAATTGTCTTTTATTTGTCTTCAGAAGCAATTGTCTTTTATTTGAATCTTCCGAAGGTTCTTCTGAAGGCTTGTCTTCGGAAGCTAGTGTCCTGCAACATTTATTACATTGATTATTTGAAAGGTGGTTTTGCTTCATCAGTCCTTATTTTCTAACAGTAGAAATGCTTCCGCTTTCTTTGCCACCATTATCTATTGTCGCTTTTGTAATCGTTTTTTTTATTTTTCATCATTACTGTTGTTCTTCCGTTACTGAGCAATTTTTCGGCTCAGCCGTATTTCGTTTTGGTGGTTTTCCTTATTTTCAACAGGTACTCATGGGATTCATGGGATGTGTGAAGAGAAGATAAAGATGATTAAAATATTAAAAAAAATTAAGATAGATGAGTATAATAAATATGTAATTATTTTTTATTTATTTATTTTATTTTGTAAATTGTTTATTTATTAGGGTTAATTTAATTAAATAGGGAATATGAATTGTTCTGATTTCTGTAATAGTGACACGTCATCCCTAGACGGGTTGGGGTGTTACACGCGGTCCAGCTGATGATCGCCAAAACCGGCCGGTTATTTATGGAGCGGCCTGTTTATGCTCGACAGAACCGCCGGCGACGTCGATTCATGGTTGAACCGGTTCGGCCGACAGGTCCGGTCACAAAAACATTGTTTATAAACGATTAATTTTTTTTGTGGTATAACAAAGAATTCAATGTTTGTACACCAATGTTGGTGTGGTGAATTGGTTACGCTTTTTGGTTTAAAGCAATCGTCATGGGTTTGAATCCCACCAAGATTTTTTTATGTCCCGTTTTTCTTTTCTTTTTTTTGTTTTAACATTCTTATTTTTTACTTTCTCTTGTTTTTGAAAAGTTTATAAAATATCATTTTGACACTCCTAAGGTTTCTAAAGTTTCGAATTTACCTCTTCATTTCTTAGGCTTCATCATATGTTTTCGAGATACAATTTCATCGCTTTTACATTTTTGAGTTCCTAAAGTTTTCAATTTGCCAATTTTGTTCCTTAACTAAAAATAATAATTTCTTACATGCTTAGTTTTACCTAAAAGTTTGCATAAATTCATATTAATCTACGTTTCGGTATAAAATCTTCCCGGAAATGAATTTGGTCAAATATGGCACGTTTTTGTACTTATTTTGTATATGTTTTATGTTGGTTTACGTTTCGATGTAAATTTTTTTAAAAGATATGTGGAGTCAAGTATATAACCTTTTTCGTTCAACATAATAAATTCAAAGTATGTTTTGACGCCGCCGCAACGCGCGGCAGGTGACTTTACTAATTATATATAATATATAAAGTTAAATACTCAATTCGTAACTTCTTTTGACAAAAAATCTATCATATTCTTATACTAAACCTAGTTTAGTATACTCCTTGCCTGAGTTTGAATTATCCAGAACCTATCGCATAAGAGGCGAGACCTCTATCATGTGGGCTACTCCCACATTGGCCCCAATTTCTCACTTACACTTTAGTAAAATTATTGATGTTTTGGTACAAAACTTTAACCCCCCCCCCTTTGGCTCATGTATTGTTAATGTTAGGTAAATAGGTAAGGCCATATCATTATATATATATAGGGGAAGGATCAAATGTTAACCCTTCCTTTTTACGATAACCGCATAACCCTAGCATTTTTTGCGTTTTTTGCCCGAATTTTTTTTTCTTTTTCCATGGTCTTTATTATACAGCACGGTTACTTAGCAAAAACACAAGAACGAAACCCCCTATTTATGTATAATAAAGACCATGGAAAAAGAAAAATAAAGATTCAGGCAAAAAACACAAAAACTGATAAGGTTATGCGGTTATCACAATAAGGAAAGGTTAACAAAGGAACCATCCCCTATATATATATATATAGGGGGAGGTTCCACAGAAAACCGTCATTTTGAAGAAAACTAAGAAAACCTATGATCCACCATTGATTAATATAATGCAAAATTGTGAATAAGTGGTGATCAAGGGATTTAAATATAATACTATAAGGATATATGAGTCCAAATATAATTTTTCTCTCTTATGAAAATTAATTCATCCTAAAAGAACTCATCTCTTTCATCTTTTCTCTCTCCTGTTTTAATAAAAAAATAATTCAAAAATGAGGATTTTTTTCATTAAAAAATTAAATGTCAAATAATTTGTATATTTTTAACTAAATTTGAATTTTCTGATTACATAAATGTATCATATACATGGTTTCATTTATACCTGATTACATATATGTAATCATATATATGAGTTCATATATAGATGATTCCATATATGGGAGAAATATCAAATAAAAAGTATATTTTGCCTAAGAAGGCTAAAAAAGATTTTTAAAATCTTCAAAACCGACCCAAACGAACTCCTATTGAACTCATTTCGATGGCATTGGAATCGTCTTATCGACCCTACGATATTAGCTTTTAAGTTTTCGTTTTAACAACTAGATTTAGATTTTAGGTTTTAGGGCTTGATTTTTAGCTTTTAAGTTTTATGTTTATGTTAAAGATTTGTTTTTACAGTTTTGATTTAGTATTAAGGTTTATTGTTTATGATTTAAGGTTTGAGTTTTAGAGTTCGACAAGCCGGTTCCAATGATGCTAAAATGAATTCAATCGGGATTTGTTTGAGTCGGTTTTTGAGTTTTTGAAAATCTTTCTTAGCCTTCTTAGGCAAAATAGACTTTTTAGGGGAACCTTACCCTCCATATATGTAATTATATATATGGTTTTCATATATATATATATATATATATATATATATACCTGATTACATATACGTAAATATGGACATGGTTACATTTATACATCTGATTACATAAATGTAAACGTATACTTGGTTACATATATATGTGATTACATATATGTAACAACATAATCTTACATCAACTAATATCATCAGATTACATATGTGTAACACTAAACATATATGTAACAACAAAAACAACCATATACAAAATCTAAAATGAGTAAGATATAAAAATTAATCATATCCTCTTATTACATATATGGAACAACAAAACCTTAAATCAAACCATATCATCCGGTTACATGTATCTTAAACTCTTAATTGCATATGCCTAAAAATAAAAACGTATAGAAAATATATCATGTCGAAAGACCGTAGATAAAGAGATGTTGAACAAAGATAAATAAATGAATTAAACTCCTTGATTCTATCTTGAATCACCTTTCATACATACGAATTGTATGGGAATTAATTTCCTTCCTCCATGTCTGAATCAATTTAAAATCCCATTCTCTTCAAATCTTCATAAAACTCATCAACCTCACATGCTCTACTCCCAACTTTGTCTTTTGCGAATCATTCCTGACGAGTGGATACCATTGGCGAACTACCATCATGTCACGTGATCGACCGTGGGTGTCTCACTCAAAAGGTGAAATGGAACTAGTTGTAATATGATTTTCTCCATCATGAGTGTTTGCCGAAGGACTAGAATACTTCGCATGACATCATCAAACATTATTGGGTGGATAAAAACATAACCCATTTATGAGGAAGGATAATCACATCGATAAAATCATGAGTTTAATGACACTATGATTTTTCAATGGTGTGAAGATGACGGGAAATGGGGATGACGGCAAATAGTGATGATGGTGATTAGTTTAGGGTTTGTGTAGACAATGAGTAAATTCAAAGATTTAATTGATGAAAATAATTTCCTAAACTAATGGATGTTAATTTTACTAAAATGTCATTTAAAATAATAAAAAAAATGCTTAGAAATTTTGTGATTGGTTGGAAGGAGTTTTCTTTGTTTTCTCCAATATAATGAGTTTTCTTATGAACATTCCTCTTGTAATTCCCAAAATCCCCACACGTATGACACGTGTGTTAAAACACCCTCAGAGTTAGGTCCCAGATTTTTCAAAATAAACAAGTGCATAATAACACTTTACTAACCGGTTTACATCCAAGTTCCAAAAGATTTAATGTTAGTTAAACATTCAACAAACCCATTTACATTAAACTATCCACAAAAAGAACTTGTTTTTAACCAACAACAAAACCCCAAAATGCGTTCGATCCGTATCTTTAATAGCAACCCGATCACGTGCGTCATCACCCTTTACGTTCACCTACAAGACACCACATTTAAATCACCATTAGTTCGTTAGAACTAAGTAAGAATTCTTATGTATACTTTTTTGTTCATAACGGAAGGTTATTGGATCCCAAAACGAGTTAAAACGACCAAAACGTGCAATTTTGGACACCCCCAGCCGTAGGCTATGGCCTCCATTAATAGAACCCCTCTGCCGGAGGCTACACCAGTGTTGTAGCCTACACTCTCTGCAGATTCAGCAATGCATTTCTTTTTTTCGCGTTTTGCACTTTTGTGACTACCCCGAATCATTATAACACTTTTGTTACGCCCAAATACATCCAATAACACACTTGAAACATAACTACCAAGTTTCAAACATAATTTGGTGATATTATAAAGTTTAACACCAAACGATTAGTTAAACGGGTCGTTTACACCTAAGCCCTTTAAAAACCATATTTTACCCAAACCAAATGGAACTTCCTTTCTACCCAAAGATTCTCATTTGTCACCATAAAACAACCATTTCAACACATGAAATTCATATCTATAAACACCTTAAATCAACATTATGGTGTTAGAACGTAAGAATAATCACCAAATGAAACTTAAATATTCATCACTATTTTGAGACTTCCTTTTTCACCAAGGATACTCAAAGTAGGTAATCACACCACTTGTGATTTACCTAAACTCCATAAATTCACCAAGGGAAGATCACACCACTTGTGATTCAACCCAATTCACATTTACACCTCATGTGAATTGTTTGACTAATTTCAGTCAAACTTCAATTAAGAAGTTCACACACCTTGTGAATCATTCTTAATTCACCAAACCACTTATAAACATAAGATTTTACAATAATTTAGCAATTATACACCTATTGCATATTATTGTCACACCAAAACATACAAACAACAAATTCACCAAATTTCTACCTCCATTGTATATTCCACATACATTACATACACATATACACACACATGTGCATAAAACCAATCAACCATATCGAGTATAATAGGTGAGTGACTTACCTTGTCCCGAAGGATTATCCACTACCAAAATCTCTTTCCCGGGTCATTGATTTCCACTAACACCTCGACTATTGCTTCCTATTATCACAACTAATAGGTTTAATATAGAGGTTGATTACAACTAGTCAAATCACACCATTTTCACCATTTTCAATTCAATTCATTTCCAATTGATCCATTAACACCCAAACTCGCCATTTATCATCTATAAAACATATTTCACCTCACATGCACTTAAAAACTCATTTTTAAGTTAAAACTCTCAATTGGTCATTTTATCAAACATCTTATGTGCACCCAATTAATAACCTATGATCATTGATCTATAACATATCTATGAAACTCCATTTTTTACAAGATGAACAAGTTCATCATATTCCTACATTCAACATATTCATAAACAAACTCCAACCACTTGGTAAAATCATCAAATTCAACATTTGACACCAAGTTTAACCCCCCAAGTTCATATACCCCATGAACACCATAACCCTCATTTATCATACTATAACAAAATGAAAGAAAATGCTCAAGATGTTGTTCCTAGATGATTATCACTATGGATAACAACATTTAACACCATCAAAACCCCCCAATTTCGGATTTCACCTCACCCTACTCACACCCCATATGAGACCCACGAAAATTCCAACAAAAACACTCAAAAATCTTAGCTAGTTGTAGTATGATGCAAGAGAAACTCCAATTTATGCTTGCATAAGGGATTGGATCAACATTCAACCTTCAATTTAATCAAAAGTTGGAGTTCTTGAGTTTTTCTCTTTGTCCTCCCCTTGATCGATGTTCACAGCCCAAAACAAATGGTTTCCTCCAATTTTGACTAGTCAACACCCTTTTAGCCTTATACAAGTTTAATTACAGTTTTAGTCCTCCATTTACTAGTTAAAACCAACTAGTGTTAAACTAACTTTGTTAAATTAGTTAACACCACCATATAGTTATATTTTAATTCAAATATTTATTAAAACACCCATCAATTAAAGTAAAAAACATAATTTATACTCCAATTACATTTTACTTATAATAATTCCCCAAAATGGGTTGTTACACCTCTATATATATATATATATTGTGACAACCAGTACGAAACCGTCAGGAGACTGTACTGTACAGTAGTACATCAATAAAGGATTTTAATATAGATACTTAAGGGTATTTATATGTCCTGCTATAAACAACGTGCAAAACAACTAAACAACTGTGATATCACAAACCAAGATGAGTTGAAACAACAAAATGACAATGTGTGCAAAAGACAAAACACGACAGTCTCCACACAGATCCATCGATAACAAGGATCAAATGACTAAAAACCTAATGGGAAAAGACAAATGAGTAAGTACCATTACAATAAAAATCTGTAAACGACTTTGAGGATATAGCCATCAAATAATAACAAGATATCATTATGTGAATGTCAGACCGACAACCTATTCGGGTGGGTGACGGTTCACACAAATATATCTGTTAGTTTAATATTCTAAGTGATATTTAGAAATTAGATAACCAAATCAGAAAGTGAAGCTAATGTCGAATTCGTATAGTTAGCGCTCTTTACGAATACATGCGTAAGTTGCGTTTTCCGACAAAGCGATAAAAATAAATGTTTTTGAAACATAAAATAATAAAAAGAAAACAAAATAATATTTATGAGAAATTACCACCTAAACTTAGTTTAATGAAATCACTTTATAAAAATATAACGTTTTAAAACTTCGTTTCCGAAACTACACGTCGTAGCACAACTGAACAAACTCGAACACACAAACAAAGACCTGGGCTATAAAAAGCCTCTTCTTTTCTTCTTTCTCTCATTTTTCACCAGTCAAACACACACACACACACACTCTCTCTACACACCCGTCACTTTCTCTCTCTACCTTCTCTCTTCAAAAACACACACTCAACCTATTGAAAACTCAACCAAAATTCGTGTTCTCGGTGTCAAAACGACCCTCACAACGAGTAGAGTACGAAAATACTACAGATCGGAGCTTAGAATGACAAGAATTGAGGTAAAAATAAGCTCAAACTTTTGGTTTTAGGGTTTTCATACAAACCCGGAAACATTGAACTTGTAACCGGTTTTGGCACCATCAATCTTGAGTAAATCGAGTTGAGGATGGATCTAAAACACTTGGGACACATAAGTACAAAGTTTAGAATGGATTGGAATGGATGGAAAATGCTGGTGAGTTAGTATCAATGGAAGAACAACCGGGGATACTAGTATCGACGAATGATCATCATAAAGCTGCACTACCATCGAACTTACTAAGTTCGATGGTCCCCAATTGGCCGGGCTTTCATCGAGACTGATAATTTGATCTATAATCATCTAAACTCTACTAATAAATTGTTTTGATTTAAATGGAAAACAATGAATCCCATAACGAATTAGTTAATGAGTTGAAATAAACTAACTAAAATAAAGAGTTTTTATTTCATTAGACCGATGCCTTTAGTTAATCCTATAATTCATATCAGGATAAAGTACTCTTTTCAGCCTAAAATTTGATTCTTTCTATATTTTGATTTTCCTATTATAAGTTATTCATTTTTATATGTCACTTAGTCATATCATTTGACCAATTGTAACTTCTTGTTTTGAATATTTGAGCAATTTTGAAAAGACTCGGAATAAATACTAATATAAATCTATTCAATAAGTTGTTTGACATGGTCCAAGGATTTTGGGATGGGGATCATCGATACTATAGTCTCGACGGGTAAATGGTTGGTTGATACTAGCAAGTGTTGAACTTGTTAGTATCGACAAGATGATTTTGACTTTCAAGTGCTCCCAGCCGATACTATACCATCGATATTATCCTGGACCCTTCGATACTAATTTCAACTATCCTATCCAAGTGTTTTGAACCACAAACCCATCAATATTAAAAGTACAAAGGCATTCTAAGATTGGGTCTAAGGCTCCATCGATACTATTAGTATCGATGGGTCTTCCTTGAAATGACTAAGTGTTTCACCGATTGTAACATCATCGACACTATCATTTTTATTAGCCATCCTTTCTATATCAAGTTAATTAACAAGATCAAACTAAGTTCAAACGAAAGGCAACAAGTTAGTTACTTCAAATACCTAATGAGTTGATTATATGACCAAAGAAGTCGTTTTAGGTTAAATCATGATTTATTTCATTTTCAAGTCTATAAAACATAATGTCTTTATAACTTAAACATGAATTTTATTATCATAATTTAAAAGGTTAAAAATGAGGTATTTGAAAGAGATTATCAATAACCAGTAAAGGTTACAAGTAACATATGGCATTTTTATAAAGCTTATGCATGAGTTTTTAAAGTAATAAATAGTATTTTAAAATATTATAGCCACATATCTTTAACATAAGTTTAAGTTTTACTTAGTTACGACAAACCTACCAACACACAAAACTTAGGATAAATCTCCTAGTTTATTACCAAATTTTAAAACATGACTTGAAACAAATGCAAATACTTACAGAATAGAACAAAAATCAATGAAACAGAGGTTCAGAACACAAGTAAACTACCAATAACAAGCACGCATAACTGTCAATAAGTAAACCATCCAGCACGACACCGGTGAGTTCATCTGCCCCATTTATAATCTTCTTGGTTTATAACTGCGGGGCTGAGAAGCATGCTTACATATTTTATTTTGACTATAAATTGTATGTTATGGTTTCCAAATTATAATTCCATGTATCAATGATCACCTAGGGTATCTGTAACATCAGTGCCAGAAACGTCACTGGAACAGTGATCTCTACTGTACCATGAACGGTAATCAGGTACGAACTGTATGCTTTTCATTTTATGTCATGTTCAATATAATATGTCATTATCATTTCATGTTATCAAACAGCAAATTCAGAATCATTTCAGAGAAACAAAACTCAGAAAACATGGTTTGCCATTCAGATAATAATCTGGCAACACAGAATCCTCATGTGATTATTTGTTAGGATTTTATTATGTATAAACGTATGTGAGGCTTTACAGAACAAAACAATACGGATGTCGTTACGTGAATGCTAAATCGACAGATTATTCGTATAGGTGACGATCTGTACGAATAAATCTGAAAGTTTAACCTTCTGAAAGATATCCAATAATTAGAAAACAACATTGAATAATATAGTTATCAACGTGTTCGTACGGGTGACGATTCGAACGAATACGCGCGACGACTGTACGATTCGATTTTAAACGGTAATTTAATATTTTTGAAAATTTAAAATAAACGAAAGATATTAGTTAATTTACTAGGAATAACCATCTAAAATAATTTTGTAAATCTTATTTTATAAACCGAGTCGTTCGTTACGAAAATTTCGAAGAACCGGAGTGTTACGCGAAAGCGAACGAACCCGAACAAACCCGAGTATTTTCTAAGCCATTAATGAGGTCATTAACTCCACAACCAAGCACCACCACCAACCCAAAATTCATTCACACATTCATCTGTCTCTCTCTCTACATACTCTCTCTCTCTAAAACTCTAAACTACCTTCTCTCTACAAGAAATCACTCAATTCTCTACCATTTCAAGAATTCTTGGTGTCAAAACGACCACCACACCATGTAGATCAAGGAAGTGCAAGATATTTAAGTTTTTGTCCATCATTTTTGAGGTAAATCTCCTTTTTTATATCTGTTTTTGGTGTAAATATCGACCTCTATAACTCATTGATGTTTAACTGAAGTAAAACACTCATAATCAATTAGATAAACACTTATGAACGACTAGGAAGCTTTAGAAACTGATCTGAAACAGGTTAAGAACGATGAAGAAGATGGTGAATAGCGGGATTTAAAGAGTGCAGGTCAGCAAACCCCCATGGCCGCCGAACCCAAGGTCACGAACCTACCTTTCGGCCGAACCTGCCTCCACCCACGAACCCAGGCATGCTACGAACCTATGTCACTCAAAAACCCTGGATGCCGAACCTCATGCAGCCGAAGCTGGGATGGGACGGACCTCTGCCATGCAAGCCTTAAACATGGCCGAACCTTTCCTCTTGACGAACCCATATACCGCCGACTTATTATCTCAGCCGAACCTCTCCTTGGATGAATCAGAAACATGATTAGCGAACCTAAGTATGCTAAGGAAAAACTTAAAAGGTTTGTTTAACCAAAAGGAAGCAGCGTCTGTAACCATGGCTGAACCCTAGCATCGAATCACATTAGGGAACACCCGAACCTTCAGTTGATGAAGCAAGGGCAGTGAACCTACCCCTTTAGGCGAACCTTGGGGCGAACAGTTAATTGGGCCGAACCTACCCTCACTGCCCATAGGTTCGCTGATCCCATAGCTGTTGGAAATTAGATAGTAACTAAAAACGAAATGGTGATTTAAGGGTGTGAATGCATGAGGACAACACTAGTAGGGGAATGGGAAATTATGCTAGGGTTTCCTTAATAACTAGAAACCATGAGTGAGTTTTGAGTAAGCATGGGTTGACAAACTAAGGATGTCATTAATAAAAAACAATGAAATAGGGTTTGGAACGATAAGGGTTATTTTAAACCTTAATATATCTAAATGATGAAATAAAGTATTGGGTGTTGAGATGGTTATTAACACTTAAACTTTAGGAAAGGATTAATACGGATAATTAACCTAGATAAGTTAATTGCCTATGTCATATTATTCATATAGGTTGAGTTGGGATCGTTTGAAAATCAAAGGCAAACAATGGGCCTAGGTTGGCCCAATGGGGTTAACCCAAGCCCATCATGATAATCACATTTATAGTTTTTTAAAATTAATTATGTTGTAACAAAAGAAAATGTTTTATGAACTTATTTGAATTAAAATAAATGATTTTAAATCTAATTATTTAGTTAATGTAAATTAAATTTAAAACATGTTAATTTAGAAATTGTAATGATTTATTTGTGGGATAATGGTTACAAATGGGTAATTAAGTTAGATTAGTTAAATGAAAATATTAAAAGCACGATAGTAACATTGGGCACTTAGTTGCACATTGAGACTAAATCTTAGACATGACGACAATACGTATACTTATCGTACTCGAATTCTTTTAAAACAACTTAGGGACCGAAGAAAACAAGTCTACAACAATGAGCGCGCATTTTGTGATTAATCATTTGCACAGCAACACAGATGAGTTCATTGCCCCTTTTCTAAACGTTTTTGTTTTCAAACGTGGGGCTGAGAAGCATGCGTAAATTATTTTCGCAAGATTATATTTACTTAAATGCTTTTAGTTAACATATGTTTCATATGTGAAATTGTTATCCTAGAATCTGTCTAGGTATACTTTATACAGGATTTCAAGGTAAGTTATCTATTCAGCATGAGTATATAACTCATTTCCAATCAAAGAACCAATTTCAAAGAACTAAAGATCTAAATCAAAGAACTATTTTCAAAGGTCTATTTCAAAGAACTAACGGACTAAACAAAGAACTTTTTTTGGTGTTGTGTTGTCAAAGAACTAACGATCTATTTCAAAGAACTATGTGCAAAGAACTATTTTAAGGGTTTGACTAGGAAATATCAAAGATATCATGTGCCATTCTCAGGTTTGAAAGATGTCCTAGCTAGACTGATCGAATATGAGACGAATTTTTGATGATATTTACAGTATTCCCTGACTGTTTTGAGGAACATCTGGGAAATGCTCAAAGATAAAATGTGTCAAAGAACTATACGAACTATGGATGGTCTAAAGAACTATAAAAGCCTGTATATCAAAAGATGTTCTAGCTAGACTGATTGATTATAGGTCAATTGTTTGATGAGGTTTACAGATCTCCTTTACTACTAAGAACCCTGATTTAGCGACTAGTCTACTTGAGTTGACCAAAACCCAATCATTTGGTCTTAGATTTTACTAAATGTTTATTTATTTATTTAATTAAGCATTTAAATAATTGTTTCTTCAAATGTTGTGGTTGATCATAATTGTGTGATGAACATAAGGAATCAATAGAGATTCCAAATTGTTGTATTTGCAGGAACAAAAACTGAAGAACTAGTGAGTTAGTGATGGGGGTAAAATGCTTAATTATCATTAACATCACTGCCATATGTGATTTAGTATGTGGTGGGATGTTGGCTGGGCGGGCGGTAAGTTCGACCCTACATATGCCCTATATATAAGCATACTGAATTGGATATTGCAGGTGATGTTAATGAGATTAAGGTTGCTACCCGAGCGTTTAACAAATGTTTTATGTGTATGTAGAACTATGGTGGAATGTAAATGAATGGTAGGTAAAAATGCCTAATTATCATTAACAAAATGTCATATGTGGTTTAGTATGTGGTGGGATGGCGTCTGGGCGAGTTGTAGGCTCGACCCTTTCGTATGCCCTATATATAAGCATACCGAACTGGATATCACAGGTGAAGTTAATGAGGTTAGGGTTTTTACCGAAAAGGGTTACAAAGCTATTTTTCAAATACTAAACAATATGAACTCACCAACCATGTGTTGACTTGATCTTTTTGCATGACTTCTCAGGTGACGAACATGTCAATTAAGAAGCTAAGGCTTTTGGGCTAGGACAACTGACAGAGGACCTATAATTTTTGGACCTGCATACTTTTGGAACATCATTATACAATATATTTTGTATATCTTGTGCAGTTACAAGATAGAAAATTTATGATGTTGATGGTAAATTTATATTGTTAAATTATGAATGATACTGATGTAATTTAACTTTGTAATTGTATTATATTTAGCATTTCTCATTTATATCATGTGCAATGTAAACAATCTGATCATCACGATTATCACGCACGATATCACGCCTCGGGAACCTTCCGCCCGGCGGGGAAACCGATCCGACCCGCCGGCTCGGGGTGTGTCAGATTGGTATCAAAGCCATGGTTATAGAGAAATATAGGTAACTTATTTAAACAGTTTGCCCTAGACTATAACGTAGGGACCCTGCATGTAGAGAACACAGAACTTAAGATTTCATTTGCATTGGGTCTTCTGCATTCGATCATTGCACAAACTGATAATTTTATTGGTTATGATCAGAATGCCGCCAAGAAGACAGACTCCCTCGTTACTTCCACCACCACAGAATTCAGCTCCACACTCCTCAACGCCATCACCAGCTGATTCACCACCTCCTCCTCCTCCTCCTCCATTTAAGCTACCACTTGGTCTGAGCATGACTCAGATACTGGATCCTGCTACCATCGCCCTGGTGACACTACTGAGCAGTCAACTGACTAACCAGCTGAAGGAAGTGATACCGGAGATGCTCAACCGCTTCGAAATGACAGCACCAACACTGGAAACTCATCTGGGGAAGCCAGTGGGAATACTGGCGGTACATCGCATTACTCCTACAAGTCATTTGTTGGTTGTAAGCCGCCAAGCTTTAGCGGGAATGAAGGAGCCGTTCGATTAATTCAATGGATTGAAAATATTGAGACTACTCTGGACCTCTTCAGTTGTCCAGAGCACCACAAGGTTCGCTACTCCGCTGGAACATTCAACAAGCGAGCCTTGACCTGGTGGAACTCTCAGATCAATTCCAGGGGAAGAGAAGAAGCTATGGCGATGACATGGGAAGAGTTCAAGACATTGCTGAGAACCGAGTTTTGCCCTAAGAACGAATTACAGAAACTAGAGGTTGGACTGTCTAACCATGTGATGAAGGGGGCAGACCACATGGGATACACCACCCGTTATCATGAGTTAGTTGCTTTGGTGCCAGACATGGTATCGACTCTGGAGAAACGGATTGACAGGTATATATGTGGGTTACCTGCCTGCATACAAGGATTAGTGGTTGCTGCAAATCCTGTCACAGTGGAGTCAGCTGTTAGTCTATCAAGGAAACTTACTGACCTGATGGTAGCCTCTAGAACGTTGAAGAAAGAGGCCGACTCCGGAAAGAACAAATAAGAGTCGTCCAAGAAAACTCATCATCACCCCAAGAAGAAACAAAAGGTCATCAAGAACTACACAATGGCCACACGTCTCAACCAAGTAGCAGCTGCACCACAAAACCCTAACATAAGACCCTACACTGGTACATTTCCTCTATGTGCCAAGAATCAATATCATCATGCTGCTAATACTCCCTGCAAACAATGTACGGGATGTGGACGAAAGGGCCATTGGGTCAAACACTGTTACCGACCATAAACGAACATGTTACCGAACGTTCACGAACACAAATGAACGAACACGACCTCTGTTCATGTTCGTTCCTTTAACTAAACGAACGAAATTTCTTGTTCGTGTTCGTTCGTTTATTAAACGAACGAACATAAACGAACTTCCGGCCGAACGGTTCACGAACTGTTCGCTGAACGTTCGGTTCGTTTACAGCCCTACTCGTTCCCATGTGAACTCAGGTCCACGTTTTGAATTCCAAAAAAAACTTTGATTATTGGAATCTTGCTTTGTTTGAGCTGTTTGACCTCTCGGTCTATGATTTCAACTGGTTCCTCGATGAATCGTAACTGTTCGTCCACTTGTATTTCTTCAAGTGGTACTACCAATGTCTCATCAGAAAGACATTTCTTTAAGTTCGATACGTGAAAGACATCATGAACTCCACTGAGTTCATCCGGTAGTTGGAGTTGATACGCAACCGAACCAATCTTTTTCAGGATCTCAAAAGGTCCTACGTAACGTGGGCTAAGCCTCCCGCGCTTACCGAATCGTATCACACCTTTCTAAGGTGATACCTTTAGAAGAACTCGGTCTCCTACTTGAAATTCCAATGGCTTGCGAAGTTTGTCAGCGTAACTCTTTTGTCGATCCCGAGCCGCTACCATACGGTTCCGGATTTGAACTATCTTCTCTGTCGTTTCATGTACTATTTCATGACCTGTAATCTGACTGTCACCAATTTCAGCCCAACAAACAGGAGAACGACATTTATGACCATACAATGCTTCAAACGGTGTTGCTTGAATGCTTGTATGATAACTGTTGTTATACGAGAATTCCACTAACGGTAAGTGGTTTTCTCAACTGTCACCAAAATCAATGACACACGCTCGTAACATATCCTCGAGCGTCTGAATCGTACGTTCACTCTGACTGTCGGTTTGCGGATGATAGGCAGTACTCATGTCTAAACTAGTTCTCAATGATTTATGGAGTGATTTCCAAAAGTTTGAAGTGAATCGGGCATCCGGATATGATATGATGGGAATTGGCACGCCATGCCGCGCTACAACTTCCTTGATGTAATGCGGTCGATTTCTCCAATTTATCAGTTTCATCAATTGCCAAGAAGTGTGCATATTTTGTTAAGCGATCGACAATTACCCAGATCGTATCACAACCACTTGGTGTACGGGGTAACTTAGTAATGAAATCCATCGAAATCTGTTCCCATTTCTACATAGGCTTTTCTGGTTGTTGCAGTAAACCAGATGGTTTCTGATATTCAACTTTGACTTTCGAACAAGTCAAACATTTGCTAACGTACTTAGCAATATCAGCTTTTATGTGAGACCACCAATACAGTGCCTTTAAGTCATGATACATCTTGTCTGACCCCGGATGGACTGAGTACCTGGATTTGTTGTGACACCCGGCAATTTCAGGTAAATTGCAACTCTTACATTCTTTACATTTAACATTCATACTTGTTACATTTCATTTAATTATGTTTAATTAGATGAGTTGAACACAAACAACTATCGAATCATACATTGCACATTGGTTTTGGAAACCAAGTGTGGCAAACACAACACTAACACAAAACAATAATTCGGGGAATTATTGAATTGTGTATCACACGTTGATTAGGATTAATCAAGCGTGCAAACACTTCGTTAGACACAAGCACAAACTATCGAAGATAATTCGAGGAATTATAGAAACACACACACACACAAGTCTCACGAACGTTGGTGATCAATCAAACAGGTGCTATTTTATGTTTATGTTCTTAAACATGCATTAGATGTTTAGGATAAATGTTAGGAATCGAGTACGAGCAGAATCGTACCAACGAAATCGAAAAAACAAGAAATTGGACCCGTCGCGGTACGCGACGACCCTATGAAGAAAGGCTTCGCGGTACGCGGCGCAAACCGGTAGTCAAGACTCCCGAATTCCATCGCGGTACGCGGCGAAGGATTTTGATCGGCCTCCGCGGTACGCGAAGGCCATGCAAATCAAAATTTTTATAAAAACCAACCCATTTCATTTCAGTCGAATTTCTTCACATTTCTTCCGATCTTCTACTCATATTCTCGACCAAAACACTCTGAGATCACACCCCAAGCATCTGGAATCAATCTAGGAGATATCCATATACATTTTCTTGATGATTTGAAGCTTGAAGAAGGTGTTAGAAGCCATCGAGAAGCTTGGAGAAACCATCAATCCACTGGAACTCCAACATCAGTAGCTATCCCCACTGGAATCTAGCATCTAAGGTAGTTCCTTATGTTTATCTATAGTTAGATCGCACATGCAAGGGCTAAAAACCCACATGGAACTCCATATGATTATTGTGCTCGAATTGGTTGGTGATTTGATGTGTAGATGTTGTAGATTTACTGATTTTAGTGTTTAGTGATGTTAGATTTGAGTTTGATTTAGTTATTGTTTGATTTGGTGATGTTTTGGTACACTTGCCATAAAAGGAAACTTTTATGTTGCAAGTCTTGGACTTGTGATGATCTAGACATGTTAGACATGTCTAGATGTTGTTAAATTTGTATTGGAGTGTTTAGAAACACATTTGGATATTTGATTTTGTCGAAATCATGGTTTTATAGAAACTTACTAAAAATGGAAACTTTTATAAACCAAAAGAGGGCTTTTGATGTTTTAAAGGGTTTTGATGAACTTTGATTATTGAAATATGGTTAGAAATGATTTCTAAGCATATTGGAAACTTTGATTTGTGAAAACGAGCTTTCAAACCGACACTTACTATTTTAGGAAACTTTATTTGGGCAAAACGGCGTATATGATGATTTATGCGCCGACAATGTGTTTTAAATGTTAAAACATGATTTTATAAACATATTATTGGTATTAACTTTATGAAATGGGATTTCGTAACCACACTTTTCTAAATTGGAAACTTTCTAAAAATGGTAACTTAGGTGATTAGAGTCATAGGATGCATTTTGGTGTCTTATGTGCACTAAGGCACATAAACACAACAATCGTGTCACCAACGATTCATCGAGTCTCACTAGTTAACACACGCACTCGGTTGAGCACACTGACACTTGGAGTTGTATGGGATACAACACAACACAGAACACATACTCACACCTATATGGTTATAGGTGCCTACTAGCAGGATTGCTAGCTTTCGCAGACGCGAACCCACAATCACACCGGAACTGCTTAACAGGTGAGTTCACGGCCCCTTTTTACTTTTTCTACCTTTGGGGGAGAAAACATTGCATGATAAACTGTTTTTGGAAAACAACTCATTTTATTCACGTATGGACATGCTTTATCACTATATGTATATGTGTGGACCACATCACAACTAAAAGTCCTCGCGATACTCCACGGGCCATTTGTAGCGCGTAGCGCCTAGTTTGGTAATCTTGAATAGTACTATTTGGGCCCGACAAGCCCCACCCATCGCGCCTGGGAGGCCAACCCGACTGTAGGTCGGAATGGGTGCAATATTGACCAACACTTTGCCATTGTCTTGTGATGGACATGGCGGGAGGCACAACTGTCAGCTTCGGTACGACCCCCGCATATAATATAACTGTATTGACTAGCTATCAATCGATACTGCATTGTAATGATACGTCGATAACAACTGTTACTTTAAACATTGGATGTTTATTGCTTATGAAAAACCTGTGCTCTCACCAATCATTGTGTTGACCCTTTTACTCGCATGTTTTCTCAGGTAACTAAGGCACGCGCACCAGGAATAGGATGCTAGGCTGGAGTCGCATGCATCTGTTTAAGTGTCTTAGTCTACCAAACATTAATTAACATTTTGTTATGTTATTTGATGTATTGTTAAACAATTTAAATCGTTTCCGCAGATTATGAATGTTAAACTGATTTGTTAAATTATACTTTACTTCCGCAACTCTGATATTACTAAACTGTTTTATCCAAATTAATGGATGTACGTGCGTAACCAGACATATAGGTCTCGCATGTTGTGTGACCGGAGACTGCGATCCTGACAAATCTGCCGCCGCTCGCGCCCTGGAAGGGACGGGATTTCTCGGGGTGCGACATTTGTGCACTTCATCCATCACGAGCTCCCTTAGCCCACCACGCAAGGATATCCAGTCTTGTCAGGTAAGTCAGTATGTATCGTCAACATAAGTGCGCGAACACGTCTTGTTGATGTGTCTTTTCTGCTTAAAGCATCAGTTACCACATTAGCTTTTCCCGGATTATACTTGATCGCGCATTCATAGTCATTCAACAACTCGACCCACCGTCGCTGTCTCATATAAAGCATCAAAGATATGTTGTAAACTCTTATGATCAGTGTAAATGGTACACTTGGTTCCATATAAATAATGCCTCCATATTTTCAAAGCAAATACCACTTCTCCTAACTCCAAGTCATGAGTAGTGTAATTCTTTTCGTGTGGTCGAAGTTGTCGTGAAGCGTAAGCAATCACTTTATCACGTTGCATCAACACACATCCCAAACCCTGGGCAGATGCATCACAATACACCACAAAGTCTTCCGTCCCTTCCGGTAAGGACAGAATCGGTGCACTGCAGAGTTTCTGTTTCAATAGCTGGAATGCAGCTTCCTGTTTATCCGTCCTGTTGTACTTCGTTCCTTTGTGAGTAAGAGCTGTAAGTGGGTGAGCGATCTTTGAGAAACCTTCAATGAATCGTCGATAATAACCCGCCAAACCTAGGAATTGCCGTACCTTGGTAGGGGTCTTTGGTGCTTCCCAACTTTTAATCGCTTCAATTTTCACTGGATCAACATGTATGCCCTTTTCATTGACTATATGACCCAAAAATTGAACTTCTCGCATCCAGAAGTCACATTTCGAGAACTTAGCGTACAGTTGCTCTTGTTTCAATAATTCTAACAGCAATCGAAGATGTTAAGCGTGCTCCTCCTCAGTCCGGGAATAGATGAGAATGTCATCAATGAAAACAATGACAAACTTATCAAGATAAGGTTTACAAACACGATTCACGATATCCATGAATACAGCTGGAGCGTTTGTCAACCCAAATGGCATGACCAAGAATTCGTAATGGCCATAGTGCGTTCTGAAGGCAGTCTTAGGAATATCTTCTTCCTGTACTCTGAGTTGATGATAACCCGATCTGAGATCAATCTTCGAGTAGTAACTCGATCCTTGCAATTGATCGAACAGATCGTCAATTCTAGGTAACGGATACCGGTTTTTGATGGTAACCTTGTTCAGTTCCCGGTAATCAATTCACATCCGGAAAGTCCCATCCTTTTTCTTGACAAATAAGACTGGGGCTCCCCACAGTGAAAAGCTAGGTCATATAAAGCCCTTATCCAACAACTCTTGCAGTTGTGTAGATGACTCTTGCATCTCAGATGGTGCAAGTCGATAAGGTGCTCTAGCTATTGGTGTTGTGTCTGGTGTAAGTTCAATTCGGAATTCTACTTGTCTGGTAGGAGGAAATCCCGATAAATTTTCTGGAAACACTTCAGGAAAATCACGAACCACCAGAATGTCTTCAATTTGCTCCTCAGCTACAGGTTTTCCAGTTATAAGTGCTACAAGACGCAGTGGCTTACTGCTCTTCTCACCTTGTACATTCATTGTCTCTCCATGTGGGAGAGATATACACACAATCTTTTCATGACATATAATTTCAGCCTATTGTTTCGACAACCAGTCCATGCCAATGACAACATCAAAACTGCCTAAGGCGGTAGGCATAAAGTCAATGTCATGTATCTGACCCATCAAGTCAACAACTAACTTATCATCAGCTAGTTCTATAGCGTATGGGTTTTCTAAAGCAGTAGAACTAACACTTAGCAATTTACAAAATTTGCTAAATACAAAACCCTGATATGCACCTGTGTTAAATATCAATAAGACAGAATGATTATTCAAGAGGAACGTACCCGTAATGACGTTGGGATCTTCCCGTGCCTGACGTCCTCCAATCATAAAAGCCCTGTTCTAAGCAACATTTGTGTTGTTGTTGCTGTTTCCTTTTGTAGTTATGTCATTAGCCCTTCTTTTCTTGAGTTGTGGGCACTTCTTCTTGAAATGTCCAGGTATGCCACACTCAAAACATCCTTTCTGTATGTTGCTCCGGTTGAGTGAGCTTGCATGTAGTTCCCCTCGACAGTCTTTTGCTACGTGACCCATATTTCTGCATCGCTGACATTGGTACTTGTCACATTGATTCCTAAAGTGATGAAATCCACATTTGTTGCACTTTGGATATTTACCGTTATACCCTCCTGATGAATGTTGGTTATTGTTTGGATTGTGATGAGTCTTGTTGGATTCCTGCTTGCGGTTCTGATGGAATGACTGCTGAGTGAAACTCTTGGAATCAATGTTATCCCATTTTCTTTTGTGGTCTCCCACCTTAGCTGCTACTGTTTGTTTGGGTAATGTTCCCCGTTGCATCGCTTGAGCAGTCAGTTGGTGTGCCAGTTGAACAGCTTGCTGTATGGTAGTAGGATTTGCAGATGTGATCAATTCTCGGATCTGAGATACCAGCCCTCCAATGTATCTCTTGATCCACTTGCTAGGCGGGGTTGCCCGGTGCGGTAAAAGTCTTGCTGATTGCTGGAATCGAGTAGTGTATTCCTCAATATTAGAACCTTTCATCTTGAGTTGCCAGTATTCATCCTCAAGTTTTTGCATTTCATTACGGGGACAATACTCCTCCTGCAACAGGATTTTGAATCCGTTCCAAGTAAGGGCATTGGCTGCATTCAAGCAGAGTGTCTGTACGTTAGAGTTCCACCATGTCAAGGCTGAACCCTCCAAAGTACCAATAGCGTATCTGACCTTGTTTTCTTCCGGAGAATTGCACATCTCAAACACCGATTCTGACTGTTCAATCCATCGAAGCAGTCCAATAGCTCCTTCCAATCCTTTGAAATTACGTGGTTTACAGTCCAAGAATGTCTTGAACGTGCACATTTGTGGGTTTACCAGTCCCCCCGTTGGATCATATGGTCCTGCTTGGTGTGCTTGCGTATAGTTTGTGAGTGTCTTGGTAATTCGAGTGTTAATAAGTGCCTCAAGTTCCGTTGCGGTCATGTTAATGTTTTCTCCAACCATGATCTTTGATAATTACAAATATACATAGTGAGACTACACCCATCGCATAATCATCATTCATGCATAAAGTAAATGTAACACATTACCATAGCCATTAAGGTAACAATTCTTAATCATTTATGATAAACTAGTGCTTACAATTGTTTGTCAAAGAGATGCAAAACAACTAAACACGAAATCTACTTTTATGAGTACAACCCACTCATATAAGTTTGTTAACTAGTAAATAAATGAAATGACTAGATTCCATCGTTTGGTGGACCAACAGTTGATGATGAATCTTCCAGTTCTGCTAGACCAGTCACTGCACCATGCTGGTAATGCATATGCCCAGTGATGAGGGTCATGGCCTCCCAGCCAAGTCTCTCACCATATTGGCTTCAGTCACCGCTGCACCAACCTGTGCGTTGGCTTCCTCAGCCCTTTCCTCGGCTACAGCTACACGTAACTCAGTAGTTTCTAGTCGTGCAGTGAGTTCGAGGATCGTCCCTTGCATCATCCAGATCGTTTCCACCAAATTTGCCTGTGCCTCATTAGTCCTAACCAACTCCCTAGTGAGGTTATCCCACATCTGTGTCAGCCAGTTGTTATTTTCAAGCAACTTTGTGATCATCCCTGCTACTTCCCGCATGTTGCGGATTTCACGCTCCATGCGTGCAACAAAAGCAACAAATGCCTGTTCCAGTGGGTATCCAAGAGCAGGTAACGTCCAAAGGCTATTAGCAGTGTTGGCAGTTGGTGGTGGTGGCACCCGTTCTTCACGCACCCAGCTGCGTATGAGGTCAGGAAACCATTTCCAATATTGGTTGTCCCCCCTTTGTCGAACATGTGTTTCCTCCCCATAGTGGATTGTATCATCCGCTAATTCGATCCTCCTTGTCATGATGTCTGACAATGCTACAATTTGTTCCTTAGTGTGAGTAGGTGTAGATGATGCTGCCATATCTGTTACATAATACCATATATAATAGCTATGCAACTATCGTATAAGCAAGTGTCTAATGTCTAACAGTTATAGTCTAAGTCTACAAAATGCAAACCTAGTTCGCTATAACCAATGGCTCTGATACCAATCTGTCACACCCCCAAATTTCGACTAACGGAATCATACCGTTTGGGAAGTGACAAACCAGGATCTCAGATCATTAGACATAGCAAAGACCTCTATATGCTTTTCAAACATAAACTTTGGTCTTAGTTGTAAAATTTCAGAGTTTTAACATTGCGGAAGCGTTTGTAAAAGTAAACCAATATCATGTTTACCACAAATGTTAATTACAATGTCAATGTTTTAAATAACCAAATTCAAAACAACTGTAATGTAATTGATGCATGAGACTCGATCTCCTAGTCGCTGCCTGCTGAATCTCGTACCTTAGCGCCATGAGAAAAAATGCAAGTATAGTCAACACAAAGGTTGGTGCACACACATGTTTATCAAAATAAACATAACTGTTTGAAACAACTGTTTGAAATCATATGTTTGTTGATCACATAACACACATTGCATAGTCATGATAGCTAGTCATTGTACTATTTACATAAGCGGTCGACACCGAAGCTGAGTGTATGAATGTTTGATAGCCTTTTCCCTATTGTCTAGCATAAACAATAGTAATGTTTGTATGGCCAGTTAAACACCTGCGTAGATCCCATCTACCAAGTGAGGTTTGTCAAACCCAATAGATCTATCTTCAACTACCACGCTTTGCACTACGGCAAACTAAACGGTTCGATAATGTTAGGCTTTGTAATGCTATGTTTGCACTTATAGTAAACAACTAACTCATGCAAGTGATATGTGTCTAAAAGTGTTTGTTTGTGCATGTTTTCTCCCCCAAAACAGTAAAAGTAGAAAAGGGGCTGTGTACGCACCTTTGATAATGAACAGAATGATCAACACACGTGAATTCGCGTAGAAAATCCTCTACGAAGAATCTGTGTTTAACAATAACGTTGTGTTATTCGGGATGCCGTTTTGTGTTTGAAATCATATACGTGTCAACACACGTGTGTTAGATTGTTAGAAATGCACATACAAAAGTGTACGTGAATTTGTGTTCGTTTGTTTAAATCATATAAACATACACCATTATGTTTATATACACGTAAATATACGCGACCATGATTCTTGGTCAAAATATAAATTTTATTGTTTTATTTTGTTCAAAGTTAAATTCTGGTTCTAACGAAACTGAAACGAGTTAAAACGGAGTTCAAACAAAGGAATTTTGGTTTAAAAACTAAAATTTGTTTTAAATTTCAAAAAACTGTAAGAGGCAGGGTTCGAACCCCTGACCTCCTGGACCGAACATCACGCTCAAACCAATCCGGCTAACTCTGATTTCGCATTAGAACCCCGTTTTAATTGTTTTTAACCACCAACTCTCGGGTTCCCCTCTTTGAAACCCTTGACCGAACCCAATTAGTTCCCGATTTGAACCTAATCGACTACTAGACCATGGGGCTATTACTCCACAGGTCTAAACGAGTTTACCCATGGTCTCAATTCGTTAAAGCAATTAACAGAATCAACACAATGATGTCTAAAAGGTTTCGAACTCATGTACCAACGTTTACAATTTGATTTAATCAATTTCGTTTAGATTGATCTGAAAAATCATATGGTTCTCATTCATAATGGAATTTCGAAATTGTCTATGCTAATTAATTTGAATATCAAGTTCATCTAGATTGAAATCCCCAATTCGTTTTTCTTGAGGAGCCCTAGAATTCGAAATCAATAGATTCGTGTTTATTTCATAAAATTGACATATGGTTTAGCTTAGTCGAAGGTTTCTGAAACTACTAGTATAGTTTAATTTGATTTTAGAACCCCCCTCGATCGATAACCCCAAAACGTTTTTCCTTGAAAACCCTAGAATTCGAAATCCACCAATTCGTTATAATTTGATTAAATTGTCATAGGTATTTCGTTTAACAAGTAATTCCGAAGCTACATATATAATTTAATTTGATTTGTAAACTTGTTTTGTTAAAAACCCCCAAACCGTTTCATTTCAAGAACCCTAGTATTCAAATTCATACTATTCGTTGTTAGAACACAAAATTGATAAATGGTTTTGCTTAGTCGGCACTTTTAGGTTTTGTGTGGATCTAATTTTACCTGTTTTGGTCTAGAATTGATGAAGTTCGACTAGTAGCTTGATTTCGGCCGACTCCCGATCGATTTCTTCGATCCGATGCTTCTGAGATCAAATTTTTGAGTGCTTTATCTCCTAAAGGTGCCAATTTACTTGTATGAATTTTTAATTGGGCAAAATTTGATCAACTTGTGTGGATGTTATAGCCTACGACTTCGGTTTCGACATTTAGGTTATTAATTGGCTTCAATTCGATCATTGATGGGTTAATAACTGCTGATAATCGTTGATCACCATAAATGTGATGATTATTGACAGCTTAATTCGGTTATTAACAAGGATTTAGTGCTAATTTCCAATTTCACTAACCACTTGACCGAATTTTGACTTGTAAAAGTCAAAATTGATGTTTACAATCTTTTACAAGTTTAATTCTTGTAATTTGAATAGTTTGGGACTGATTTTGTTTAATTCTAATCCCTCTAGTTTGGTTTCGTATTATCATCTCATTTCCGTTAGTTTCCTGCTAAGGATGTTAACCCGAAATTGTCGGATTGTCACAGCAGGAACTGTCCAACCAGTTACAGGAGTTACTTGATAAAGGTTTATCAGACCGAGCTATTCACCTTGGGGAGCTCCGGTTTTGTTCGTGAAGAAGAAAGACGGATCGTTTCGAGTGTGCATAGACTACCGCGAGTTGAACAAATTAACCATCAAGAATTGGTTTCCATTGCCGAGAATTGATGACTTGTTTGACCAACTGCAAGGAGCCCAATAATTTTCAAAGATTGACTTGCGGTCTGGATATCATTAGCTCAGAGTTCAAGACGAGGATATATCGAAGACATCGTTTCGAACCAGATACGGGCATTACGAATTCATGGTGATGCCTTTCGGATTGACGAATGCACCAGCGATTTTCATGGACCTCAGGAACCGAGTGTGCAAGCCGTACTTGGATCAGTTTGTCATTGTCTTTATTGATGACCACCTGATTTATTCCAAGAGCAAAAAGAAGCACGAGCAACATCTTAGGAAGATCTT
Organism: Mikania micrantha; assembly: GCA_009363875.1. Classification (NCBI taxonomy): domain Eukaryota; kingdom Viridiplantae; phylum Streptophyta; class Magnoliopsida; order Asterales; family Asteraceae; genus Mikania; species Mikania micrantha. The sequence goes on along the minus strand of CM018687.1, from coordinate 18,732,410 downwards.
GGAGCTGTTGAAGGAAAGAAACTTTATGCCAAATTCTCTAAATGTGAATTTTGGCTAAGAGAAGTTCAATTTCTGGGTCATGTAGTCAACAGCGAGGGAATACACGTAGACCTTGCCAAGATTGAAGCGATAAAGAATTGGGACACTCCGAAGACACCTACGGAGATACAGTCTTTTCTGGGATTGGGGGGTTATTATAGAAGGTTTATATCAAACTTTTCTAAGATAGCTTTGCCTCTCACTAAGCTAACCCATAAAAGTGAACCGTTTGTCTGGGAGCAGAAATAAGAATATGCGTTTCAGATGTTGAAACAGAAGTTATGTGATGCTCCAATTCTATCTCTCCCAGAAGGATGTGATGACTTTGTTGTTTATTGTGATTCCTCCCGTCAGGGACTTGGTTGCGTACATATGCAACGGGACAAAGTTATCGCATATGCTTCAAGACAGTTAAAGATTCATGAGAAGAACTACACTACTCATGATCTGGAACTGGGAGTAGTAATCTTCGTATTGAAGATTTGGAGACATTCTTTATATGACACCAAGTGTACCATATATACTGATCACAAGAGTCTGCAACACATTTTTGATCAGAAGGAACTCAACATTCGACAACGTCGTTGGGTGGAACTTCTGAATTATTATGATTGTGTAATCAAGTGCCATCCGGGAAAGGCGAACGTTGTAGCTGATGCCTTGAGCCGGAAGGAAAGGGTCCAACCCTTGCGTGTCTGAGCAATGGGAATGACTTTGCAGATGAGCTTACGAGACAAGATTATTCAAACCCAACAAGAATCAGTTGATCGAGGAAATCCGAAGAAAGAACTAGACTGTGGAGCAGAGAAACAATTTGACACTAAGCCTGATGGAGTGATCTACTACCTGGAGCGTATATGGATTCCGGCGGTAGACGAATTGAGAAAGCTTATCTTTGATGAAGCACACAAGACTAAATACTCTGTTCATCCAGGCGTCGATAAAATGTACCAAGACTTGCGTGGATTTTATTGGTGGCCGGGAATGAAGAAAGACATAGCTGAGTATGTCAGTCGGAGTCTAACGTGTGCGAAAGTAAAGGCGGAACACCAGAAGCCATCAGGTTTACTGGAACAGCCTGAGATTCCGCTCTGGAAGTGGGAACGAATAGCTATGGACTTCATTACCATGCTACCCCGCACTTCCAGTGGTCATGATACAATTTGGGTGATCATTGATAGTTTGACCAAATCTGCTCACTCTTGCCAATGAGTGAGACCTTCACGATGGATAAACTGGCGAGACTGTATATCAATGAGATAGTGGTACGCCATGGTGTGCCATTGTCTATCATTTCTGATAGACAGCAGATTCACATCAAGGTTCTGGAAATCATTACAGAAATCTCTAGGGACGCAACTAAATCTGAGTACAACTTACCATCCACAAACGAACGGTCAAAGCGAAGGTACAATTCAGACCCTGGAGGACATGTTGAGAACCCTTGTGTTGGATTTCGGTGGGAATTGGGATTCTCATTTGCCACTGATTGAATTCTCCTACAACAACAATTATCACAGTAGCATCGGATGTGCACCATTCGAGGCTTTGTATGGTCGAAAATGTCGATCACCGATCTTTTGGACTATAGTTGGAGACAACCGTATAACTAGGCCAGAGCTTATTCAGGAGACTACTGACAAGATTGCCCAGATTCAACAAAGATTGCAAGCTACAAGAAGCAGACAGAAAAGCTACGCCGACAAACAGCGTAAGCAGTTGAAATTCCAAGTGGAAGATCGTGTCATGTTGAAGGTATCCCCATGGAAAGGTGTAGTACACTTTGTAAGGAAAGGCAAGTTAGCACCATGATACGTGGGACCGTTCGAGATCATCAAGTGTATTGGTCATGTGGTGTATAGACTGAGATTACCAGATGAACTCAGTGGTGTACATGACGTGTTTCACGTCTCGAACTTAAAGAAATGCCTTGCTAATGACTCACTTGTCATATCGATCGAAGAAATTCAAGTGGACGAGCAATTACATTTTATTGAGGAACCTTTGGAGACTATGGAAAACAAAGTTAAGCAACTAAGGTGAAGCCATATTTCGATTGTAAAGGTTCGATGGAACTTAAATCGCGGACCCGAGTTTACTTGCGAACGTGAAGATCACATGAAGTTAAAGTATCCCCAACTGTTTACAGAGGAAGCCGTACCTGATAACAACTTTTAAATTTCGGGACGAAATTTATCTAACAATGGGAGACTGTAACATCAGTGTCGAAAACGTCATTGGAACATTGATCTCTACAGTACCATGAACAGTAATCAGGTAGGAACTGTATGCTTTTCATTTATGTCATGTTCAATATCATATGTCATTATCATTTCATATTATCAAACAACAAATTCAGAATCATTTCAGAGAAACAAAACACAGAAAACATGGTTTGCCAGTCAGATAATAATCTGGAAACACAGAATCATCATGTTATTATTTGTTAGGATTTTATTATGTATAAACGTAAGTGAGGCTTTACAGAACAAAACAACACGGATGTCGTTACGTGAATGCTAAATCGACGGATTATTCGTATAGGTGACGATCTGTACAAATAAATCTGAAAGTTTAACGTTCTGAAAGATATCCGATAATTAGAAAACAACATTGAATAATATAGTTATCAACGTGTTCGTACGGGTGACGATTCAAACGAATACGTGCGGCGACTGTACGATTCAATTTTAAACGGTAATTTAATATTTTTTGAAAATTTAAAATAAACGAAAGATATTAGTTAATTTACTAGGAATAACCATCTAAAATGATTTTGTAAATCTTATTTTATAAACCGAGTCGTTAGTTACGAAAATTTCGAAGAACCGGCGTGTTACGCGAAACCGAACGAACCCGAGTATTTTTTAAGCCATTAATGAGGTCATTAACTCCACAACCAACCACCACCAACCCAAAATTTATTCACACATTCGTCTCTCTCTCTCTACATACTCTCTCTCTCTCTAAAACTCTAAACCACCTTCTCTCTACAAGAAATCACTCAATTCTCAATTATTTCAAGCATTCTTAGTGTCAAAACGACCACCACACCACGTAGATCAAGGAAGTACAAGATATTTAAGTTTTTGTCCATCATTTATGAGGTAAATCCCCGTTTTTATTTCTTATTTTGGTGTATATATTGACCTCTATAACTCATTGATGTTTAACCAAAGTAAAACACTCATAATCTCTTAGATAAACACTTATGAAAGATTAGGAAGCTTTAGAAACAGATCTGAAATAGGTTAAGAACGATGAAGAAGATGGTGAATAGCGGGATTTCAAGAGTGCGGGTTGGCGAACCCCCATGGCCGCTGAACCCAAGGTCACGAACCTACCTTTTGGCCGAACCTGCTTCCACGCACGAACCCAGGCATGCTACGAACCTATGTCACTCACAAACCTGGATGCCGAACCTCATGCAACCAAAGCTGGGATGGGACGAACCTTTGCCACGCAAGCCTTGAACATGGCCGAACCTTTCCTCACGACGAACCCATATACCGCCGACTTATTATCTCAGCCGAACCTCTTCTTGGATGAATCATAAACATGATTAGCGAACCTAAGTATGCTAAGGGAAACTTAAAGGTTTTTTAACCAAAAGGAAGCCGCGTCTGTAACCATGGCCGAACCCAAGCATCGAATCACGTTTGAGAACACACGAACCTTCGGTTGATGAAGCAAGGGCAGTAAACCTACCCCTTTAGGTGAACCTTGGGGTGAACCGTTAATTGGGCCGAACCTACCCTCGCTGCCCATAGGTTCACTGATCCCATAGCTGTTGGAAATTAGATAGTAACTAAAAACCAAATGGTGATTCAAGGTTGTGAATGCATGAGGACAACACTAGTAGGGGCATGGGAGATCATACTAGGGTTTCCTTAATAACTAGCAACCATGAGTGAGTTAGCATGGGTTGACAAACTAAGGATGTCATTAATAAAAAACAATGAAATAGGGTTCGGAACGATAAGGATTATTTTAAACCTTAATATTTCTAAATGATGAACCAAAGTATTGGGTGTTGAGATGGTTATTAACACTTAAACTTTAGGAAAGGATTAATACGGATAATTAAACTAGATAAGTTATTTGCCTATGTCATATTGTTCAAAGAGGTTGAGTTGGGATCGTTTGAAAATCAAAGGCAAACAATGGGCCTAGGTTGGCCCAATGGGATTAACCCAAGCCCACCATGATAATCACATTTATAGTTTTTTAAAATCAATTATGTTGTAACAAAAGAAAATGTTTTATGAACTTATTTGAATTAAAATAAATGATTTTCAATCTAATTATTTAGTTAATGTAAATTAAATTTAAAACATGTTAATTTAGAAATTGTGATGATTTATTTGTGGGATAATGGTTACAAATGGGTAATTAAGTTAGATTAGTTAAATGAAATATTAGAAGCACGATAGTAACATTGGGCACTTAGTTGCACATTGAGACTAAATCTTAGACACGACGACAATACGTATACTTATCGTACTCGAATTCTTTTAAAACAACTCAGGGACCGAAGAAAACTAGTCTACAACAATGAGCGCGCATTTTGTGATTAATCATTTGCACAGCAACACAGGTGAGTTCATTGCCCCTTTTCTAAACGTTTTTGTTTTCAAACGCGGGGCTGAGAAGCATGCGTAAATTATTTTCGCAAGATTATATTTACTTAAATGCTTTTACTTAACATATGTTTCATATGTGAAATTGTTATCCTAGAATCTGTCTAGGTATACTTTATACAGGATTTCAAGGTAAGTTATCTATTCAGCATGAGTATATAACTCATTTCCAATCAAAGAACTAATTTCAAAGAACTAAAGATCTAAATCAAAGAACTATTTTCAAAGGTCTATTTCAAAGAACTAACGGACTAAACAAAGAACTATTTTCGGTGTTGTGTTGTCAAAGAACTAACGATCTATTTCAAATAACTATGTTCAAAGAACTATTTTAAGGGTCTGACTGGGAAAAATCAAAGATAGCATGTGCCATTCTCAGGTTTGAAAGATGTCCTAGCTAGACTGATCGAATATGAGATGCATGTTTGATGATATTTACAGTATTCCCTAACTGTTTTGAGGAACATCTGGGAAATGCTCATGAAGTCCTATATCTCAGGAAGTCTTAGCTATACTTTTTGGATATAGGCCAAATGTGCGAACAAAACAAGAACGAAACAAGACAAAACAAGACGAAGCAAGAAGTCCTATATCTCATGAAGTCTTAGCTATACTTGTTGGATATAGGCCAAATGTGTGATGATATTTCCAGAATTCACTAAGTTGGTCTTAATTTCATTTGATTTTAAGACATTTAAACTTAAATTTCTATATCCTATGTGTTAACTGTTTTAAATCCTTTAAAACAGGTTTATGGGTAAATATTTGAATGACAAGGTTTGGTGATAAACCTTTGAAGAGTCAAAAACATGTGTGAAATGCCAAACACATTTAAATATCAAATTGTGAGACTATGAGATGGTAAAATGAAAATGATGGGTTTATTATTATATTGTTCCAATTACATCACTGTGATCATGTTCCATAAGAATTCCAATGCGTTAAGTCCCTTCTATTTAGTTCGTTTACCATTAAGTGGCATAGGCCAGAACTGACGGTAACGTAGTGGTACCATAAGTTTGACAAACTTCCGGCGAGGAGGTCGGCATGTTATGCGTATTCTAGGAGACTATATTTGCCAGTGTCATATGATCGGTAACAGGGCGACACACGTAAGGTTTGGTAAACGGCCACATGGGTGATGCTAATAAGACAAAATATAATAATAAACTTGTAACTTCTATTTGGGAGTCTAACAAAGAACGAGTTTTCCTTCGGGTCAGCCAAACTTTTGTTAGATGCAAATGGTTGTTAAGTATGCCTAAAACTTATAACTTATATTTGGAAGACTAGTAGACCTGGTTTTGCTCAGTTACAAATAGTGGGTATCTTATATATATTCCTATATTTCTTGAGTAATGACAATTGTGGGAGATTGCGAATGTGCGTGAAGAGCGGATGCCTTAGTTTCCATTAAGGACATGCTCGTGTCTTATCAAGGGCGTGGTGGGTTGGTGGATAGGCTTGACCCTACGTATGCTCTGTATAAGCGATAGTTGGTTAGACGGGAGGATGTCAGCAGTGAGGTCTAAGGTGAAAACTAGGGCATTGTGTGTAATGTCATAAAACTTAATTCCAAACCTCTTTACTAAAGCAACGGGCTGAGCTCGAGTCATAACATTAATTTGGAATTTAATTTCCTCATCTGGTGGAAATGACTTAGCGAAGGGCATGTAGTATAGATCCCTTGAACTGTCAAGATCCGAACTTTATCAGGTCAATCAACATTAAATGATACTAATATGTGCGGAATCCATGTTAGAAGATATAAATGTAATTAAAAATTTAATTTCTATTATAAAAATGGGAACTTTGTACAAACGAATTCAATGCGTCTAGAAGTGTCTGCCTCGGGATTCGCAACCCTAGAGCAGTGATTTATACTACCCTATGAGTACTCGAACCTATGTACATGAAATTTACATGTACTCGAAATACATAATACACGAAATGTGCAAAACGTGGTCTTCATTTTGTCTTGACTTGATTTTGTCAGTCTTTGTCTTCGGATTGGGCTCTACAAACTCCCCCTAGACTGATGAAATCAATTGATAGCAAGTGTGACTTGATGAGGACCTGCAGCAACATAAAGCCTGTGAGCCATCGCCAACGCAACGACTTGTGTGAATGGCTTAGCCTCCTGATCATAACCGCCATAGGTGCGTATGGGGTTCTTGTGAAGTATGGTCATGTCACCCTTTCCGAACATAAGCAAGTCCACAGGGTCCAGAAGAATATAGTCTTCTGACTTGTCTCGCACAATAACTGATGCAAAAGTAATCTCAGTGAAGTACCAGAAGGTGAAGTTCTGGAGCGAGTTATTAGGCATTGAGTGAACTGGGACTGCTTTCTTTGTCTTTGGCGGAGGATACTTGACATAAATTCATGGCTCTTTCTTAATAGGATCCAAAATTAACTTGGACACAAAGCGTCTTCCCTTTGTTGTCTTCATCACTTTGAAGTCTTTATCGCATTGATCATTTAAGAACTTGGCATACAGCTCAGCCTGACTGTCGTTGGAGAGGTTGATGAATACGACATTGTTGATACTCCTCAAATCATTCTCTGGCATTAAGAAGAAGTCTTGTGGTCTTTTAAGATAATCCAAATTTCCATTAAACCCCTTGATCAGGTATAGCTTCTTGTCATGACCATACATTAGGGGTGTTCAAAATATCCGAAACTCGAAAAAATTCGAAATCCGAATCGTATCCGAAACCCGAAAAAACCATATCCGAAATCTTTTTCGGGTTATTCGGGTCGGATAATATGATTTTAGTTTCGGGTCGGGTTTCGGATATGCAAAAAGTGGTTTTTTTCGGGTCGGATGATATGATTTTGAACACCCCTACCATACATCCAGCTAACGATTGTGGATTTGTCGTTGAGGACTGCAAAAAGGTCTTTGGAGCTGGCAATGTTTGTGACATCGTTATTCTCCATCTCTTCATCCTTTTCTGTGGAGATCCAACTCTATTGCACCTCAGTTGGAGCAGGAGTTCAATTATTCTTTCTGTCAAACCAGCTCTCAATAACCGTCTCGAAAGAGGTGACCTCCTGTCCTTGGGCATCGTCGTATTTGTGAGCATACAAATAGTCTACATATGGGTCTGTGGAGATGTTACTGAGTATAATGTTTTCTCGTTCTTCTTCCAAAGATGCTTCTAAGGAAGATCCAAGTAACTCTCCACACTCCTATTCACACACTACGTCAAACACGGAGTCCATAGAGACATCTGTGAACATGTATCCAAATCCTTCATTCGTCATATCTTCACCGAAACCCTCAAAGTGAAAGTCTTCTGGAACCCCAAATAAGTCATCATATTCGTCTATGGGTTTGCCAAAGAAGGATTTCCGGTATCATCGCCGCACTGATCATCGTTGGGCTCGTCATCTTTCTTTCTCGGGCCATCAATTTGCCCTGATTATCACCTTTATCATCACCATCATCATCATCATTATCATCCTTTTTCTCTTCATCACCAAACCTCTTATCATCATCATCCTTCTTGTCATCATCATTTTCATCATTCTTCTTTTCATCTTCAACGACGTTCTCTTCATGAACAGCCGGCTTGGATCCTTTATTTGCTTTTATTTTTTCTTCAGCTCTGCGTTCTCTTTCTTCAAGAGGCTATTTTATTTTCTTTGTTTGTTTAGATGTTCATAGATCTTCACCATACCTTCTTGCAGATTCTCAATGATAAGGCTTTTAGCGGTTGAATCTTGCTCCAAAGTGAACACCCTCTATTGAAGAAACTCTAAGTCAACGGGCAGGCTCTCGGGCACATAGGGTGATGGGGTTACAAGAGGTGCCTTGACTTTTTCGGACTTTGGTTTTGGTGGTGGTGGAGGTTGAGAGAAGTGAAAGGGTATGTGAGATTGAGGTGCCTTTATCAGAAATTTGACCACCTTAAGATAATTTCTTATACAAACCCAACCTTAAAAATAATTATATCCCACCATTGATTTCCGCTCGTTTATCCATATTTCAAAGATAAGGTTTATGATCAAAATTTTCTACCGGCTTTTCTGAAAATTCTTTTGGGAAGTTTATGGGCCATCAGACATGTAATCCAGATTTACATGCAACCCATCAATTTTGCGAAATCCTTTGTTTCAAAACATGATTGTGTTTCAACGAACTTAAAACATTTGACAGAGTTTTAAGGTCAGAAAAGAAAGAACAGAGCTATCAGATTAGAATCAAGAACAAGAAAGGGTTCTATCATCTTTGTGCACATTGGCATCTTTTATTTTGCTGATCTACGAACATATTAGTCTTAACGTCACACATCCAGGTCTTTGCTTATGCAAAATAGAGGATGCTTCAGTAAGTATTTTTCGCTCTTTGTTTCCACAAAACATAAAAAATACCCGAGTTTTCTCAAAATGATTTCAAGTTTATCAAAACACAATCTTTCTTTGACTTAAGGATTTCTACAAAAATTCAAATAGTTATTGTAGTTGTCCGGTTATTCTGATTTTCCAATACTTATCACTTATTTATATTTTGACATTTTTAAATGATCATGTCTAATATTATTACAAGAAAACATGCTTTATTCCTTAGTGATTTATACTTATCTAAAGTTGTCATTCTTAAGAAATTATGGTAAGGTAGTGAATTTTTGAGTATCAGAAATCATTTCACTTTCCATTGAACCACTTTATGTGACTGGCCACAAAAAAATCATTTTTGTATTTTTCTTAAATTTTTAAAAAGACAAAATTTTTTGTATTTTCTTAAATTTCTTTGAAAAGACAAAATCTTTTTGTACTTTTCTTAAAGTCCACTCCCTCTAAATTTATAGACCGTCTTAAAAACCAAAAATTTGTTTGTTCTTTTTGTAAATATCCTCCCCCTTAATTTGTGATCTAAAAATTAAACTAAAAAGAAAACACAAATTTTAACATAATTGTAAAAATTGTTTTCATGAAAACTTATTAGTTTGAGTGAGGCAAGCAGATGGTGGAAGCGAGCTGTATCGAACGGTTTAGTGAAAAGATCCACAAGATTGTCATATGTGTGGACCTTTTAAAGATAGATTAGCTTACGTTCGAAACAGTACCGGATAAAGTGATACTGGATGTCAATATGTTTAGTTTTAGAATGTTATACCGGATTCTTGATGTTCTGAAGAGCTGCTTCATTATCACGGTAAATAGGAGAGTCAAGAAAGTTCAAACCTTAATCGAAAAGTTGTTGTTGCATCCAGATGACCTGAGAGAAACATCTAGAAGCAACAACATACTCAGCTTCTGCAGTAGAGATAGATACGGTAGTCTACTTCTTGCACTGCCATGATACAAAGCGATCTCCCAGATACTGACATCCACCTGTGGTTGACTTCATGTCTAAATTGCAACCACCAAAATCACTGTCAGAGTAAGCAAATAGTTTGAACTCAGAGTTCTTAGGATACCACAAACCAAGACAAGGTTTCCCAACGAGGTAGCAAAATATCCTCTTCACAACAATCAGGTGAGAAACCTTTGGAGTCGCCTGATATCTAGCACACTAACATACCGAGAACATGATATCAGGTCTACTAGCAGTGAGGTACATTAGTGAGCCAATCATCGATCTGTAAAGATGTTGTCAACATCTTCACCATCTGAATTTGAAGTCAAGACTGGACGAGCAACCATAGGAGTGGAGGTGGGCTTGGAGTCCAACATGTTGAACTTGGTAAGATTATCGGTTACGTACTTGACATGATGAATCAGCACCCCCTTCTGATCTTGCTTTACCTGGAGACCTCAAACTTCTTACAAAGCGCCGAGCTCTTTGAACCGAGGATAATATCATCCACATGTATTTTGACAAGAATCAAATCATCCTTCTCTCTGCGAGCGAACATTGTCTGATCTATGGCTCCATAGGTATATCCATTGGCCAGAAGATGATCCTGTGTGTTGCAAACCATGCTCGTGGTGCTTGATGAAGACCGTACAAGGCTTTGTCTAGTTTGTAGACATGTTCGGGATTCTACGAATCCTCAAACCCATGAGGTTGACATACATATATCTATTCATTGAACTTTCCATACAAGAAATCCATCTTCACATCCATCTGATAAATTGTGAAGTTCATGTAGGATGCGTAGGCCAAGAAGATGTGGATTGGCTCAAGTCTTGCAACCGGTGCAAAGACTTCCTTGTAGTCAATACCCTCCTGTTGGTAGAAGCCCTTATCTACCAACCTTGCCTTATTTTTGATTGTCACACCGCCACCTCTCGTCACCTGAGATGATGTCACACGTCACACTGAGAAGGTTGCGGAAGCATAGTGGTGATGTCTCAGAAATGAGGGGTGACTTACTTGATCCGGTATCACAGCACACAGATTAACTTAAAATAAATACATTACAGGGCTTCGTCATTACAATCAGTATCATAGTTTACAACTTAGTTTATTACACAACTAACTTATTTAATTACTAGTGTTTGAAGTGCTGCCTCACCGAGTGTCACTGTCTCCCTGCAAAAAGATTTAATTTGAAAACGTCAGCACAAAGCTGGTGAGTTCGTAAGTTCAAGTTCCACAATATGATATGATATGTAATTACAAGTTCTCAAAATGTTCAGTTCAAGATAATCATGGGACCCGTATTTAGTTCCTTTCTGACGATATTGTTTTATAAGATACTACCCGTCGGTAACATCTTAATGCCTCATTATCTTAATGTCTATCACAACATTAAGCAGTCTAAAAACAGGAAACAAACATTCACACAAGGGGAGATGCAATCCTCCCAGCAAATGGGTGGTCAGCCGATAGTACTATCATTGTTTGCCCGTTCGGCCACACATGGTTCACTAGATTTAGTTCAGAAATGAGGACTTTTAAGTCTGTGATAGTGTTCTTGTTCTTCAGGAAAAATCCCATGAAATCCACAAGTTCTCAATAATCACATGAAATCACGCAGATAACAGTGATACATATCATATGTTCAATAAAAGTTCAACAGTGTTCCCCGATGTTTATAAAAGATTAAAAATAAAAGGGGTTGTACGAAACTCATCTGATGATATAGAGGTAGCAGAATATCTCCCAACTGATAATAAAGGGTGATTCTGCATTTAGTTATTTTTAATGAATTATTTATGTTCTAGTTTACTGATTAGATCCTTCTAAACGTTCAATGTCAAAGACATTGCTTAGTAAGTCATCAAACCGATATTAAATGTTTAATCGGTTACTTTAGTATTATATCATACAATGTATGATAATGTAGGAACCTACATTGCATTAGATTCCTAATACAAGGTTGATGACACTCTTGATTAATCAGAATAATCTCAGATTAATCAAATAGTTAATGTTGTTGATTATAATGCTAAAACAGTTTCTAGATGGTTTAATGGCTTAGAAATGATTAATCCTTGTTATTGATTACCCAAATATCATGAAATATCACAATGTAGCATTAGGATAGGTGTAATAACCATGTTTAACATACTAATCTGACTGTTATCATAAGCGTCAGATAATTGTTCCAATGAGTATGTTAATGATTGTGATTAGTTTGAAACACTTGGATTTAACCTTGCATTTCAAGGATTAATCCAACTAATCACCTACATTGTTATAATCAAATGGATTAAACCATTATAATTATGAGTACGGTTTCATGTAAATCGGGCATTACAACGAATCAAAACAAGGATTTAACCGTTAAAACTTCGTGTTCTTTGTTTATAATCAATCATAGCCATCATCTAGGCAATAATCAACAATCCTAACTATGTCATTACGTTCAAAATCAAGATCTAATCAATCAAAATCAAACCATAAAGTTTAAACGGATCATTACCTAATCTGACGGATATCTGCGGTTAAAACAACGATCGGGACTTGAAAACACGATCCTTGGTGAGATTTATGACTTCTAATAGCTTTATGATGGAGTTAGGATGATAGAAAGCTGAGTTTTTACGTCTGGAGGTCAAGAACAAGTCGAATAGGAGAAGAAATGACCTTCTGGACGAATTCTGACCTTAAAACTCGTCCACCGCCTTCAATTACTCCCGGGCGCATCACCCCAACTGGGTGCATGGCCCGGGGCATACCGCCCCACGTGTTTTCGTCCGATTTTTGATTTTAAACTTCGTTTCGCAATTCCGGGAGCATACGAACTCCATTTTGCGCACGGTTTTCACCCACGTTCATCATTTTTCACATACTATCAACTTGTAATGATTAAAATTGCTAAATACTCGTGGATTTCAAGCACGACCAAATGTGCTCATGTCATAAATGCCGAATTTTTCGTACGCAATTGTCACAGTCTCCTCCTGTTAGAAAAATTTCGTCCTGAAATTTAGTGAAGACTTGCTTGATAACAGTCGTTTATGAGAATAGATGTGGGTACTTTGCTTTTATTTTATCTTCACGTTCCCAAGTATATTCAGGTCCACGTTGCGAGTTCCATCGCACTTTAACGATTGGTATGCGGCTACGTTTTAGCACTTTCATTTCTCGATCCATTACCTCTACTAGTTCTTCACTGAACTGAAGTTTTTCATCAATATGAATCTCTTCTAAAGGTACGATCAATGATTCATCAATTAAGCAATTTTTCAAATTGGATATATGAAAAACATCGTGAATGTTACTAAGTTCAGGAGGTAACTCAAGTCTGTAGGCTACAGGTCCAATTCGTTCAAGAATTTTAAATGGCCCTAGAAATCTTGGTATAAGTTTACCTCTCTTCCTGAATCTGAAAATGCCTTTCCAGGGTGACACTTTCAACATTACCCGATCACCTACTTGAAATTCGAGTGGTCTACGACGATTATCAGCATAACTCTTTTAACGATCTCGAGCAGCTTTAATTCGTTCCTGAATGAGTGCAATCTTATCAGTTGTTTTCTGAATGAATTCTGGGCCGATTATTTGATTTTCACCTACCTCTGACCAACAGATAGGTGATCTACACTTGCGTCCATAAAGTGCTTCAAATGGAGCGAATTGAATACTGGTATTGTAGCTGTTATTGTATGAGAATTCAACAAGTGGAAGATGAATATCCCAGCTACCTCCAAAATCAATTACACAGCTTCTGAGCATATCTTCAAGAGTTTGATTTGTTCGTTCAGTCTGCCCGTCTGTTTGTGATTTGCGTGCCCAGAGCTTTCTGAAGAGTTTGCCAAAGTCGTGACATAAATCGACTATCTCTGTCAGAAATGATAGAGATCAGTACTCCGTGTTGAGACACAATCTCATTAACATAGAGTTTAGCGAGTCGATCCATAGAATAATCTTCTCGGATGGGTAAGAAATGCGCAGATTTTGTAAGGCGATCAACGATAACCCATATAGAGTCATGATTACGTGATGTTCTGGGTAATTTAGTGATAAAATCCATAGAGATCTGATCCCATTTCCACATGGGAATCTCAGGTTGTTGTAATAACCCAGAAGGTCGTTGATGTTCAGCCTTAACTTTGAGACATGTTAGACATCGATCTAAGTATTCAGCTATTTGTTTCTTCATTCCAGACCACCAGTAAAAGTCTTTAAGATTTTTATACATTTTATCAGCACCTGGATGAATAGAATACATGGATTTGTGCGCCTCAACCAAGATAACTGTTCGAGAGTTACCGAATAGAGGAACCCACATTCGGTCTTTGAAATACAACAGTCCGTCGTCTTTGGTATCGAGTTTCTTATCTAATCCTCTCAGTCCCTCAGCAGAATAGTTCGTTGCTTGTAAAGCTTGTTGCTGAGCTTCTTTAATTTGAGTAATTAGACTGGTTTGAATAGTCATACCTAACGCTTTCACACGTAAAGGTTTGAATCGTTCTTTGTGACTGAAGGCATCGGCTACGACATTCGCCTTACCTGGATGATAACGAATTTCACAGTCATAGTCGTTTAAAAGTTCAACCCATCGCCTCTGTCGCATGTTCAACATTTTCTGATCTAGAATGTGCTGGAGACTTTTGTGATCAGTGTATATAATACATTTAGTTCCGTATAGATAATGTCTCCAAATCTTGAGTGCAAACACCACTGCACCAAGTTCTAGATCATGAGTGGTATAGTTCTTCTCCTGTTGGGAATCCCATATGAGTGGTATACATTTAGTTCCGTATAGCAATTAGCTTGTCATTCTGCATTAAAACACACCCAAGACCTTGACGAGAAGCATCACAGTACACTGTGAAATTATCAGTACCTTCCGGTAATGCCAAGATAGGTGCGTTGCAGAGTTTGTGTTTCAACAGTTGGAATGCCTCCTCCTGTTGGGAATCCCATATGAAAGGTTTATTTTTCTGTGTTAATGTGGTTAGTGGCAAGGCTATTTTTGAAAAGTTCTTGATAAACCGACGATAATAACCTGCCAATCCCAAGAATTGACGTATTTCAGTCGGGGTTCGTGGTGTCTCCCATTGCTTCACCGCTCGAATCTTACTGGGATCCACTTGAATACCGTTCTCGTTTACAATGTGCCCGAGAAATTGAACTTCTCGTAACCAAAACTCACACTTGGAAAATTCGGCATATAATTTCTCATGTGCCAAAAGTTCTAGGATTAATTTCTAGTGTTGAGCATGTTCTTGTTGGTTTCGAGAATAAATGAGGATATCATCAATAAACACAATCACAAATTTATCCAGATAAGGTCTACATACTCGATTCATCAGATCCATGAAGACTGTTGGTGCATTGGTTAAACCAAACGACATTACTAAAAATTTATAATGTCCGTATCGAGTTCGGAAAGCAGTTTTTGGAACATCATCGTCATGGATTCGCAACTGATGGTATCCTGATCTCAAATCAATTTTTGAGAAATATGTAGCACCTTGCAATTGATCGAACAGATCATCGATACGGGATAATGGATAACGGTTCTTGATTGTCAGTTTATTGAGTTCCCGGTAATCAATACACATCCTGAACGAACCATCCTTCTTTTTAACAAAAAGAATAGGTGCTCCCCAGGGTGAGAAACTAGGTTTGATAAAACCTTTGTCTAACAGTTCTTGCAATTGACCTGAAAGTTCTTGCATTTCTAATGGTGCAAGGCGATACGGGGCTTTAGCAACAGGTGCTGCACCTGGAATCAAGTCAATCCGAAATTCAACTTGTCTCACTGGGGGTAATCCTGAGATATCCTCAGGAAATACTTCAGGAAAATACTTGACTACTGGAATGTCTATAATTTGTTTGGGTGGAGAATTGTGTTCAGTCACATGTGCCAGGAAAGCATAACAGCCTTTCCTTAAGAATTTCTGAGCTCGCATACAAGATATGATACCAAGTTTTCTACCAACTCGTTCTCCTTGAATTATCAGTGTTTTACCGTTAGGTAATGGAATACGGATCATCTTGTTTTGACACACAACTTCCGCTTGGTTATCAGAAAGCCAGTCCATACCGATCACAACATCAAAGCTTCCAAGCTCAATGGGAAGTAGATTAATATTGAAAAGATGATCATTCAAATTCAAGGAACATCCTTGAATAACACTGTTAGTTTTGATCAACTTGCCATTAGCAAGTTCAATGACATAAGGAGTTTCTAGATCTACCGTAGGCAATGAAATTAATGATGCAAATTCAGGAGAGATAAAACTCTTATCTGCTCTTGTGTCAAAGAGAACTGATGCATAAAGATTATTAAGAAGGAACGTACCAGTAACAATGTTTGCATCATGTCTTGCCTCGGTCGCACCAATTTGAAAAGCTCTCCCCTAGCTTCATTCCCTTGATTGGTGTTGTTGTTGTTGTTCGGACAATTTTTCATGAAATGGTTAGGGCTTCCACATTTGAAGCATGACCGATTATTTTGAGTGGTTTGTTGTGTTGCTTGGTTTGATGGTTGAGTAGGAAAATTGCAATATTTAGCGTAGTGCCCTACTCTGTTACAGTTTAGACAAACAGGACATGGTCCTGTGTGATGGAAAGGACACTTATTGCATTTGGGCGCCTGCCCCATATAAGCTCTCCTTTCAGGAATAGCAGCACCATAGTTTTTCACAGTTGGCTTGCTCTGGGTGATCTCAATCGGAGCTTTCGCCTTGGTTTTGCCAAACCACTTTCGTTTGGTACCTTTTGACACATTCGAGGTACCGACATCACTACGGCTGTGATCTGTCTGAGGTTTCAAAGATAGAGTACCACTCCTTACCGCATCATTGGTAAGCTTAGTGGTCAAAAGAATCGTGTGTTTCAGAGTTGTAGGTTCAGCAGCAGTCACCATTCCCCAATCTGGGGAATCAAACCCTTAATGTACTTCTCGATTAAGGCTGCTTTCATAGGAAACATATCGGGAAGTAAACAAGTAAGTTCATGAAGCCGATCGGTGTAAGCCAGACAATCAGCACCGATCATAGACTGATTCCAGAATTCCTTCTCGAGTTTTTGAATTTCAGTAATTGGGCAGTACTCTGATCTAATCAGAGTTTTGAAGTCATTCCAGCCCATCGAGTCAACTGTGGCTGAACCCAAAGTCTTGGCCTGGGTATTCCACCAGGTCAAAGCTGAGTCTTTCAGAGAACAGGCAGCATAAGACACCTTATGCTCCTCCAAACACTGACTGATTTTAAGTTTGGTTTCCATCTCCTCAATCCACCTTAAAAGACCAGCCGCTCCTTCTTTGCCAGTAAAAGTAGGAGGGTTACAGGAAGCAAAATACTTGTAAGTACATCCCTGTCGAGGTGGATCAGGAATAATTGTAGTTGTACCAGTGGTTGTATGAGTTTCGACGTGACCACCTGTTGCATTATGTTCAGCATGATCGTGTTCCCCACCAGAACCTGCGGTGATATGTGGTTGGTGTTGTGTCTGAACACCACAAGCAGATAGTTGTTCACGCACAATTCGAGCTATCATAGCTTCATTTGTTTCAGATCCGCTTGTACCAGCAGGTGGAACAATGCCTGCTCCAAAGTTCACTGGTGGAGTAGTATTTGTTTCCAAGTTCCCAGGTGGAATCACGTTCGCTTCCAGATTAACATTCAGACGTGGAATTTGATTCGGTTCAGGGTTTCTAATGTTCTTAGCAGCTTTCTTAGCTGGTCGACCTCTTTTAGGAGCCATTAATCTGCTCACAAGCAGACAAATTCAGGTCAGTTTAAGAACATTAAAGACATAACCCGTTTTATCACATAATTTCAATCATATTCAATTACACAGAAAATTTATATTGAAATGTGATTATATAAAGAATACAGTATAACTACATGAATTTAGTCCAAACATATTTGCACTACACACAGATCACACAATTGTTCGTAGTTATACTTAGTCCTGTTATTTCGAAAACATGTTAGAGTCTTACCTAGCTCTTTGCATTACAACACATGTTTTTAGAGATATGTTCATACAGGACTAGGACATGTTCTCACACAAGTTCTATGATATGTTCTCGTACAGTATGGCTCTCGTACTGTACTTTAATTACGGATATGTTCACAAATAGATACGTTCACATTTTGACATGTTCTCGTACAGTATGGCTCTCGTACTGTACATTAGTTACAGATATGTTCACAATTAGATGCGTTCTCGTACAGTATGGCTCTCGTACTGTACTTAAGTAACAGAAATATTTGCATACAGTATTGCTCCCGTACTGTATTTCAGCAAAATATACATTTTTAGTTCGATATATTCGCATACAGTATTGCTCCCGTACTGTATTTCAGCGAAATATATATTTTTAGTTCGACATGTTCTCATATTGATACGTTCGCATACGGTTATGTTCTCACACAGAAGAATTAATTATAGTTCACACACATAGTACATTATAAGAACATAGTTCACACAACACCCAAATAGTACATTACACAGATCGATACACAAAAACGCCCATTTTATTACATTACTATTGTTTTATTCTGTACAGACTACCGAGACAACACAAGACACTACAATCAACAAAAGAAAAGAACAGAAAAGAGAACTCCCCTATCTACGTACTGCTGATATGAAGATCCCATAATGATCTTCTGAACGTACTTATCGTATAAAATACGATAAGAAAGAAAGTATCATGGCCACCACTACCATGACCACTGCCAAGACCATCATCCTGGTCTCCGTACTCACCACTCCAAACCATGCCAAGAACCCTGTCACTCTCTCTCTCTCACCCACATCCATCCCTTGGTCATCAATGCCACTTGCCGCCAAAATGCAGCAAGCATAATCTGTCCCCAGGTCATCCTCAGTCTATGATCCATCGCGGTTCTCCAGTCTCGAGTATCGGTGTCTAAAGCCTTCACTTGATCCATCAGGGTCAAGTGAGAAGTGAGGATCTCCAATATGGTCATACGTGTATCCTCAACCGTAGCCTGGCATTGCCGCAGGCTCTGCTGCGTCCCCTGCAAGTTCTGAGTAACTTGATGCAACTGTGCTCTCAACTCTGCCTGATGGGAGGATTCTCCCACCTCGTGTATGGCATGAAACTCGTCCCTAGGAGCCAGCTGCTTTCGGGGAGGTAATCCTGTGGTCTTGCGGCTTGACCCCGCATCCTCCTAAGTCCATCCCAAGCAGGGACTCTCTGTGGTGAAGGAATGTGTTGTCCCTCTGCTGCTACATTCTCAGCTCGAGGCTGAGAAGGACTGTGTGATGCTACCTGTGCTGGTGGTGGTGTAACTGGTCTAGGACCTGACGGTGTATGTGGTAGT
This sequence comes from Mikania micrantha, assembly GCA_009363875.1. Classification (NCBI taxonomy): domain Eukaryota; kingdom Viridiplantae; phylum Streptophyta; class Magnoliopsida; order Asterales; family Asteraceae; genus Mikania; species Mikania micrantha. The sequence goes on along the minus strand of CM018687.1, from coordinate 18,713,073 downwards.
GCTGATGGCGCCTGTGGCACTACAGATGACGCCCGTGAGGCTGCAGTCGATGCCTCCGAAGGATCCGAATCCGGTCCTGAGCTAGAGCTCGGAGTACCATCCCTCATAACATGAGGAACTCGCTGATAAACATACTGTTCGCTGAAATCCATCTTCACATCCATCTGATAAACCGTGAAGTTCATGTAGGATGCGTAGGCCAAGAAGATGTGGATTGCCTCAAGTCTTGCAACCGGTGCAAAGACTTCCTTGTAGTCAATACCCTCCTGTTGGTAGAAGCCCTTATCTACCAACCTTGCCTTATTTTTGATGATAACACCCGAGTGATCCCTTTTGTTTTTGAAGACACATCTGGTTCTAATTGGCAGTTTCCCCTTGGGCAATGGAACCTGATTCCACACTTGGAGCTTCTGAAACTACATCAATTCTTCTTGCATCGCTTCAACCCAACTTGATTCTTTAAGAGCCATCTTGATGTTATTGGGTTCTACTTGCGAAATAAAGCAAGAATACATACAAGAATTAATTGGACCTGATTGACTACATGTGATGGTTCCTTCAGATAAGGTGGTCTGAGCCGGAATAGATCTGCTCCGGTGAGAACTCCTTGTGAAAGCAGTCCAATAATATTTTCCAGTGGATAATTCTCGTTGATGCTAGAAGTAGGTACTTCCTCCACAGCCAAATTGTCAAGAAGATTGCTAATGTGAGTGAGCTGTTCTTCATTGGAGGAAGCAATATTGTCATCGGAAGCTGTTTCACTTGCTTTAGCTTCATTATCCACACAATGTTCTTCAGGGATGTGGTTTGAGAACAATGGATTATCAAATGTCTGGTGGGAGGAACATGTTTTCTCATCTGTCTGTTGAGTCGGTTGATCTGAATGAGAAATCTTCGTATTTGATGGAACAACTTCACTGATTGGTTAAGCACGCTGGTACATACCTGGTGGGTCAACACTAAGAATATTAGGATCACATGGAACATAGTCAACCTGGTAATCCATGTAGTCACTCCTATAAAAATGTCTTCAGACTCAGTGGGTCCTGCACTCTTAAAGGTAGTATGAAAAGGCTAAAAAGTTGAATCGTATTGGAACATCCAGTTTGGACCTGAACCTGCATTAGTGTGAATCAACACTTGCGAGTCGATGTATTATGACTCCACAATCTGCCTTGTCTTCTTGTTGTAGACCCGGTAGGCAGCTTTCTAAGAAGAATAGCCAACAAAGTAACACTCATCGGCTTTGTCGTCGAACTTGTGATTTGGCTCAGTGTGGAGGAGAGTGCAAGGACATCCAAAGGATTTGAAGTGACCGACCTTCGACTTCTGATTGAAAGAATATCATATGGAGTCTTCTGGTGGCACTTGTTCAGTAGTGCACGGTTTTGAACATAGCAAGTTGTATTAACATATTCTGCCCAAAATAAGACTGACAGTTTTGACTCAGACATCATGGTCCGTGCGGCCTCAATAAGCGTTATGTTTCGTCTCTCAACTACTCCGTTCTGCTGAGGTGTACGAGCTGCACTGTACCGTCGAGCAATCCCTTTCTTATCGACAAAATTAATAAGAGTTTGATTCCTAAACTCTGTGCTATTGTCAATTTTGATCACCTTAACCTTCAAGTTCTTCTGATTCTCTATAAAGGTGATGAACTTTTTCAGGATCTTTGCGGTCTCGTCCTTCTTAGCAAGAAAGAAAACCCAAGTGAATCTGGAATAATCATGTGTAATCACAAGACAATGTGATTATTCCCGATGCTCATAACGTTGACAGGTCCAAATAGATCCATGTGAAGAAGTTGCAGAATTGATGAAATTGAGTTAATCAACTTTGGCTTGTGGGGTCTCTTGTGTTACTTCCCCTTGGCACATGCGATGCACTTCTCAATGGAGGATAAGTCCTTTGAAGGAAGTCCAATTACGTGATCTCCCTTGGCTAGTATATTGAGATTCTTCAGGTTGACGTGACCCAATCTGCGATGCCACAACAGACAATTAGTCTCCAATGCCTTTCAGAACAAACAAGTGTTCTTAGTAAATATATCTGAATTCATGTTGATGATGTAGGCATTGTTGACCCTCACAGTTCTCATCAAAATCCACTTTTCTGGAATGACAAAACCTGGCTTCAAGATCAAACACTCTTTATTAGTGAAGTGTGTTGAGAAGCTTTTATCACAGATCTGGGAGACATTCAACAGACTGTGGATGAGTTACTTCGCATAGTAAACATCCTCAAAGCTCAACGTGCCATTTGTAATAGTTCCCTTCATGCTGATCTTCGCACCTTTGTCTACAACAAATGAGACATAACCTCCAATAAACGGCGTGACCTCGTGTAACTGAGAGAAATCCCCAGTCATGTGTCGGGAGCAACCACTATCAACATACCATACGTTTTTCAGCTTGTTTGGTCGTCCCTACATAATAAACACATGTTTAATGGGAAACAGGTACCCCAAATCTTTACAGGATTTAGTCACTTTAGGCAATTTGGTGCTTTCTTTGGCTTTGTAACTAAGCTTGTTCACATTGGTCAGCTTGTTCACTTTGATCTGCTTGTTCACACTGTCAGGGTCATGTGGTTTTAATGGTGGTTTTCCTTGTGGTTTACCCTTCCATTTAGTTTTAATTTCGAATTGAAAAATCTTTGCTTTCTTTTGTTTTTGAAAACCATTTTGATGTGGTTTAGACCCCTCTCTGTTTCTGGCAGTGTGATGATTATAAGGCCTGTTTTAAGGTTTTACCTTAGGCTTAAAGGATTGATCAGCCCTCATTGGTTTACTGATTGGCTTTGCCTTAGGTGTGGCCTTCTGATTCTTCTCATAGAAGAACTCAGTGGGTCTGTGCAGATAGTGTCTGGCAATGTGGCCTAGTCTCCCACATGCATAGCAACATACCTTTTCATAAAATTCTTGTGGGTAAAATGGATTTACATCACAATCACTTTGACCAGGAGATGAACTTGTGGAGACTTGTTCCAATGACCCGGTTGGAACATAAGGTTCATAGTTAGGATTTAACTTTGAATCCGCCTCTATTGTGATTGTGGAATGAGCCTTGTTTGCCTTTTCTATCAAAGGTGAAAAATTTGATTCTAAGACACATTTGTTTTTAACATTATCCAATGTTTTTTGTGACCGGACCGGACCGGTCGGTTGAACCGGTCTGACCAGGAACAGCAAACGTCACCGGTTAGTGTTGATACCTCTGAACCGTTCTTGTTCTGGCCGGACGGTTTTTACGAGTAGCGGTGAACCAGTAAACCGGAGCTGGTGGTGAGACCGGAGGGAGAAGAGAAGAGATACAATGAGAGCCAAGAGTTGGAGACCTGCAAATCTTGTACGTGGATTTTGCTAACATCTGAAAGAACTTTCCGGGAGATAATCAAAGCTACGGAGTTTGTTTACCGGATTTACAAGGCAAGAAATTTGTGGTGTTTTTTTCAATCATAACATGAAAGGTAATCATTAAATAGAAGAAAGAGTAAAAACAAAATAAAATTTAATAAAAAATGTTGAAAACGAAAGATGAAAAGACAAAACAATTAATTGCAGGGTTTTGCACATATCTCCATGCTTCTTTATTCAGCTTTATTGTCATTATTATCAAACAAATTTCAAAATAAAATATAAAAGTTACGTATTTTTTATTACAAAAATAAATATTGTACTTATAATAAATAATGTATTTGTAACTAAGTAAATACTATTTAGTTATTTACTATGTTTCTGCATTTAAACATTTTATTAATATTGTTTTTAATTTTCTATAATATATATAATATTTATGACATCCGGTTTCTTAAATCCGGTCCGACCGATCCGACCGGTTCGACTTCTGACCTAGTAAAAAGGTCGGTTCGACTCACGGTTCGGTTTTAAAAACATTGACATCATCACCATTTTTAACAAAATTAGTTCTAAAATTCTTAATCATTTCATTCGGCTTAATTTTAAGTGTTTCAAACTTTCCAACAAAATCAACTTTTTGAACAGAAAAATGTGATTTGCTAGATGAGACTGACCAATATGTGCTCCTCCTAGCACTTCATTCTTCTTCCTCCTTACTCTGACCTGAAACACTTAAACCTTCTGCACAAACCTTAGAATCATCAGAACGATTTAAATCAGACAAAATAGGATCTGCAGTGAGTGAAACTAGTTTGCTAGAAACAGTGGTGAACTCAAACCTTCGGTCTAACTTAAACAGCAGATCATCAACAGAATAGTTGACCTTGGGCATGATGGAATAATTGTGGTTAAAAGGAGGTTTCACCTCAATATAACCAAGCCCAGTTGGCACCTTTCCCCTAACCTCAAAATCAACCATCTTAGCCACCAAGTTAAATGAGTAGTCAAATTTTTCAACTCTAATTTTCGTTTTGGACAACTCAGTTTTAACATGATCTAACTCTTTGTAACATTCATGTAATATATACTAAACAATTTTAGCTGTTAAATAAGTTATGACGCCATTTAAAAGTTTCATCTTTGAGTTTATACATAATTTAATATACAATTATGTGTGTATAATTATTTATAATTATACAAGTCAAAGAAATAAAAACTCACTTTTAAATTTAAACGACTAACTTTTTATAAGATTTTCGAAATGAATTGTAAATAAGTAACTTTAACAAATAAATAAATTTTTATTATATAATTTTAATCACAAAACATTTTAAAAATTTTGAAATACTTTAATCAAAAACTTTAAATAAATATTATAAATAACTTTATTTTTATTATAAAAAAATAAAAACATCATAAAAATATAACCAATGTAGTTATATGGAACTTAAATAAATTATAATTTTTTTAAACAATTTAAAACCTTGTTTTAATAAAGTTGAGGGTTAAAAATGCCAAAAACCGAAAGTGAAAACACAAAGAAAATAAGGAGGGACCAGCTTTGACAAGAGCTCAAAGTTATCCTCCTCTTCACCCATTTCCCAGCTCCATGTAACATTTAGGATTATTGGTAATTAAATTTAATCAAAGTTGTTATGATCGCTTAACAACTAATAAACGTGATTTGGTTTCCAAAACTATGAACTTACGACCGGAAATTTAAATTTCATCCTAACCTAAATAAAATCCAAATTAACCGAGCACACAAACCCACTTGATCATTCCGAAACCTTCGGTGCCCATGAAATCAACTTACACGCACGATTGCTCTAGAATCAATTGACTTAAATCTCGGTCGCTCTTCCTTTTTATCTCTTAGTCGAAATCCAACTTGACACATATAAAGGTTAGTGAATTATGTATCATTCAACTCGTTTTTCGATTACCAAACGAAGCTCGTGGTTGCAACCACCATAGGGTTCCAGAACAGTCGAATTCGACTGAGATCTAGTTAGGATTCGTTGGATAATCTAAATGAATGGGAAGTCAGATCTCGGTTATGTTAAAGTTAATTGAAACAGATTATTTACGTGACTGTGGCCCTAGTATAACTGCTTAAGGCTTATGTTTCTAACCCGATGGTCACGGGTTCAAACAGGTTTTGGACCAAATTTTTTTATTTTTTATATATCTTTTAATCAGTAAATGTTTTTAAAAATCTGTTTTCATAGAAAATTTTTGTAAATTAACCTTTATAAGTTTATAAAGAAAAATAATTTTTTTGTTAAATATAAATACATATGTATTTAATATATTTACATGAATGATAATAAATTATGTTATTTACAAAGGGTTTAAAGTCTATGTATTATAATAAATAAAAGTTTTCATTTGCCACTTGTCAATCTTTGGTTAAATCAATTTATTAATTTACCGCCTCTCTCTCTTCCACTAATGTCTTTATTTATAAATAATGAAAATTGAATAATATATATAAAATAATAAAATCGTATGACTATAAATAAGTTAAAATAAAGTTAAAATAAAAAATATCGAAAGTAAAAAAATTAAATGAAAGTAAAATAATAATAACTATATAAATAGATAGTTAAACAGTAATATTTATTCAATCTATATAATAGGAGAAAAAATAAATGATTTTAACAAATTATATAAATTAAACCCATGTAATACATGGGTTTTAACCTAGTTTAGAAAATATATTTGTATTTCAAATATGTACAAAAATCTTTATAGATAAATTATTTTTACTTACAAATAACACATAATTAGTATTTAATTTTTTATTTAATATTTTACGCATTTAATAAATAACTTTATACATTTGATAAATCATCATAAATTATTAAATTTTATTCTTGGAGTTTATGACTTAAACAAATGATTTGGCATTTTTAGAATGTTTTATATTTAAACAAAAGTATTTTTAAACTTTTAACATTTAAACTTTTATTTTATAAACGATAATATTAAACTTATCTACAAACTATGATAAACGATAAATATTTTAATAATAGTCATTTAATTTATACATTAAAACCATTTCTAAATTATTTAATAACTCTCCATTTCTATTAATATTTAAATCATTTGAATGAATTACATTTTAAATATTTCAACTTTGAAAATATTATTTAAAATGTACATTTAAAATTTTGCAATAAAACTAAATTTATTTTTAATAAAACAACTTCTAAACGTTTAGCAATGTCTCAAAACAAAGCAAACTCTATGACCTATCTAGATTCTAGGTGTTACATAGAAGTCATAGCTATATAAGAATATATACTTATGCATCATTAACAATCTAGGTTGATATTGAATTTGTTGGATGATGTGTTGCGAAACACATCTGTTTTTCCATTTGTTTTTGTTTAATTTCTGTATAGTTTATTCAGTTTTGGAGTCGATTTAAGCTGGTGCTTCACACTTCTGTAATTTGATGCTTGCAGGTCATAAACATGTATTATTTGGCACAAAAGTACAAAGAAACGAGCTCTCGGTATGGCGAGGACGGACCTGAAATTAAAGAAGGCCAAAAACTGAAATCTGAAACCCGTCGAGCTACGCAACGGCCAGTTGTGTGACACCCAGATTCTCAAAACATAACTTTTAAAAAGATTGCAGAATTTACAAAAGTGGTCCCAGATTTTTCTAGTTTAAAACTCATTACAAGTCACCTCAAAAAGTTTTAAAACATTAACATAACTAACTATACGTTAAAAGTGTAGTTTTAAACTTTACAACCCATTTACTAAACTTTATCAAAGCTTGGTTCGATCCCTTTAACCGTCTGATCACTCCAAAGCGTAGCCGAACCTACTTTTGACCTGAAACAAACACAAAAAATCAAGTGTTAGTCCAAAGGACTAAGTGAGTTAACCCCAACGATTTCCGGAATAAATTCTATAAAAAAAATCGAAATCCGGAAAAATTTCAACGCCCAGCGTATGGTACTACAGAGCACCCGCGTACAACAGAATGGTTTGGGGGTACCATACTGTGGCTGGCGTACAATGCGCCCTCTACAGCATACTATACTCCCAGACCTGCACAATTTCTCCATTTTTGCATTTTAAACGCCCAAAACCATTTTTAAACATTCTGGGGTATTAAAATACATTCCAAACCCCATATATTACATTTGTAATCATTTCTAATATAATAATTTCATCATTATCAACATACTTAATCATAATTGATTCCCAATTATTTCTTAACGGGTCAAAATTACCCATTTAATTTCCACCAAATCATTTCCTTCCACACGAATGTGAATCCTTCCCAATGCCACTCAATCGTTGTTCTACATCAACTTCCACACGCATGTGGATCACCCTATTTTCCATATGAGTATGGACTTACATATTCTTCCACAAAAATGTGGAATCATCCCACGAATGCCACCAATTTGTGGTCTTAAATCCAACCTCACACGAATGTGGATCATCACTCAATTTATGTGTCAACTATATATTCTCTAACATACATTGACACAAATATTTATTACGCATAAACCACATAACAATCAACCAATTATTCACATAATTATTTCACTACATATAAACACTTTCTTTGACTTTCATTAGTCAAACATTCATCTATTCCATAACCATTGTTAATTCCCCATATTGGTAGTTCTACCTTCATTTTCAAAATTACCTTTTTGACTTTCTACAAGCCATGCAGCAACCATACCTACCATTTAGATAAACATATACTCTCCATATTTAACATGGATCATTATTCATAACATAACATTTCCTTCAAGCAACACTTAACAATATAGGAATTTTCTCCATTCCCTTAAACTACATACAACAAGTATGCAATAATCATAACTACATGATTCATAACTATATCATACATAGACAAACTTCAATACTACAAGAAAACTATCAAGTAGTCAAATACCACCCCATGTGGTTTTATATTCACATTCTTCCACAAAATGTGGATTTGTCATCATTTTCTATGCCACCTATCAATTAACATTTAATAACACCTTTCAACTTATACATTTAGCACATAACATTCATCCAATACTACAAGACATCTATCAAGTAGTTACATACCACTCCATGTGGTTTCTTATTCATATCATCAACATTTTATGACCCATATGGTCAATTTATCATTCAATTTATCACAATTACTACAAGTCAATTACTAGTAGTTACAGCAAACATAATCATATAACACATAAACACTAATATGTCTTATGGTTGCATATTAGTGAGTAGGTAACTCACCTTGGCCCGTAGGAATGCGAAACCTCGTAACTCCTTCTCGAATCTATGTATTTCACTTTTCAATTTCATTTCATTTCCTATAAAAATAATATAGCACACATGCCATTTAGCATTTCTACTTTCAATCATACCACATAATAAAACAAGGTTCCTCTTTTCTACTTGTTTGTACCAAATTCTCAATTTGACCCGTTATTGTAAATATGGGTCCTAATTATTTTCAAGCATCTTAAACACTTTTAAAACACCCAACCATGTGTATATGATCTAATAGGACCATACATTTATTTTAAATAAGCATATCTACTCAATTACTCATTTTTACAACATTTTGAAAAGTCTCAATTTAGTGCAGCAACTTTTTGAGTTGCTTCTGAAATTGTCAAATTTGACCAACATATGTTTTTATTCAACTTTTGATGTTCAAATATAAATTGTAATAGATTCTAAGAGCTTTCCAACGATATATTATATGCCCCAAACAAATTATCGGTTGATTTTATACAATTTTCTAAAATCAGCACATCAACCAAAAATAAGTTCTATCAGCATGCTAAACTTACTGTTATGCTATAAAAATCGATCATTTTGACTCCCTTACAACCCGAATCAGTTTATGACCTTCAAATACAAATTTTATTACTCTCAAATACCTTTCCAACCATATAAAATACGCCTCAATCAGAGGTACGGTTGATTTTATATGAATTTTTAAAAACAGTGCAGCAAGCATAATTTTTCCAACTCTGCACTTACTTTTCTTTTCATTTTGGCATTTCTACAAACATCTTGTGTGCATATCTTTTTCAAACTTTTTAAAATGCTTAATAAAACCTCATATTTATCCCATGCATCATCATCCTACTTCAAAGTAGGTGATTTCAAGTAACTATACAAGATTACATGAAACCCACAAGCATTTATCAACCATAAACAACCCATTTTTAGGTTATTACACCAACTCATCTATACCCAATGGTAAACCCACGAATTTTACATCAAAAATTACAAAACTTGACTTACCAAGGTGTTAGATGTTGCAAAAGATGATGATTTATGCCTCTATGCCCAAAATCACCTCAAGGATTACAAGATTTTGTATCAAATTTCTGGATTTTAGAGTTCTCCCTCTTTTCCTCCTTGTTCACGTCGCCTTCTCCCAACCCACATACAAATCTGATTTTGACTTTGATTGACCAAGAATTTCACTTATAAACCCCTTTTAAACAAGGTTTAGAAATTGACAATTCAACCCCCCAACTTCTAGTTAGATTTACTAGACTAACTAGTTTAGTTTAATAGTTAAACTCTTAAATAGTTTACAACTAACTTAACCAAGTTAATACATTAACCAATCACATATTTAAACAACATATAACTCAAAATATCTTACCGACCGATTAAAATATAATTAATCCCGAAATGGGTCGTTACAAGTTGAAACGCTGTCGAGCTACGCGACAGGTGGGAAAGACGAAAATGCTCTCACTTATACCCCTCTAGCTACGCGACGGGATTAAAATCGCAGAAAATCAGTTTTAAACCAAAACGTCGAAAAAAAAGGGAGACACACGATTTGGAATGACTGGAGGCGACTAGGAGGACAAAGAAAGGCTATTTTTAGGTGAATCAAAGATTGGGAAGGCGTAGAACTACCTAGGTTATGATGATTGCACATGTTTAACATTAGTTTTTATCGGTTTTGGATTATGTGTAAGTGATGAACTCATGATGTAACAAACTTGGTTTGGATTATTGGATGTTTTATGTATGTTTATAATTGTTTATGGATTGGTGATTTATCCCTCGTGTGCCTTGGTGAATGTCTTTCATATAATAGGTGCATGCTATATCAGATCTGTGTGTTTTTGATTAATAGATGGTTTACTACATACGAGTTTACCATAGGAGTGATTATCTTGATATAGATATATTAGATGTGCAACTAATCTCGATAGCCGTGAGGTGAGAGATTATCGGTTTGTGTAAGGTGTTAGATGTACTAGTTTAGAGACTTTGTGAGAAGATCTATCTAGTGTGTTTTTCATCTGTGTTTACCGAATCTAATAGGAAAATCCTAGTTATCCCTTACACTTAGGTGTTTGAGACTTTCGCGCTATAAGGTAGATTGTCTAGCGGATACATTTTGAGTATAACTGGATGACTTGTAAGGGAAATCCATTCAACCGGTGGTTTGATGGCTTTTAGGACTCTTAGTTGACAATCCTTGAGAAGGGTCGAGGGTGCTATAGGTTTCTTTTTAGTTTAGTAATTTAAGATCCCGGTATCACATCGTTTCCATTAACGATAGATCCTTTGTTGATCATGTGTAGGATTCATGCCTAGGTAGTGCTCTTTCTTCGTTTGATCTTCGTTTCTATCTTTGTTTCAGTTTGGGTGTTTTCTCTTTAGCATTTCTTTTAGTTATTCTTAGTTTTGTTTGCAAAACCCCCTTCCTTATTAATATTTTATTTGAGTACAAATTTTGTATAGATAAGTCTTCTAGTTTCTAGTTAGTGCTTTCTGTAGAAGTCTTAGGGTTCGATATCCGGACTTACTTTTGCTTTACTAGTTTCGATAGGTACACTTGCCTGTTAGTAGTTTAGTTTATAAAGTCTAGAGTATTACTTAGTGTCTAGGATAGTTGAAATTTTTATTAGTTTTAATTAAACTACTTTGAACACACCAAGTTTTTGGCGCCGTTGCCGGGGACTTCTTAGTTGATTGTGCTTACTAGTTCTTCTTCTTATCTGTGCATATTTGTGTCTAGTTTGATTTAAATTTTATTTTATTTTGTTTTATATCTTTTTGATTGATTTTTGTTTGTTTGTAGGTTTGGCAGTGTATGCCACACTTACGCTCACACGGACCGCCACCTGAGCTTTCTTTGCCATCAAGGAGCGATTCGCCGGACTTTTCTGAAGGTTCTACGAGCGAGGTAAGTGCATATATTCCCATTTCTGTTGATTTTTCCAAGCACGCACCACCATCTTCTTATAGTTCCTTTACTTATTCAAGCCCACGTTTTACTTTTGCTCCACCCATGGCAGAGCGCCGCACTGTTCACCAGCAGGCTACTGCGGGATTCACGGGACTTAACAATCCAATTACTGTGCCAAACATAACAAATGAAAATTCGTGGCAGATTCCCTTTTACATCATGACAACCATTAACAATTTCCAGTTTAATGGTGGTGATGATGAAGACGCTCCCGCACACCTTGCTAGGCTCACTCGCATCTATGGTACATTTAACCTTCAAGGTGCCACTGAAGACCCGATTTTTCTTCAATTTTTCCTTTCTCACTTGTGGGAAGAGCAGCCACTTGGCTTGACTCGCATCCTCCAGGCACCTTCATAAACTGGGCTAGCCTTAGGGACGCCTTCCTTAAGAAGTATTTTTCTCCAGCTAAGGCTGCTCGCCTGAGAGATTCCGAATGGCCCCTGATGAGCCCTACTATATTGCTTGGGAGAGGTTCCAAAACCTTCTAAGCCGATGCTCTCAGCATGGTTTGTCTGAATGGGCCCTTGTAGAAAAGTTCTACAATTGGCTCACATATGAGACTCGTCCCGATTTAACACTTCTGCAGGAGGCCACCTCATGGGTAAGAGGGATGTGGCTGAATGCAATGACCTTTTTGAGAGTTTTCCCCAGTCCGAGTATGAGCAGCGGTCTGCAAATAGGAATTCAACTCCTATTACTAGTTCTTCCTCGTCAATGAAGGGTGTTCACTATGTGAACACGGTAAGGAATACAGGCACTTTCTTGACATGTTTAAACAGCTCAAGATCAATCTCCCATTTATTGAAGCCCTTCAGCAAATACCAAAATTTGTCAAGTATCTCAAAGAGTTGCTAAAGAGTAAGGATCGGTTGGGAGAGGTTGTCAACATCCTTGTGAGCGCGAGGTGTTCCGCGGTGATTTTAAGCAAGCTGCCTGAGAAGCTTGCTGATCCGGGGATGTTTAGAATCCCTTTTTTATTTGGGGATGATGTTACGAGGCATGCTTTGGCGGACTCAGGGGCTAGCATCAAGCTGATGCCATGTTCTCTTTATGAGAATCTAGCTCTTGGTGACTTATCCCCCACGTGCATGACGCTCTCATTGGCCGACCGATTGGTTAAATGTCCACGGGGAAGTTTGAAGAATGTGTTAGTCAAAGTGGATAGATTTGTGTTTCCTGTGGACTTTGTTGTGATGGACATGGAGGCGGACATGGCAGTTCCCATCATTCTTGGGTGGCCATTCTTGGGCACCGCTAAGGCTATTATAGGCGTGTATGAGGGTAAACTCACTTTTAGAGTGGGTAACGAGAGCGTTTTTATTAAGATAGCAAATTCTGTGAGCGCCGGTGGTGAGTTAGTCCATAAAGTTGATGGGATGAATTCGGTGAGTGATGATGTAGGTGTGAATGAGGTCATGGGAGAGGGACCATGGGATGTTGGTGATCGTGGTCATGATTTGATTGAAGGGGAGGAGGTTTCCCTTGATTCCCCCATTTGATTTGGGTTTGAGTAAGCTCTTGGGTTACACTCCCAAATGTAGAGTTTCTGATTAGTAGTTTTCTAATGTCTTTGGTGTGTTTTTAAATTTTCATTATTATTTTTCGTTGTTCGTTTTTTGTTTTAGTGTGTTTTAATGGGTTTTGCAGGTTTTTGATCAATTTGATGCGATAAAGATGGATTAGAGCCACCTGGTATGTTTTCTTTGCCTTAGAATGTTTTTGGAAGATTTAGTGGAAAAAAGGGGGTGAAAATTTGGCTAAGGCATGAAAATGCCAAAACTCTCTAGAAAAATGACCCTGTCACGTCACACGAGGACCACAAGCCCATCTGTCGTGCTACACGAGGGTTTCTGGTCAAACCACGGGTCAACGAGTCGTCTCTCTACGCGACGGGCTCTTCGAAAATTGTCGCGCTACGCGACGCATATCCAGACGGCTTAAAGACCCTTTTTTAAGCCCTAACTCATTTTCGTCCCCATTTCACCTCTTCATCTTTACAAAGTGTTCTAAGTCAATTTCAAGGTAATGTGGCTATCTAATTTCGTTTTTGTTGCATTTGATTTAGGTTTTTCAAATTTTAAGATAGTTAATGGTTTACTTGCTGGTTTGTGGTTGGACTTGATCATGGTTATTACTATTATTATGTGTGGATTCTTGGATGTGCTTGATCTTTGTTTTGTAAATATATTGTTTGTATGTTTATGGCTTGCGGAGCAATTTTAGATTGAGGAGCTTTCTTGAAAAGACTGGCACCTGATAGTCTTCATCTTTAACCAGCCAAGTCTTTTATAGTTTTAGTCTTTATTTTTAGTTTTATGGTTTTCTTTTTTCTCTACATTAGGGACAATGTAAAGTTTAAGTGTGGGGACGGGAAACTTCGTTTTGGTACAATTTTTTTTATTTTTAATAGTTAGTTTTTGAATTTTAGTTGTTTAGTTTAGTCGATTTTTATTTTAGCTTAGAACTTTCTTGTCCTTGTTTAAGTCGGTTGTAAAAGTGTGATTGGAAATGATACAAAAGTTATGTTTGATGGTTTCTTTCATGTTTAACTTGTTGGATCGGGATTTGTGCTTTGGTTATAGGATGTGTGGGTAGACTCAACTGATTTTTCTGTTCCTTAGGATTGGTTTAATATCACTTAAATGTATGATTTTCGTGGGAAACATCTTGGGAATTTGGAATTAATGAAATTGTTTCTAGTTGTTTAAGGAGCCTATGCATAAAAACAAACTAGAGTTTTTGAAAATCTAATTTTTCTGATTGGCACATAAGTACTGTTTTTATGAGAATAAATCCGAGTCTTATGGCGCCTCCATTTCACTAAATAAGCAGAGCAAAAAGAAAAATAAAAGAAAAGAAGTTGGAATAAAAACTTATATGTCACACGTCGGGTTGCAGCCTGGTTGAAACACCACTAAGTTAAGTTCAATGGAATGAAAAAAAATAATAATAAAAATATAAATAAAAGAAAAATGCTCACGCTTTCATCTGCTTCCATTGTAAAAATCTGATTTTAGAAATCTCTTGGTTGTTTATATGTGAGGGTGACTTGAAAGCTGGTATTCAGGATTGATTTGGTTCTAAATTTCCTAATTGTGGGTCTAATGAGATGAAATGTAGAACATTAAAATAACAAGACCATGACTAAGGGACTTGAATAATCAGTATGGGTTTAGTAGGATAAAAATACTTGCAATCTTTTCCAAAGCATTAAATTTTGAATTAGTGAGTTTAATTGTGTAGAAACCATTTTACCTACCTATGATCCCAGACTTTTGCATAAGCCTTTTTCAGGGACAAAAAAGAGATAAGTGTGGGGATGTGATGTGTTGCAAAACACATATGTTTTTCCATTTGTTTTTGTTTAATTTATGTATAGTTTATTCAGTTTTGGAGTTGATTTAAGCTGGTACTTCACACTTCTGTAATTTGATGCTTGCAGGTCATAAACATGTATTATTTGGCACAAAAGTACAAAGAAACGAGCTCTGACCTGGAATCAAAGAAGGCCAAAAACTGAAATCTGGAACCCGTCGACCTACACGAAGACCAGTTGAAACCTCGTCGAGCTACGCGACAGGTGGGAAACACAATTTGGAACGGCTGGAGGCGACTTAGAGGACGAAGAAAGGCTATTTTCAGGTGAATCGAAGGTTGGGAAGGTGTAGGATCGAAGAATCAAGACAAGGTGTCACACCCCGAGCCGGCTGGACGGATCGAAGAATCAAGACAAGGTGAGTGATAATCGTGGTGATCAAATTGTTTACATAGCATCAATGTTAAGAATATATACAGCACAATAAAGCATTAAACTAGGATTACCAAGTTAAATTACAATATCAATGTTCAGTAATTTAACCAAGTAAACCTATCAAAAGAATCAAATGTTTTCTATCTTGTAACTGTACAAGACATCAAAAGTGATTCGTATTAATAAAAAAGATGTGCTTCCAAAAGTCAGCTAGGTCCTCTATCTGGGCAGCCTAGCATGCATTCCTGAAGCCTTAATCTAATCATGTGCGTCACCTGAGAAAGCATGTAAGAAATAAGTCAACACAATGGTTAGTGAGTTCATATAGTTAATAAGTTTAAAAATAGCTTTAGCAAACCTCTTTCGGTAAAACCTTAACCTTATTAACATCACATGTAATATCCAAGTCGGTATGCTTATATATAGGGCATACCCCTGAGTCGAGCCTACAACCCGCCCAGACGCCATCCCACCACATACTAATCCGCATATGACACTGTTCTTAATGATAATTAAGCATTTTACCTACCAATCGCTCCAGTCTCTGTCATAGCTTTAGGGTACTGCTTAAAAGTTTATAAGTTTATAGCATTCATATAAGTTAACTTTAGCATCAGTTGAACAAGCATCATTGTTTCACACACCATAGTTTAGCTTTCACCAATCTCATGCGTGGGTACAAGCTCTGCTCTAGCAGTCTTTAGCAATTACGTAGCCCACGGCTAGATACAAGCTCTGCTCTAGCAGTGTTTAGCCATTACATATCTCATGAATTAGTTAAGCTTAATATCTAAATAGTCTAGCAATTACGTGTCTCCTATACAAGATACAAGCCTTGCTCTAGCAATCGTTTGGAAATTACGTATCTCATACATAGACACAAGTTGTGCACACACAAATAGTTCAGCATTTACATATCTCATATAAGCAGACACAAGCCTTGCTCTAGCAATCATTTGGAAATTACATGTCTCTCATATATATAACAGCTTAGCATCGTCATAGTTTAGCTTCCACGTATCTCAATGCATGGGTACAAGCTGTGCTCTAGCAGTGTTTAACAATTGCATAGCCCATGATTAGATACAAGCTTAGCGTTTCGCACACAATCGTAGTTTTGAGCATATAGTTTCAAGCATTAGCATATAGTTTGAGCATAGAATTCATAGCATAAGCATCAAGCATATAGTTTATGCTTCAAGTTTGTAGCATAAGCATCAAGCATATAGTTTAAGCTTCTAGTTTGTAGCATAAGCATCAAGCATATAGTTTAAGCTTCTAGTTTGTAGCATAAGCATTAAGCATATAGTTTAAGCATCAAGTATATAGCTTCTCAAAAATAAGAGTTTCCAAGCATAAGCATTAGTGTAAGCATCATGATTATGTTTAAAAGCATTAAATAACATTTCAATAATTTCTCAAAATGTATAGCATGCTTCTCAGTCCCGAAGTAAAACAAATAAGTTTGAAAAGGGACAAATGAACTCACCTTGTGTTTGAAGTGGTTGAATAAACATAAACAAGAATACACGCTCTCGTTGTTGTGTTCGGTGTTGTATTCACGATCATGTATAGATTTCATTTTGTTGTGTCTTATAAGTATATGATGTAGTGACTTGTATGCGTGCAAGTGTTAGTGTTAGCCCTAACGTTGGCTAACACTTGTGAGTCGCGGTCATTGTTCGGCCCTGTTTATGTGTTGTTATGATTCCCAACTTAAGACTTAGTTTTTAATGCTTCCTTGTATTTAACTTCTTTCTCGAAATTTCAATCATACCATGTTATACTAATGGCTTGTATTGATAAACATTTGTAAATAATTTACAATCAATGCTTTATATGTTAGACCTTGTGATTTAAGTTCATGTGTTTATCCCAAGTTAAATCATGTTGTGGGCCGAATTAATTTTAAGTGGGCTGATCTTATAAGGCTGTTGGGCCAAGTACAATCAATGTGGGCCGAATAGTGGCAATGGGCCAAGCTATTGGGCCGAGGATTTAATCGGCCTTGTGTTGAACATAGGGTGTGGGCCTAGACACCCACATGGGTTGGTTAGCATCACTTGGATCAACGAAAGGTTGGACTAGGCTAATCACAGGTTGGGCTAAGTGGTTGCATGTGGGCCAATTAACAGTGGGCCGAATCCCTAAGTTATTTGGGCCGTAGGTTACGTATATAGGCCATATAGATTACGTGGGACGTCTAAAGTGTGTCGTGGGCTTAGTGTATCCTGATGGGCCAGATTAGCTCTTTGGGCCGTTGTATGCTATTGGACCGAGGCACAGACACATGGGCCGAAGGCCTGACCAAATAGAGCTGTTGGGCCCAATCCAGCGAACCTCTACTTTGCCAGCCTTAGGTTCGTGGTATCCTCTTAGGGTTCAGTGGCTAGTGCTGGTTCGTGGCAATCCAAGGGTTTGGCCAAAGTTTAAGAACACAAGGTTCGTTTCTAAGAAAGAGGGTTCGCTGCATGGAGGTTCGGGGCTGGTAGGGTTCCATGAGGGTTCGGTCTAGTGCAAGGGTTCGCTGTACAACATGCAGGGTTCGACTTGTGGGTTGTGCATGTAGGTTCGCCAACCAAAAGAGGGTTCGCCGTGGGTGAAGAGGTTCGGCTGTGAGAGCTATTCTCACACAGGTTCGGCTATTCCCCACCAACCCTATGTGCTCGTCATCATCGTCAAGCTCAAATCTGTAGCATGACTAATCTTATGGTGTAATCACACAAATGTGATGTCTACTAGGGGCGAGACTCAAGGTAGTTCGATCTAGTACCGGTTTGAACTAGTGTAACACGATAAAGGTGAAAACCCTATATTTCTCAAACATTCGAGCTCAATACCTAGAATTTGGCCTGTCAAACGCTCAGATCTGTTGTAATTTCTTGTAGGGAAGGATGAGAGCTTCAAGTGGACACCAAGAAAGCCCAATTTCACCAAGAAACGAGCTAGTTATGGGGCTTGGAAGTTGGATTTCTAGTGTGGGAAAGGAAAACGGTTTTGGAGTTGTAGAGAGAGAGAGATGAGAGAAATGAGAGATTTAACCTCATTTGATGTTTATATACCCCGGGGGTATTCGGGTTCGTTTCGGTTGCTCGGTTCACGTTTTCGTCGCGTTTCCGGATTATTACGCACGTGTTTTATATATTAAATAAAAGAAATTTTTTTAGAATGTTTAGAAGGTGATTAATACTAATAATTATTTTAAATATCCTTTTTCTTAAATTATTTATCGTAATTTATTATTGCACGAGTTTCGTTAATTCTTTCGCGTAGCTTACATATTTTAATTTAAATTAGTTTCTTTTAATTTATTTCTGATGAGTTTCAAAATTGTAAAACAGGAAATATTATATTTCCTTAAAGTTATTATCGTTCGCATCGTTTTCGTTTTCGTTTCGTTAGATTGCGTCACCATCGCGTGTATTCGTTAGAATCATCATTCGAACGAACACGACGATGGTTTAGCTTTCTGATTCTTGTTTTCTACTTTCCAGTCATTATTTCAGAACACTAAACTCTCAGAATCATTCGTGCAGATCGTCACCTATACGAATAATTCATCGGTTTAGCATTCTGTAACAACAACCGTTAGGATTTCGTTCTATTTATCCTCACATACGTTTATACATAATAGCATCAAATCAAGTATCTGTGTGTCAGTTATGTGTTGTCTGATATGTTTCTAACTGTTAAACCCTAGAGTTTTAATCATATTTCAGACAATCGCATAATAATTTCGTGTCAGGCATTATGTGTCAATAGCATAAACATAGTTTCACGTAATGTGTACCTGAGTTACTGTACGAGTTACTGTAGCGATCACTGTTTCGGAAATGATTCCGGCACTGATGTTACAGTCTCCCCTTGTTAGAGAAATTTCGTCTCAAAATTTAAGAATCGTTATCCGGTACGACTTTCTCTGTAAATAGTTGGGGATACTTGTGTTTCATGTGATCTTCGCGTTCCCAAGTAAACTTAGGTCCGCGCTTTGAGTTCCATCGGACCTGAACGATCGGAATATGGCTTTGCCTCAGTTTCTTAACTTTACGATCAAACAAATCATCAATCCTTGGTAATGGATACCGATTCTTGATGGTTAGTTTGTTTAGTTCTCTGTAGTTTATGCACATACGAAAGGATCCATCCTTCTTCTTCACGAACAAAACTGGAGCTCTCCAAGATGAGTAGCTCTCCACAGTTGTAGCATCCCCTGTTGTTGTTGTTGTTGTTGCCTAGGTTTTGTTGTGGTGGTGGTAATGCTCTAGCAGCATTGTTGGTAGCTTGCATCGCAGAGAGCGGCGGTTTACAACCCAGTGGCCAAATGACCACAATTAGTGCACTTCCTACACTATGCAGTAGGTTGGTGATGATACTTGCAGTGAGTGCACTGAGGATGCACTCCAACATAGTTCTTGAGTGTAGTGTTAGCAGGTGCTACAGGAGGTTGTCTCAGAGGTGTGGCCATTGCATAGTTTTTGACGACCTTTTGCGTTTTCTTTTGGTGGTGCTCGGGTTTCTTTGCAATATATAAACTGACACATCAAGTACACGAACACTAGTACTCGAAACCCTGTTCTTGAAATGGAGTTCTCAAAAAATACTTGAAAAATTCCCGATGAAATTTCTTCAAGATCCAGAACCCCAAATTGATACAGCAGCTAGATGGAGTGGAAATGAACAATAAAGTAGTAAACTTGATTGAAAAAGCAGCTACCTTCATGTTGAAAAGAGCCTCCAAGCTCTAATACTACTTGTAGGTCCCTTGAATTGTCAAGATCCAACTTTATGAGCTCAATCAACACGAAATGCTTTGATATGTGCGGAATCCAAGTTAGAAGATAGAAATGTAATAGAATAGTTAATTTTGATTATAAAAACGTGAACTTTGTACAAACGACTTCAATGTGTCTAGTAGTGTCTGCCTCAAGATTTGCAACCCTAGAGCAGTATATAATGTGTATATTTATACTACCCTAGGAGTACTTGAAACCTATGTACACGAAATGTAATGTACACAAAATTTACAAGTACTCAAAACACATAGTACATGAAAATTGAAAAACTTGGTATTCATCTTGTCTCCACTTGATTTTGTTAGTCTTCGTCTTCAGGTTGGGCTGTACATGTAGGCTCCGCACTCTCCCCTCAACAAGTTTCCAACCTTAAATATGGAAATGACTTAGTATGTCGAATTATTTATCACCATTAAAAAATGTCTAGACTCCCCTCATGTTACGTAAATGCAACCCCCAAAATCCACCCACGCTAGACACGTGTATTAAAAACAAACTCATAGTAAGGTCCAAGATTTTTTAAACAAACATGCATATGTTAACGCTTTGATTGCCAATTTACATCAAACTTCTAAAAGATTATGTAATAATTAAACATTCAAACAACCCCATATTTACGTTATCACTAATAACAAAACATTTGTTCTTAACCAACAAAATAAAAACCCCAAAATTAACGCGTTTGATCCTAGTCCTTATGTCACACCCCGACCGACGGCGAAAAATATGTTGGGGCACGGGCATGATTGTTCATTAGCTCATGGTACTATTAATACATTTGAATAACTAAAGTGTCCATTATTAGTCAAACAAACAAAACATCCATTAACTTCATACATCTATTCAGTTGCAATTCATAACATTACATTACAATAGACATAACATTCAAATTACAATTGAATACTAAAACATTTCTTATGATTTTAACTAGGTCTACTAAATCATATCTTATGTCTTCACCTTAACCAATTACATATGTAAAAATTGGTATTGGGTCAACAATATGAATAGTTGGTAAGTATAACATTTAAATAATGTTTTAAAAATAAATGATGCATTACAATTAGACCATTATAATTTAAGCACGTATAAGTTGCATGTTTTCACATAAGATGAAAATAATAACAATAAACTTGTCTCAAACAAGTGTAATACATAGAACATAGTCAAGACTGATCAAGTCTTAAACTAAGACATGCAAAACATAAATTTGCAATAGATGAAATGTTCTCTCAAACTAGTTTCATTAATAGTATAAAACTACTAATTCAACTAAGTCTGCAATAGATAATCATCTCTCAAACAAGTTTCAATACTGCCATAACAACTTGTATATCAACCTTGCTTGCAATTGATAACACATGAGTATGAATCATAGATTTCACAAATTCACTTAATAAGAATTCTAACTAAAATAGACTAAATGCTTGCATGGAATGGTTTTGATTATAGGCATTTTTTTAAATAAAGTATGTGTAACATCCCAAAATACTAAAAGTAAAAGAGGGCGTATGTGTAACACCCCGACCGATGGCGGAAACATCGGGGTGATACAAAGTGTAGATTGTTCATAGCACAAGGTATAATAGTACCAACATTAAACTCAAACATTTATTACATTGCTTCAAATGATCAAACCCTAACTATTACATCCTTTCGATTCTAAAACATTAAACACAAAGTGAATAGCTAACTTGTCATTTCCACCTGAAACATGTTTAAAATCAAGTGTCAACTACGAATAGTTGGTGAGTTTCATAGGTTTGAACACACACACCAAAATATGTTTACAAAAATGTTATAAATGATGTCATATGTGAACACTAAGCATAATGAACATAGTTAAAATGAATTAGCAAGTAAAGCAGATCAACGGATGTTAACAAATGATGTTTGACCTATTTTTAGCATTACTATAAATGCCTGAAATAGTAAACTATCACCGTGGGCCTTCCCCGCAGGGTCGATCAAATATCGGTGGGATGGTAGGTCCAATAGATCTATCATAGTCACTAAATGAGGGTGATCAATGCAATGTTCTTAGCTAAAGTTCACAACCATAATGTCATTAAACAAAGTTCACATGAAAATGTAATAGATAAGTCGCATGTTTCACCCCAAAAGTAAAAATAATAAAAGAGGGGCTTTGAAGACTCACCTTAGTGTATGATGTAATATGTGAAATTGTTGTTAATGTATAGATCAAATAATGTTTCAACACAAATTCAATGTTCACCTAAATAATACATTTGGTGTAATGTTATAAATATGGCTTCTATGTATTTTCTAAAAGTTAAAATAGATCAACGGGTTGTATTTTCATTAAATAACCCATTATGATTCATTTGTTAAATGAAAATCATGATGTTGTTAAACGATGTTTAAATTACAGATGTTGTCTTAAAAGGGTAATTTAAAAGTTAAAAATTTAATTATTATATGTTTCATAAAAAATTATTAAAGTTTCTCTTTTATATTTATTATTACAATTAATATAGACATTTAAAAACAATTTTTAAATCTATGAAATTCTCATAAAAATATAAGAAAACAAGTTATAAAGCATGAAATAAAAAAAATCTAAAAACTTATTAGAATACAACTTTGTATTTATAAAGTTTATAAGATTTTAATAAAATAAATTAATATTTATTTTGACTACACGATAACCTAAATTTTAAAGGAATAACTTAATAAACTTAGTATTCCTAAATTTTAAGTTTTGTGTATCTAAGTCTATGGAATTATTTGAAATTCTTAGGAATTATTTATACAGTTCAATAGCATCCTTGTCTAAGTTTAACAAATTCTAGTAAATTTATAGTAATAAGATATTAATATATAATATCCTAACTATCTATTTTTCTTAATGTAATCATAATAAAAATTAATATTTTACTTAGATCTTTTTAATAATATGTACATATATATCAAAAAATTTAAAATGTCTTTTAGAATAATAAAATAATTAATTAAATTAATTATATACAATTATTCTATATTTTATTTATTTATAATTTGAATTTTAAAACAAAATTAGAAATTTTATGTAAATAAAAATAATTATCTAAATAAAATATTTCTGTTGTTAATGCAAAAAATAATATTATGTTTTTTTTTAATTTATAAAACTCTTTTTATAATATAATTCTATAACATTTATATAATTTATTGTATAAAATAGATATGAATAGAAAACGTGTTTAAAATTCTTAGATTATTAAAGTGTAATTTGGTAGTAATATTAAAGAATTATTTACAAAATTATTTTCTACATAAACTTTAAAGATTTGATTTCATAGATAGTTTCTTAAAAAAATGATTAATATTTTCTGTAGCTCATAAAAGTTTAACATATGTATCACCATCACATATCATAGGTACAATGTTATTGATTTCTTGAATCATAACATATGTATCATAGAACAAGGGGAGGTGACATCGTATTTTGTGAGATGTAGTGATGAATCACCGTAACTAATTTTAAGCATGATATTATATGATTTATATTATATTTGTAATGTATTGTAATCATTTTGAATTTGATTAAAATCAGATGGAGTAGTATCCAAGTTGGACTTTTTGGCTTGTTAGAATTTATGTTGTTTGCAAGATGTAACATGCATTGGGCTATAGATAAAATACTCTCATTAAGAATCCCTAGGAAATCTAGACTAATCCCTCATCATGGATTATGAATCGCTTTCCAAGACAGCTCTACTACCGATATTTACCCTTCCAGTTAGTGCATGTTCATCTTAACAAACTTAATTCTAACGAGGGTTTGAGTTAAAATCGAACGGTTAGTAAAATCACAAAAAAAAACAATTTATATAAATTCGTTTGAAAACAATAGAAATAGTATTCAAAATTGAACATGGGTGACTTATTAGAATCATTTAGTTTGTAATGGTTTTGGTATGATATGCTTTGACCAATAAGTGATTGTGCTCTTATCGGAATTCCCCATGAAAGCTAGACAGGTCCCATAGTACCTCTGGGATTTATATAAATAGCTTTCATAGAAAGGAATTCTAACTACCGGTACTACACTCTTCCAGTTAATACATATCCACCTCGCAAACCTAATTCTCACGAGATCTTAAAATCAATATTGGGATTCCTATAATGTATTAGGAATAATATTATACATTAAATTTATCTAAAGATTGTTTGCGTGTACGTAAGTTTGGAAAGATTTTCTTAAGCATTTGTCTAAAGCACATTGTGTAAAGTTGTCTTAAGTTAAGGCATTCTTAACTGTGTAAGAAAAGACATATTAACAACTACGGGTTTACTCTATTATGTATTATAATAAGTGTTATACCTGTAAAAATTTAGCCTTATAATTCAGAATAATTAGGGATACATAATATTTCGGGATAATTAGGAATATTTGCGTATATGATTTTCTATGATCTGATGATCTGAATAATAAATAATAATAATTTATTGTTGATTATTGTCATTTTGTTATTCAGGGCGTGCTACTAAGTTTTTAAATGAGTCAATAGGTTAACAAAAACCATTCATCCTATTTTCCAGGAATAACATGAAGAATTCATCGACGGTCATGTGGAATAATGGGCACATGATCTGGAAATGGAACGCATAATGTGGAACAACACTGAACTACTGTTATAATCTTTTTATGTTATAAATTGAGGCTATATCGATCTAGGAAAACACACGACTCACTTAGTTATTACTGCTTACTTCTTGATCATATTTGCAAGATTCAAAGCCCTCAACACTTAGTGATCGATTGATTGTGCTCTTGTATTGTAATTCTAGTTTATTATTTTAATACAAACTAGGCAGAGTGACGATTGTCACCTTCCGAGGTTTTTATGCCGGCAATCCTAAGGGATTAAGGGTTTTTCCTCGTATAAATCTCGTGTGTTTGGCTGTTTTTCTATTTTATATTCTGAAATATCCCTAGGGATTCTTAGGGATATTCTTGTTAAACATTACTTACAAACTTTTTTCATGATTACAAAACACAATTCCCCACTAAACAAATTCGGTTTTTCCCAAAGTTACACTTGTTAATTTTTACCCGAAACAATTTGACGCCCACCGTGGGTCAAACTTTTGTTTTTTATAACAAAAACCTTGTTTAAAGGTGTTTTCAAAAAAAAAAACATATTAAAAATGGCTTTACAATCGAGATCAACTTATTCATTACCTATTGTTTCTGCTACTACTAATATTGTGTCCTCGTAATTCCTGTTTTTTCCAAGAAGTCTGACAATCCTAGCAATCCTGGTAACAAAGCCACATTTGTAGCCGAAAGTGTTCCATCAACAACGATGACCACTTCTGATCCCATTCTTGTTTCTAACAATGATATTTTGAGTATGTTTCAGCAGGTTCAGCAGCAAATATTGGATCAACAAAAAATGAATCAAAGGCTTCTTAGGGAAAAGGAAACTTTGAGGGTTGAAAATAATAAGCAGATCGAAACTTCAACTCCGCTAGCCCCAAGGATCCTGGATTTCGGGACATCAGGGATTGTCACACCCCGAGCTGGCGGGACGGATCGACTTTCTCGTCGGGCGGAAGGTTCTCGGGGCGCGATATCGTGGGTGATAATCGTGATGATCAGATTGTTTACATAGCATCAACATTGAGAATAACTAAAGCACAATATAGAATTTAACTAGGATTACAAAGTTAAATTACAATGATAGTGTTTGAAATTTAACTAATAAACCTATCAAAAGAATCAAATGTTTACTATCTTGTATCTGTACAAGATATCAAAATAGATTCTTAACGTTCATCAAAATATGTGCTTTTCCAAAATCCACTAGGTCCTCTAACTGGGCATCCTAGTATGCAATCATGAGCCTTAGCTTAATCCTGTACATCACCTGAGAAAGCATGTAAGAAAACAAAGTCAACACAATGGTTGGTGAGTTCATATAGTTTAGTAGTTGAAAATAGCTTTAGCAAACCTCTTTCGGTAACAACCTTAATCTCATTAACATCACCTGTAATATCCAATTCGGTATGCTTATATATAGGGCATATGTAAGGTCGAACTTATCGCCCGCCCATTCAAATCCGACCACATACTAAATCACATATGACATTGTTCTTAATGATAATTAAGCGTCTTACCTACAACCCAATCCTGTCTTCATCATAAATTTTGCATACTGTCTAAAATTTTACAAGTTTGTAGCATTCATATAGTTTAGCCTTTAAGTATATTGTACAAAGATAATAGTTTCACAAAATCGTAGTTTAGCATTCACGAATCTCATGCATGGGTACAAGCTTTGCTCTAGCATAGTTTAGCATTTACGTAGCCCATGATTAGATACAAGCTTTGCTCTTGCACAGTTTAGCCCTTACGTATCTCATGAATTGATTCTATCTTATCATCAGAATAGTTTAACTTTCACATGTCTCATATATGTAGATACAAGCCTTGCTCTAGCATAGTTTGGCATTCACGTATCTCATATATAGACACAAGCTTTGCACACATATAGTTTAGCATTCACATATCTCCTATATGTAGATACAAGCTTGCTCTAGCATAGTTTTGCATTCACGTATCTCATATATAGATAAAAGCTTTGCAAATTGCATAGTTTAGCTTTCACGTATCTTATGCATAGATACCAGCTTGCAATAGCATAGTTTGGAATTCACGTGTCTCATGCATAGATTCAAGCTTAGTATTTAGCACATAATCATAGCTTGTAGCATGTAACATCAAGCATTAGCATATAGTTTGTAGCATTAGCATTGAGCATATAGTTTGAGCATAGAGTTTGTAGCATTACCCTTAGCATATAGTTTGAGCATAAATTTTGTAGCATTAGCATTGAGCATACAGTTTGTAGCACTTAAAAATAGTTTGAGCATGTAGCTTGTAGCATTAGCAGTAGCCTCTATTGTAGCATATAGTTTATAACATTAGCACTGAAGTTAAAGTCTTAGCTTTTGGCATTGAGAATAAGAGTAACAAGCTTAAGCATTAGCATTATCATCATAAATAAGTGCAAAAGCATTTATAAAACATTTCAATACTTGTTAAAAATGTATAACATGCTTCTCAGTCCCGAGGTAAAAACAAATATGTTTGAAAAGGGACGACTGAACTCACCTTGTTGTGGAAGTGATTGACTTAGCTTAAACTAGAATGCACGCCCTCGTTGTAATATTTGTTGTTATGTTCACGATCCTGTATTGATCTCATGTTGTTGCAACTTATAAGTATAAGTCATAGTTAACTGTGAGTCTCGGTCTTTATTCGGCCCCGTTTGCTAGTTGTACTCATACTTAACCACTCAGATTGTTATTATGACACACCTTTATGTTGTATGTTTAGCTTGGATTATCGCCATATTAAGTTGTGAAGAGTTGAAACCCATAGTAGTTTCTAAGTATAAAACTTAGACTTTTAAACTATTTAAAACTCTAATTGTTGCCTACTTGCAAAAGTTATTCTCCTTCGTAATAATTGTGAGTAACTCATTGCCATTTAGTTCTTTAAAACATCATAGAAGATAACTAGGTGCATGTTCATAAATAACCATGTATCATATTTATAAAAACTTAATGTTTTAAGTTTGTGAAGTTCCTTAAATTTTAACCCACCACCCTTGTATTAAGTTATCCAAATCCCATGCAAGTTATTTATTTGATTGATTTCAACTTCTCAAGTATTTGTTTCAACTTAACCCAAAGTGGGCCGATAGGATAGATATGGGCTGAGGGAATGATCATGGGTCGAATCCTAATTGGGCTGAAAGGTAATTTAGGCCGTATAAGTTATGTGGGCCGAGTAAGGTGTGTCGTGGGCTTAATCTATCCTGATGGGCCGAATTAGCTTCTTGGGCCGATTGTGTGCATAGCTGAATCAAAACACTCTGCTCAAATGGATACCGACCCTAGATTCCAGCGAACTTCAAGTGGGTGGCTCCCAGTTTCGGCTGGAACCCTAAACTTGCAGGGTTCGGCCAAAGGCAGTAGGTTCGCAGATATGGGTTCGTGGTTACTCATAGGTTCGACCATGAAATATCTTCATCAGATATAGGTTCGTTCGGCTGAGTCCCAGTTCGTAGCAAACACTATGGTTCGGAAAGGAAAGGTTCGTGGGTTCATGGATAACAGGTTCGGTGTTCCTAGGTGGGTTCGGCTGAGATCAAAGGTTCGTCCATGATGATGAGAGGTCCGTGGCTCCTTTGTTCGGTGAAGACAACAGGTTCGTAGCAAAAAGGGTTCGGCCAAAGTGTATGCAGGTTCGGCCATGCAACTTATGGCTTCCCCATGGGTTCGGCCAGCCCAACCTCCTTGCAAACCAGTCACCCTTCATCATCATCATCAGCTCCTCAGCAGTTACGCGTTTCACCATCGCGCGTATTCAATGTATTTTAATTGAAATGAATTTATTTTTAAAATTCTAAAAGATTATGATTCCTAATAAAAATTTAATATTCAATTTTCTTAAGTTATTATCGTTCGTTTCGTCGTTCGTTTTCGTTTCGTCAGAACATGTCGCCTTCGATCGTATTCATTCGAATCGTCACCCGAACGAATACGGTGTTATTTTCACTCTCTTATTCTTGTTTTCTACTTTTCAGTCATCATTTCGGAACGTTAATCTTTCAGATTTATCCGTACAGATCGCCACATGTACGAATAATTCGTCGGTTTAGCATTCTGCAACGACATCTGTTATGGTTTTGTTTTGTTTAACCTCGCATACGTTTATACATAATAGCATTAAATCAAGCATCTGTGTTTCAGTTCAGTGTTGTCTGATGTGAATTTGACTGTTAAACCGTGAGATTTAATCAGATTTTAGAGACAGTTACATAATTGTTTATTGTCAAGCATCAAATGTCAATAGCATATACATAGTTCACGTAGTTTGTACCTGAGTTACAGTGCAAGTTACTGTTGAGATCATTGTTCCAGTAACGCTTCCGGCACTGATGATACTTTCATCCCGAAATTTAAGAATCGTTATCCGGTACGACTTCCTCTATAAACAGTTGGGGATACTTAGACTTCATGTGATCTTCGCGTTCCCAAGTAAACTCGAGTCCGCGCTTTGAGTTCCAACGAACCTTGACGATCAGGATAAGGCTTCACCTCAGTTTCTTAACCTTGCTATCCATAATTGTAACATCAGTGCCGGACGCGTGCCGGAACAGTGATCGCAACAGTGAACATGTACAGTAATTCAGGTACACAATTCGAGAAACTATGTTTAGACTATTGATGAATTCGATTAACATGAAACTATTATACGATTGTCTGGATTCGACTGAAACCTTGGGGTTTAACAATCTGAACATGTCAGACAACACAGGGTTGAAACATAAATACTTGATGTGATGTTAGTTGCATAAACGTATGTGAGGTTAAACAAAACAAAACCTTAACGGTTATTGTTGCATAATGCAAAACCGACGAGTTATTCGTATAGGTGATGATATGTACGAATGATTCTGATAGTTTAACGTTCTGAAATAATGACTTAACAATAGAAAAAAAGAATCAGAAAGCCAAACCATCGACGTGTTCATTCGAATGACGATTCGAACGAATGCGCGCGATGGTGACGCGATCTGATGAAACGATAACGAAAACGAATAACGATACGAACGATCATAATTTTAAGGAAATAAAATATTTCTCATTTTACAATTTTGAAACTCATCATAAAATAATTTAAATTTAACTATTTTATCAAATTGCGAAGAAAAATTAACGAAACGCGAATAAATAATCGAAACGCGTTAAAATAATTAAACTTGATAAATAACTTAATTAAATGGAATTTAATATAATTATTTTCATTAAATACTATCTAAAATTGTTGAAACTAATCTTTTATTTAAATTACAATTTATACGCATAACGTGCCGGATACGCGACAAAACCCGTGCCGGATACGCGACAAAACCGTGAACCGAGCAACCGAAACGAACCCGGATACCCATGAGAGTATAAAAGCACCAAATGTTTTATTTCTTTCATTTTTATACAATCTCTCTCTCAAATCCTCTCAACCCGTCACCACCATTTTCACCCAAGATCCAAACTTCAAAACGCGATATCTCTTTCGTTTGTGAACGAAAATCGGTGATTCTTGCGCCCACGCGAAGCCCTTGACGAGCTCTACAAGGAAGTACAACGGATCCAAGCTTTTATCCAGCCAAATCTGAGGTATTTGAGTTTAAAAAGCTCGAAAATTAGGGTTTCTATGCCTTGTTCGAACTACTCCAGTAATCTGTGTAAAACTTGTATCTACCCACATGTATTTCGAGCCTAGTAGCTGATCATCCCACCCCGAAACTATGGGAAAAACCCCGCAACAGAAAAGCTCGACGAGGGTGAGAGGAAGTTGCAGGTTCGTGAGATGGTGAAGGATAGCCGAACCAACCTACGGGTTAGAGGGAGACACGAACCTTCTTACATCAGCGAACCCTCCTACCCTCCCGAACCATGACTGGTCACGAACCCTAGACGAACCAGTGACGTAAGAGTCGAACCCTCATGAGTCACGAGCCCTTAACCTGTCATGCAAAACCCTAGTTGGCGACGAACCTTCAGATCATTTCCAAACCTGTTGATGGCTGCGAACCCTTCTCGTCTGCCATGCTCACGAACCCTCTGGATGTTGATATTACCCTAACCCTAGGGAGAACTCAATTGCGGCCGAACCTATGGTGGGGTGATAACCAGGTTCGCTGGAAGTGATGACTCAGTGCCATCTTTCTTTTGTTTTGAACGTCTTAAACATGTCTTAACCAGCCCAAAAAGCCCACGCAGCAGGCCCAACTTCAGTTGAGTGACACATAGAACCATCTAAGCCCACTAGATCTGTTTCAAGCCCAAAAAACCATTGGCCCAACTTAGACATGTTGGCCCAACCTCCATGCTATTCGGTCAAGATGACCAACTGGTCCAATAGGCAGCCCATATTCAGTTTATTTGAATCACAAATCTTTGGTCCACTTACAAATACTTGGCCCATGGGCGATGCATAAGCCCATAATTCACTAGTCGGCCTGATGAGTGTAATCGGCCCAACCTTTTCTGGCCCAGTGTAAACCCCACGGCCCAATACCCATAATCGGTCCACACACAAAAAAAACTATTAGGCCGAACTTATAATAAATTGTTTAATAAATTATCCGGCCCTATTGATTTGAAATGAACGATGAAGGCATGAAAGAATGTTGGAAACAATGGAAAACGAAGAACAAATACATTTACAAATTAATTGTTTTGTTGTTATAAGGTAATAACAAGTCGTTAACAAACTACATAAATGCTTGAAAGCCCATAATACAATTAATAAATTGTAACTAATGAGCAACCATGGAATCTTGAACAATAAAGAATTAGGGCTGGATAACGAACAAGATTTGCGAGTGTTAGTCAACTTTAGGACTAACACTTACATACACAACCAATCTTTATAAACTTATACTTATAAGTACAAACATTATGAAATCAATACAGGAGCTTGAACATCATAACGAAAGCAAACAAAGAGCGCGTGTATTCATATTCTACTTAGTCAAGTACTTCGGACATAAGGTGAGTTCATTGTCCCCTTTCAAACTTATTTGTTTTACTTCGGGACTGAGAAGCATGTTAAACATTTTTATTGAAATGTTACTTAATGCTTTAATTATAAACAGGATTACTTATGATTGAAACTTATACTTTAAGCTTGATGCTTAAAATCAATTGTTGGTTACTTGATACAATTACATGAGACTTAATGCTATTACATGAGACTTGATACAATTACATGAGACTTGATACAATTACATGAGACTTAATGCTATTACGTGAGACATGATACAAATACATGAGACTTGATACAATTACATGAGACTTGATGCTATTACATGAGCCTTGACACAAATACATGAGACTTGATGCTATTATATGAGACTTGAAATAAACACATGATATACATGATGAATCAATGATTGAATACTTGAAACTTTATGCTTGGAAACTATTACTTGCTCATAGGACATCATACATGTATCTAACCATAGTCTACGTAATTGCTAGACTTCTGGATATTCCAGAGCTTGTACCTATGGAGTGAGATACATGTAATAACATAAACATAATGATACTCAGCTATTACCTGGTTATAAGGGACATGTAATTGCTAGACTTCTGGATATTCCAGAGCTTTTTTCGGCTTATATGAGGTATGTAAAGGCTAAACATGAAAGTATCGATTCTAAGCTATTACCTGTTTATAAGGGACACGTAATTGCTAGACTTCTGGATATTCCAGAGCTTGTGTCGGCTTATATGAGGTATGTAAATGCTAAACATAAACGTAATGTTACGGGGCTATTACCTGGTTATAAGAGACATGTAATTGCTAGACTTCTGGATATTCCAGAGCTTTTGTCGGCTTATAAGAGGTATGTAAAGGCTAAACATGGACCTGATGAATGCTAAGCTATTATCTATATAAGAGACATGTAATTGCTAAACTTCTGGTATTCCAGAGCTTTTGTATGCTTATAGGAGATATGTAATTGCTAAACTATGTGCGTGTGAATCTATGATCCTTGATAAACGTAATGAGAAACTAACACTTATGAATACAATCGACATGAAAACTTTGAAACAGATAACAAAGGCTTTGATGAGGATTGAATTGATTGGTAGGTAAAATGCTTAATTATTATTAACAACAGTGTCATATCCGAATTAGTATGTGGTGGGATGGCGTCTGGGCGGGTCGTAGGCTCGACTCAGGGGTATGCCCTATATATAAGCATACCGATTTGGATATTACATGTGGAGTTAATGAGGTTAATGTTTTACCGAAAGAGGTTTGTTGAAAACTATTTTAAAC
Source organism: Mikania micrantha (assembly GCA_009363875.1). Classification (NCBI taxonomy): domain Eukaryota; kingdom Viridiplantae; phylum Streptophyta; class Magnoliopsida; order Asterales; family Asteraceae; genus Mikania; species Mikania micrantha. The sequence continues at coordinate 18,680,020 of CM018687.1, read as the reverse complement.
TTATAAACTATATGAACTCACCAACCGTTGTGTTGACTTGATCTTTTTACATGCTTTCTCAGGTGAAGAACAGGTTTAAACTTAAGCTTTTGGATATGCATACTAGGCTGCTCAGATAGAGGACCTAGTAGAATTTTGGAGAAGCACATCTTTTGTTGATGATACATATTACTTTTGATATCTTGTACATATACAAGATATATACATTATTCTTTTGGTTAGGTTTACTTAGTTAAATTGCAGAACATTGCTATTGTAATTTAAGTTTGTAATCCTATATATCATTTGATTGTGCTTTAGATATTCTTAAACGTTGATGCTATGTAAACAATCTGATCATCATGATTATCACCCGCGATATCACGCCCCGGGAACCCTCCGCCCGGCGGGGACTCCGATCCTACCCCGCCGGCTCGGGGTGTGACAGATTGGTATCAGAACTCAAGGTTATAGAGAATAATAGGTCATTTACTTAAACGGTTTGGCCTAGACTATAACTTAGGGACCTTCATATAGAGAACATAGGATTTAAGCTTGCATTGTGTCTTCTATATTCGATCATTACTTTCACTGATATTCTTTCGAGTATAAGCAGAATGTCATCAAGAAGACGACCATCACCGCCTTCTCCTACACAGGATACGGATCCATCAGCGGTTGCACTCGCAACCCTAGTCACTGAACTTATGATGACGGTTCTCCCTGAAATCATCACTCAAGTCATAAACGGTGATGAGAACACTCGAAGCTTCCCGAGAATAATCACGAGAACTGAAGAATTAGTGCAAGGAGAAACTAGCAAGAAACGAAAACGGTGTCGTCCTAAGAAATCAAGAGATTCTGTAATCTACACTGAGGCTATTCCTCTTCGTCAAATGGCCGTTGCTTCTGATTCAGATGGTCGTAAGCGTTATGTAGGAAAAAGCCCCCTTTGCGCTAGTTGTCACTATCACCACCGTGTTGAAATCTCATGCAAACAATGCACCCATTGTGGTCAGATTAACCATTGGGATCACAAATGTAAATCTTCGATGGAATTAATATGCAAACAGAATAATGGCAAATTTCCTTTATGTGCCACGTGCGGTCTTCATCATGCTGGGGATAAACTGTGCAAACATTGCTTGAATTGCGGGAGGAAGGGACACTGGAGTCGTGACTGTAATAATCCCCCGACTCATAACCAGAACCCTGGAAACACTACATATCCCCTTCCTCGACACAGCAAGGATTGCTATGTGTGCGGAATGTCTGAACACTTTGCACGAGACTGCCCAGTAAGGATATCTTCAGCAGATGCTGCGCGTTCTGAGAAGATGACTACTTTACCAGCTTCTGATGCAAATTTGGAGTGGGATGATCCCACAGGTATGCAAACTTTACCATGACACGATGAATTACTTATTGAGGTGTTAATTAGAAACGCATGTTCTGTTGTGACTTTAGAAACAATAAATCTAAGGAATCTGTAAGCAAACTCATTGCCGATAAGATAATCGGAATTGTAACCTAAGAAATCCTTAGGTCAAATAAGCATTAAATAATTAAATAAGATAGGGTAATTTTTGATTATAGTTTAATAACTATAATCAGAAAGAGGATCTTATTTGATTAGAACCCTAAAACTTGTAGAAAGTCAAAGTGCTAAAACTATTGTGTAAGCTGTCACTTTCCACCTAGAACTGATAGAACTTGAATTACATAATTTGGAAAACTTCAGTTCTAAGATATTAAGGAAAGGATGAATGTTAAGACTATACTGAAATCATAGTTAAACTAGATAAGTAGACCGGGAGAACCAGTTACGAATACAAGACAAAAATATGCCAAGGATGGGTACTGGTATGTGATATGCCTTAACTCGTAAGTGCTTGTTTCATTTTGATATTAGTAGGCACAAGGAAATTATCCTGTTCCTATTAATATAACCATCTAGATATTTCATGGAAGCCTAGAAATTCTGTCATGTGATAGAAATAATGGTGAAATCCTTAGTCAATGTAGGTAACATACTTAGGACACCACAACTAACATTAAAGTTGGGTAACACTTGATGCTCATAACATCAATTAGTTTGGGAACAATAAGGTGTTCGAATTGTGCAGAGAATTCGCGAAGCATAGCAAAAAGACGAGCAAAACTCGAAAGCAATACTTGATGAACCATATTTAGGGCAATGACATTGGGAGACAAAAACGAAATACATCTGACTTATGTTGAATAGATCAATCTAAGAGACTCATAGTACGTGGGATCATATGGCATAAATAACATAGAACTAAGCATGATGCGACTAGGAGGATAGATCACAAAAGTCTGCAACACATATTTGATCAGAAGGAACTCAACATGAGACAGCGATGTTGGGTGGAGCTTCTAAATGATTACGACTGTGTAATAAAATACCCTCCGGGCAAGGAAAACGTTGTAGCGGATGCCTTGAGTCGGAAGGAACGGGTCAAACCCTTGCGCATCAGAGCAATGGGAATGACTGTGCAGACAAGCTTACCCGACCACATTATGCAAGCACAACAAGAAGCGATTGAACGAGGGAACTTGAAGAAAGACTTGGATTGTGGAGTGGAGAAACATTTGGAAACAAAACCTGATGGACTTGCTTACTTCAAGGATCGTATCTGGATTCCTGCAGTAGATGAGTTAAGGAAACTTATATTTGATGAAGCCCATAAGACCAAGTACTCTGTGCATCCCGGTGCTGATAAAATGTACCAAGATTTACGTGCATTTTATTGGTGGCCGGGCATGAAGAAAGACATAGCTGAGTATGTTGGTCGATGCCTTACGTGTGCCAAAGTGAAGGCAGAACACCAGAAACCGTCAGGTTTACTGGAACAGCCTGAAATTCCACTTTGGAAGTGGGAACAAATAGCTATGGACTTTGTTACCAAGCTACCCCGCACTTCCAGTGGACATGATACTATTTGGGTTATCGTTGACCGATTAACCAAGTCTGCTCATTTCTTGCCAATGCGAGAAACTTACACGATGGATAAACTGGCAAAACTCTACATCAACGAGATAGTGGTACGCCATGGTGTGGCGTTATCTATCATCTCAGATCGTGACCATCCGTTTGTGGATGGTAAGCTGTACTCAGATTTAAGTGTGTCCCTAGAAATTTCTTCAATGATTGCCAGAACCTTGATGTGAATCTGCTATCACGATCTGAGATGATAGATAACGCCACACCATGGCGTACCACTATCTCGTTGATGTAGAGTTTTGCCAGTTTATCCATCGTGTAAGTTTCTCGTATTGGCAAGAAATGAGAAGATTTGGTTAATCGGTCAATGATAACCCAAATAGTGTCATGACCACTGGAAGTGCGGGGTGTCTTGGTAACAAAGTCCATAGCTATTTGTTCCCACTTCCAAAGTGGAATTTCAGGCTGTTCCAGTAAATCTGACGGTTTCTGGTGTTCTGCCTTCACTTTGGCACACGTAAGACATCGACCAACGTATTCAGCTATGTCTTTCTTCATACCCAGCCACCAATAAAACGCCCGTAAATCCTGGTACATTTTATCAGCACCGGGATGCACAGAGTACTTGGTCTTGTGTGCTTCATCAAAGATAAGTTTTCTCAATTCATCCACTGCAGGAATCCATACACGATCCTTGTAGTAGATGATTCCATTAGGATTTGTTTCAAGTTGCTTTTCTGCTCCACAATCTAGTTCTTTCTTCAGGTTTCCTCGTTCAACAGCCTCTTGTTGTGCTTGTACAATGTTGTCGTGTAAGCTTGTCTGCACAGTCATCCCCATTGCTCTGACGCGCAAGGGTTTGACCTGTTCCTTCCGACTCAAGGCATCAGCTACAACGTTTGCCTTGCCCGGATGGTACTTGATTACACAGTCATAATCTTTCAAAGTTCAACCCAACGTCGTTGTCGCATGTTGTGTTCCTTCTGATCGAACATGTGCTGCAAACTCTTGTGATCAGTAAATATGGTACACTTGGTGCCATATAAGTAATGTCTCCAAATTTTCAATGTGAATACCACTGCTCCCAGTTCCAGATCATGAGTAGTGTAATTCTTCTCATGAATCTTCAGTTGTCTCGAGGCATACGTGATGACTTTGTCTCGTTGCATCAGTACACAGCCAAGTCCCTAATGGGACGCATCACAGTACACTACAAAATCATCACAACCATCTGGGAGAGATAAGATTGGAGCATCACATAGCTTTTGCTTCAAAGTCTGAAAGGCATCTTCTTGCTTCTGTTCCCAAACAAACGGCTCGCTTTTCTATGTTAACTTGGTAAGTGGCAGGGCTATCTTGGAAAAGTTTGAGATAAATCTTCTATAATAGCCTGCTAAGCCTAGAAAGGAACGTATCTCTGTCGGTGTTTTTGAAGTATTTAGTTCTTTATTGTTTCAATCTTGGATGGGTCTACATGTATTCCCTCACTATTGACTACATGACCAAAAATTTGAACCTCTTTTAATCAAAATTCACACTTAGAGTATTTGGCATAGAGTTTCTCTTCCTTCAACAGTTCCAAGATCATTCTAAGATGTTGCTCGTGTTCTGCTTTGCATTTGGAATAGATCAGTATGTCATCAATGAAAACAATGACAAACTGATCCATATACGGCTTGCACACTCGGTTCATGAGGTCCATGAAAACCACGGGTGCATTCATCAATCCAAAAGGCATCACCATAAACTCGTAATGCCCGTATCTGGTACGAAACGGCATCTTTGGTATGGCTTCATCTTGAACTCTAAGCTGATGGTATCTAGACCGCAAGTCAATCTTCAAAAAGTACTGAGCTCCTTGCAGTTGGTCAAACAAATCATCAATCCTCAGTAATGGATACGATTCTTGATTGTTAGTTTGTTTAGCTCCCTGTAGTCTATGCACATACGAAAGGATCCATCCTTTTTCTTCACGAACAAAACCGGAGCTCCCCAAGGTGGGTAGCTCGGTCAGAAGAAACCTTTGTCGAGTAGCTCCTGTAGTTGATTTGACAATTCCATCATCTCTGAAGGTGCTAGCCTGTAAGGAGATTTAGCAATAGGTGTTGCTCCAAGAATCAAATCAATGCGAAACTCTACCGGTAGCATAGGTGGCAAACCGGGTAGGTCTTCAGGAAACACTTCAGGGTATTCCTTTACTATCGGCACGTCTTGTATCGTTTTCTTGTCTTTCTCCTTCTCCACCACGTGAGCCAAGAAAGCTATTCATTTCTTCTGTAGACACTTACACGCTTTTATACAGGATATGATTTTGACACTTCGCTTCGCTTGATCCCCACGAACTTCCAATACACGATCACTCGCCAATGGAATCCGAAGTAGTTTTTCGGAACAGATGACTTCCACTCTATTGAGAGATAGCCAGTCCATCCCAACAATGATGTCAAAACTGCCCAAATCCATCGGTAGCAAGTCGATGGTAAATGTGTGATCAGTGAGTGTAAGTGGGCAGTTCCTAAGTATAGTGCTAACTGTGATTTGTTTCCCAATTGCTACTTCGATAATGTAAGGGGAGTCTAAAGTTTCTTCAGTAAGATTAAGTTGACGTGCAAAATCAGATGAAATAAAACTCTGGTCTGCACCAGTTTCAAATAGAATAGATGCATAAGAGTCACGTAAAAGAAATGTAGCAGTGACCACATTAGGGTCTTGACAGGCTGCATTGGCTCCGATAACAAAAGCCCTTCCATGAGGTCTTTGTGTTCCTTGTTGCACTATCTTCGGGAAGTCCCTGGAGAAATGACCAACTTCTCCACAGTTATAGCATCCCCTGTTGTTGTTGTTGTTGTTGTGATTACCTGGGTTTGGTGGTGGAGGTAATGCTCTAGCAGCATTGTTTGTAGCTTGTGTTGCGGGGGTATGGCACTGTTGAACCCAGTGGCCAAAGCGACCACAGTTAGTGCACTTCCTACACTGCACCGTAGCAGAATGATTATATTTGCATTGAGTACATGATTATATTAGGTGCCATTAACTGGTACTGCAGAGGCTTGTCTCAGAGGAGCGGCCATCACATAGTTCTTGACGACCTTTTGCTTCTTCTTTTGATGGTGTTCACGCTTCTTTGAGGACTCATCCTTAGCTTTACCCGAGTCATTCTTCAAAACTCCTGACTTCACCATTACGTCAGTGAGTTTGGCTGATAAAGAGATGGATGACTCTAGAGTAGCAGGGTTTGCAGCCAACACGATGCTTTGAATGCAGGAGGGTAATCCTACCACATACCTATCGATAAGCTTCTCCAAAGTTGGCACCATCTCTTGCACCAGAGCTACCAATTCATGATAGCGGGTGGTGAAAGTCATGTGATCTGATCCTTTCATCACATGGTTTGAGAGCTCAACTTCCAGCTTCTATAGTTCGTGCTTAGGACAGAATTCATTCCTTAAGAGGATTTTGAAATCTGCCCAAGGCATAGCCAGTGCCTCATCTCTACCTCTTACTCTGATCTGGGAGTTCCACCACGTTAAGGCTCATTTGCTAACATGGTTTGAGAGCTCAACTTCCAGCTTCTATAGTTCATGCTTAGGACAAAATTCATTCCTCAAAAGGATTTTGAAATCTGCCCAAGGCATAGCCAGTGCATCATCTTTGCCTCTTGCTCTGATCTGGGAGTTCCACCATGTTAAGGCTCATTTGCTGACATGGTTTGAAGCTCAACTTCCAGCTTCTATAGTTTCGTCTTCATCATAGCTTTTGCATACTTTCTAAAAGTTTACAAGTTTGTAGCATTCACATAGTTTAGCCTTTAAGTATATTGCACAAAGATAATAGTTTCACAAAATCGTAGTTTAGCATTCACGAATATCATGCATGGGTACAAGCTTTGCTCTAGCATAATTTAGCATTTACGTAGCCCATTATTAGATACAAGCTTTGCTCTAGCATAGTTTAGCCATTACGTATCTCATGAATTGATTCTAGCTTAGCATCAGAATAGTTTAACATTCACGTGTCTCATATATGTAGATACAAGCCTTGCTCTAGCATAGTTTGGCATTCATGTATCTCATATATAGACACAAGCTTTGCACACACATAGTTTAGCATTCACATTTCTCCTATATGTAGATACAAGCCTTGCTCTAGCATAGTTTGGCATTCATGTATCTCAAATATAGATAAAAGCTTTGTAATTCGCATAGTTTAGCTTTCACGTATCTCATTCATAGATACCAGCTTGCAATAGCATAGTTTGGCATTCACGTATCTTATGCATAGATACAAGCTTAGCATTTAGCACATAATCATAGCTTGTAGCATGTAGCATGTAGCATCTAGTATTAGCATATAGTTTGTAGCATTAGCATTGAGCATAGAGTTTATAGCATTAGCCTTAGCATATAGTATGAACATAGAGTTTGTAGCATTAGCATTGAGTATATAATTTGTAGCACTTACACATAGTTTAAGCATGTAGCTTGTAGCATTAGCACTAGCCTCTAGTTGTAGCATATAGTTTATAGCATTAGCACTTAAGTTAAAGTCTTAGCTTTTGGTATTCAGAATAAGAGTAACAAGCTTAAGCATTAGTATTATCATCATAAATAAGTGCAAAAGCATTTATAAAACATTTAAATACTTGTTTAAAATGTATAACATGCTTCTCAGTCCCGAGGTAAAATAAATATGTTTGAAAAGGGACAAATAAACTCACCTTGTTGTGGAAGTGGTTGACTTAGCTAAAACTAGAATGCACGCGCTCATTGTAATATTTGTTGTTATGTTCACAATCTTGTATTGATTTCATGTTGTTGCAACTTATAAGTATAAGTCGTAGTTAACTGTGTGCGTGTATGTGTTAGCCCTAAAGTTGGCTAACACCTGTGAGTCTCGGTCTTTATTCGGTCCCATTTTCTAGTTGTACTCATACTTAACCACTCAGGTTGTTATTATGACACACCACTTAGATTACCTTTATACTTTTAAACTAAACTATTTAAAAATCTAATTGTTGCCTACTTGCAAAAGTTATTCTCCTTTGTAATAATTGTGAGTAACCCATTGCCATTTATTTCTTTAAAACATCATAGAAGATAACTAGGTGCATGGTCATAATTAAACATGTATCATACTTATAAAAACTTAATGTTTTAAGTTTGTGAAGTTCCTAAAAATTAAACCCACCACCCTTGTATTAAGTTATCCAAATCCCATGCATGTTATTTATTTGATTGATTTCAACTTCTCAAGTATTTGTTTCAACTTAACCCAAAGTGGGCCGATTGGATAGATATGGGCCGGGGGAATGATCATGGGCCGAATCCTAATTGGGCTGAAAAGTAATTTGGGCCGTAAGTTATGTGGGTCGACTAAGGTGTGTCGTGGGCTTAATCTATCGTGATGGGCCGAATCAGCTTCTTGGGCCAATTGTGTGGATAGCTGAATCAAAACACTCTGCTTGAATTGATACCGACCCCAGATTCCAGCGAACCTTCAAGTGGGTGGCTCTCAGATTCGACTGGAACCCTAAGCTTGCAGGGTTCGGCCAAAGACTGTAGGTTCACAGAGATAGGTTCGTGGTTACTCATAGGTTCGGCTATGCAATAGCTTCGCCCAGATATAGCTTCATTCGGCTGAGTCCCCGTTCGCAGCTCACACTATGGTTCGGCAAGGAAAGGTTCGTGGGTTCATGGATAATAGGTTCGGTGTTCCCAGGTGGGTTCGGCTAAGATCAAAGGTTCGTCCATGATGATGAGAGGTTCGTGGCTCCTTGGTTCGGTGAAGACAACAGGTTCGCAGCAAAATGGGTTTGGCCAAAGTGTATGTAGGTTCGGCCATGCAACTTATGGCTCCTCCATGGGTTCGGCTGGTCGCAGGTTCGGCCAGCCCAACCTCCTTGCGAACCAGCCACCCTTCATCATCATAATCAGCTCCTCAGCAGTTACAGGGATATTCCCAAGTTGGTGGTATGGCTCATTACCTCGTTTTTGGCTGGATAACTTCTCGGATCTGCTGTACTTCCTTATAGAGGATGAATGTAGCTACATGTAGACACCAAGAACACAAGATTTCACCAAGGATTGAAGGAGTTATGGTGATTTGAACTTCAAATCTTGTAGAGAGAGAAAAAATGGGTGGGAGGTTTTAGAGAGAGAGGGAGTGTAAGAAATGAATAAAATGGGTTCATTTAGTCTTTATATACCTCGAGGGTATTTAGGTTCGTTTCGGGTGCTCGTTTTTCGTCTCCGTTGCGTTTCCGGATTATTACGCCCATTTTATGTATTTTAAATAAAAAGAGTTTATTTGAATTATTTTAAAGGTGGTTATTCCTAGTAAATGTTTTGTAATTATTTTTCTTGAATTATTTTATCGAGATCGATTATTTTACGCGTTTCACCATCGCGCGTATTCTATGTATTTTAATTAAAATGAATTTATTTTTAAAATTCTAAAAGTTTGTGATTCCTAATAAATATTTAATATTCAACTTTCTTAAATTATTATCGTTCGTTTCGTCGTTCGTTTTCGTTTCGTCAGAACGTGTAGCCTTCGCGCGTATTCGTTTGAATTGTCACCTGAACGAACACGGAGTTGGTTTCACTCTCTGATTCTTGTTTTCTACTTTTCAGTCATCATTTCAGAAAGTTAATCTTTCATATTTATCCGTACAGATCGTCACCTATACGAATAATTCGTCGGTTTAGCATTCTGCAACGACATCTGTTATGGTTTTGTTTTGTTTAACCTCGCATACGTTTATACATAATAGCATTAAATCAAGCATCTGTGTGTCAGTTCAGTGTTGTCTGATGTGTTTCTGACTGTTAAACCGTGAGATTGAATCAGAATTCATAAACAGTTACATAATAGTTTATTGTCAAGCATCAAATGTCAATAGCATATGCATAGTTCACGTAGTTTGTACCTGAGTTACTGTGCAAGTTACTGTTGAGATCATTGTTCCGGTAACACTTCTGGCACTGATGTTACAGGGATGTTTGGGGATCACTCCGGAGACCTCATTCCCATGCAGACTAGTCTCGGGGATCCCTCGGGATCCCAAGGGTTAAGGATATCTCGAGATAATACCAATATCCTGGGAACTTCTTGTCTAACTCTAATTACCAGCAATACATTTAACTATTCTCCCATTGATACAACTAACTTTGGTTCTATGCAGGAATCGGGGCTAACTCCCCAAGTGGCCAAGGAGATTTAGAAACTCAGAGACATGATCTCTAGTGTTCCCGGGGTGGTCAAGCCTATTCCTGAGGTTCCTGTCACAACCCACAGGATCTCTAGATTTGCTCCACCAATATGTGATGCTGAGATCCCAAAGAGATTCCAAACTCCAACCATGAAGTTGTATGATGGAACCACGGACCCTGAAGAACATGTAGCGTAATATAGGGAAAGGATGGAACCACGGACCCTGAAGAACAGTAACGTGAACAATAAACAGGTACGAACTATATACATTTCAGTACATTTCATATTCATATCAATTATCATTATCAGTTGATGTTATCATATAGCAAGCTTAGAACTATTTCAGAGAAACAAAGTTCATAACTATGGTTCGTTTGTTAGATATTTATCTGGCAACACAGAACCATCATGGGATTATTTACTAAGATTTGTTATGTATAAATGTACTTGGATCAGTTTGTCATTGTCTTTATTGATGACATACTGATTTATTCCAAGAGCAAAACAGAGCACGAGCAACACCTCAGGAAGATCTTGGAGTTGTTGAAGGAAAATAAACTCTATGCCAAATTCTCTAAATGTGAATTCTGGCTAAGAGAAGTTCAATTTTTGGGTCATGTAGTCAACGGTGAAGGAATACATGTAGATCCTGCCAAGATTGAGGCGATAAAGAATGGGGACACTTCGAAGACAACGATAGAGATACAGACTTTTCTGGGATTGGCGGGTTATTATAGAAGGTTGATCTCAAACTTTTCTAAGATAGCCTTGCCTCTCACTAAGCTAACCCAGAAAAAGTGAACCGTTTGTCTTGGAGCAGAAACAAGAAGATGCTTTCCAGACCTTGAAACAAGAATATTATGTGATGCTCCAATTCTATCTCTCCCGGAAGGATGTGATGACTTTGTTGTTTATTGTGATGCTTCCCATCAGGGACTCGGTTGCGTATTGATGCAACGGGACAAATTTATCGCTTATGCATCAAGGCAGTTAAAGACTCATGATAAGAACTACACTACTCATGATCTTGAACTGGGAGATGTAATCTTCGCATTGAAGATTTGGAGACATTATTTATAAGGCACCTAGTGTACCATATTTACTGATCACAAGAGTCTGCAACAAATTTTTGATCAGAAGGAACTCAACATTCGACAACGACGTTGGTTTGAACTTTTGAATGATTACGATTGTGTGATCAAGTACCATCCGGGAAAGGCGAACGTTGTAGCTGATGCCTTGAGCCGGAAGGAACGGGTCAAACCCTTGCGTATTAGAGCAATGGGAATGACTGTGCAGACCAGTTTACGAGACAAGATTATTCAGGCACAACAAGAAACACTTGATCGAGGGAATCTAAAGAAAGAACTTGATTGCGGAGCGGAGAAACAATTTGACACTAAGCCTGATGGAGTAATCTACTATCGTGAGCGTATATGGATTCCGGCAGTAGGAGAATTGCGAAAGCTTATCTTCGATGAAGCGCACAAGACTAAATACTCCGTTCATCTAGGTGCCGATAAAATTTACCAAGACTTGCATGGATTTTATTGGGGGCGGGAATGAAGAAAGACATGGCCGAGTACGTCGGTCGATGTCTTACGTGTGCGAAGGTAAAGGCGGAACACCAGAGACCGTCTGGGTTACTGGAACAGCCTGAGATTCCGCTCTGGAAGTGGAAACAAATAGCTATGGATTTCATTACCAAGCTACCCCTCACTTCCAGTGGTCATGATACCATTTGGGTAATCATCGATCGTTTGACTAAATCTGCTCACTTCTTGCCAATGCGTGAGAACTTCACGATGGATACACTGGCAAGACTATACATCATTGAGATAGTGGTACGCCACGGTGTACCATTGTCTATTATTTTTGATAGAGATAGCAGATTTACATCAAGGTTCTGGAAATCGTTACAGAAATCTCTAGGGACGCGGTTAAATCTGAGTACAGTTTACCATCCACAAACGGACAGTCAAAGCGAACGTACTATTCAAACGTTGGAAGATATGTTAAGAACCTGTGTGTTGGATTTCGGTGGGAATTGGGATTCCCATTTGCCACTGATCGAATTCTCCTAAAATAACAGCTACCACAGCAGTATCGGATGTGCACCCTTCGAGGCTCTTTATGGCTGGAAATGCCAATCACCGTTCTGCTGGACCAAGTGAGAGACAACCGCATAACCGGGCCAGAGCTTATTCAAGAAACCACTAACAAGATTGCTCAGATTCAAAGAAGACTACAAGCAACAAGAAGTAGAAAAAAGAGCTACGCCGACAAACGGCGCAAGCCGTTGGAATTTCAAGTGGGAGACCGAGTCATGTTGAAAGTATCCCCTTGGAAAGGTGTAGTACATTATGGAAAGAAAGGCAAATTAGCTCCAAGATACGTGGGACCGTTCGAGATCATCGAGCGTATTGGTCCTGTGGCGTATAGACTGCGATTACCTGATGAACTCAGTGGTGTGCGTGACGTGTTTCACGTCTCAAACTTAAGGAAATACCTTGCTGACGAATCACTCGTCATTCCAATTGAAGAAATTCAAGTCGACGAACAATTACACTTTATCGAGGAACCTTTGGAGATTAGGGATCGCAAGGTTAAACAACTGAGGTGAAGACGTATTCCGATTTTCAAAGTTCGAGGGAATTCAAAGCGCGGACCCGAGTTTACTTGGGAACGTGAAGATCACATGAAATCAAAGTATCCCCAACTGTTTGAAGAGGAAGCGGTAGCCGATACCAACTCTTAAATTTTGGGACGAAATTTCTCTAACAAGGGGAGACTGTAACATCAGTTTCGGAACCGTACCTGAACAGTGATCTTAAACAGTAACATGAACAGTAAACAGGTATGAACTATATACATTTCAGCGCATTTCATATTCATATCAATTATCATTATCAGTTGATGTTATCATATAGCAAGCTCAGAACTATTTCAAAGAAACAAAGTTCATAACTATGGTTCGTTAGTCAGATAATTATCTGGCAACACATAACCATCATGGGATTATTTGCTAAGATTTATTATGTATTAATGTACTTGAGGCTTCGTAGAACAAAACAACACGGATGTCGTTACGTGAATGCTAAATCGACGGATTATTCGTATAGGTGATGATCTGTATGAATATATCTAAAGGCTTAACATTCTGAATGATATCCGATAATTAGAAAACAATATTAGAAAGTACAGTTATTGTCGTGTTCGTTCAGGTGACGATTCGAACGAATACGCGCAATAACCGTACAATCTGATTTCAAACAGTAAAATTTATAAATTTTAAAATATTAACACAAGATATTAGTTAATTTATTAGGAATCACAACTTAAAATAAACATATAAATCTTATTTATAAATTCGTGTCAGTTCGTGAAGAAAACTACGAATAAACCGACATTCTACGCGAAACCGAGCGAAACCGAACAACCGGGTATCTTTCTAACCCTTTAATGAGGTCATTTATGACCCAACCACCACCACCAACCTATCTCTCACACAATTTTCGTCACCCTCACGCTCTCTCTAACTCTCTCTCTAAAACCACAAACTTCTCTCTAAGATTTGGAGCTCGTTTCTCATCGGATTCAAGTGTTCTAGGTGTCAAGACGTTCATCTCATCACGTAGATTCCAGAAGTACAAGAATTTGGAGCTTCCCACCATAGAAATTGAGGTAAATCTTGACTTTATTTTCGGTTTAGAGTGTTTAACGACCCCTTGTAAGTTCTTGCTATAATAACCAGTTATGAACACTAAATAACTTGGAGATGAGTCATGGGTAGCAACTAGGAGACACTAGAAACTAAATTCTAACAGGTTCTGATCGATGGGGGAGACGAAGGTGGTACAGGTTCATGGCTAACCAGATGGTCGAACCCTTGAGAGCTTGACCGAACCTTCCTGGCTGGAACGAACCCTGCCCCGAACCTGTGCAACCTTGCACCGAACATGTATTGGCGTGCAACGAACCTGAAGCCAGCCACCTAACCGTCGAACCTGCACCGAACCTTAGACATCAACCAGGGACCAGGCGAACCAATATGAAGATGAACCTAGGGCTTTCCTTTTTAGCCGAACCTTAAAGGTTCGTGGAGGTGAAGCTTGGCTAAACCCTAACTGACTAGCGAACCTGCTTCTTTTTAGATGAACCATGTCTGTAACCCAAACCTAGGACTCAAGGAGTATGTAGATGAACCTCCTATCAACCTAGCCGAACCTTTCCCTTAACGAACCTAGAACTAGTCCATGCCACCATGGCCGAACCTTAAGGGTTCGTGGGAATTGTTGTGACAGCTGAACCCTCTCTAAGCCCACCGAACCTGAGCTGAACGAACCCACTGTGGGCTGCCAAGAGGTTCGCTGCTATCAATTATGACCCACTTAAGTGTGTTGAACCATGATATAGCATGTGCATGGGATGGGCTAACCTAATCATGTGTGTAAGGGTATGTGAATGGATGGGAAATAATTGAGAACACATGGGTGTGTGCATGTATAAGGAAAATAAAGATTGTGAGTGCATGAAACCTTAGAGTTTATAGTGAACAAAACATAATGGATTGATTTTGGGCCAAATCTCAAGGACAATAGGCTTAACGATGGACCAAGATGGACTTAATGGGCTTGACCCAAGCCCATCATGGGCCTACTTAATCTCCCTCTAATACCATTTGCGGGTTTTAATAAGAGGAACTACTTAGAAAAGCAAGATCTCATAAACGGGCTCTAATTGGACCCAATAGGCATAATTAAAGCCCATCATATGTGACATGTTCATTTAAATTATGATATTGTTAATAAAAGAAATGTTTTGGTGAATTTATTAAATTGAAATAAATGATGTTGACTTGATATTGATTTAAAATGAATTGAATTATAAATGTTGGGGATATGGGTAACAAATGGGTAATTAAGTTAGATTAGTTAAATGAAACCTTAGAAGCACAATAGTAGAATGGGACACTTAGTTGCACACCAAGACCCAAACCTTAGATACGACGACTAATACGTATATTTATCTCATTTGAATTATTTAAAACAACCCAGGAACTGAAGAAACCTAAGCTACCAGAATGAGCGCGCATTTTGTGATAGAACATTTACATAGCAACACAGGTGAGTTCATTGCCCCTTTTCTAAACATTTTTGTTTTCAAACGTGGGGCTGAGAAGCATGCGTAAATTATTTTCGCAAGAATTTATTTACTTAAATGCTTTTATTTAACATATGTGTTATATGTGAAATTGTTAACCTAGAATTTGTCTAGGTATACTTTATACAGAATTTCAAGGTAAGATATATATTCATTATGAATAGATAACTGTTTCAAATCAAAGAACTATTTTCAAAGAACTAAAGATCTAAAACAAAGAACTATTTTCAAAGGTCTATTTCAAAGAAATAACGGTCTATTTTCAAAGAACTATTTCAAGGGTGTGTTGTCAAAGAGCTAACGATCTATTCCAATGAACTAAGTACGAAGACCTATTTTAAGGGTCTAACTGGGAAATATCAAAGATAGCATGTGTCAATCTCAAGTTTGAAAGATGTCCTAGCTAGACTGATCGAATATGAGACGCATGTTTGATGATATTTGTAGTATACCCTAACTGTTTTGAGGAACATCTGGGAAATGCTCAAAGATAACATGTGCCAAAGAACTAACGAACTATACGAACTATGGACGGTCTAAAGAACTATAAAAGCCTATATATTAAAAGATGTCCTAGCTAGACTGATTGATTATAGGTCACAAGTTTGATGAGGTTTGCAGATCTCCTTTACTACTAAGTACCTGATTGCTAGACTAGCCTACTCGAGTTGACCAAGGCCCAATCATTAGGACTTAGATTTTATTAAATGTTTATTTATTTATTTAATTAATCGTTTATTTAACTGTTTCTACAATTGCTGTGGTTAATCATATTTGTATGATGAACTTAAGGAATCAATAGAGATTTCCAATTGTTGTATTTACAGGAACAAAGAACTGAAGTACTAATGGGTAAATGGTAGGGGTAAAATGCTTAATTATCATTAACAACGATGTCCTATGTGGATTAGTATGTGGTGGGATGGCGTCTGGGCGGGTTGTAGGCTCGACTCAGGGGTATGCCCTATATATAAGCATACCGATCTGGATGATACATGTGATGTTAATGAGATTAAGGTTGTTACCCGAGGGTTTAACAAATGTTTTGAGTGTACATTATAACTATAGTGGAATGGAAGTGTAGGGTAGGTAAAAAAATGCTTAATTATCATTAACAACAGTGTCACATACGTATTAGTATGTGGTGGGACGGCGTCTGGGCGGGTTGTAGGCTCGACTCAGGGGTATGCCCTATATATAAGCATACCGATGTGGATATTTGTAGGATCAGTTGTTCTCATTTGATCAGTATTAGGTTATAGCAGCGGAATTCAGAGATGAATTAGCATAAGAACTAGCAAGAACACTTGAATATTAATGAAACAATAAAGAACAGTTATAGAGAGAGAAGTTTCTGCAAAAGGAATAATCTCATTGAATTCACTAACTTCGTTAACAAATAGACAATGTCAACTGTTCATATATAGAAGCAGTGACGCCTGATGATGTCACTTGATAGTGACATCAGACAGACTTGTTACAACTACTGAACATAAAGAAACTACTGAAGATGTCTACAAAGTCTGAAGACATCTTACAAAGACTGACTAAATACAACTACTGAAAGAAAACTACTGAAGAGAAAAAACATCACAACATCTGAAGACTAACACTTCAGCTGTTGTGATCAACTTCAGATCTTGTATCTTCAACTCATGTAACATTAGTTGGTCTTCAGCTGTTGTGTTCTTCTTCAGTTGTTACGTGGCTGTGGGACTTAAAGGTTTTTCTGATCAGGCTCATTGGTTCTTTTGGTCCAACAAACTCCCCCTGAACCAATGCAGCCAAAACCTTTAATTATTGATTGTCCCACTTATTGTTGAATTCCCAGGCATAAATATCTTGTCTTTTTCTCTAGATCAGCTTTTGAGTGACCAAATCAGTACAGGCCTGGCATACAGCAGCTTCTGATGTTTTGAATGGCAAAGAATGAGAGAGAACTCCATTGGGGAAATGGACTATGAGCATTAACCCCTCTCATTGAAGCTACTGACCATAGATGAGTCTGAAAGACTCCCTGACATAGGCTTCCAAGATAACTACTTGATCTTCAGGTGTAAGCAGCTCTGGCTCTCCTTCAAAAAAGAATTCAGGCCCATAGTATTCTGATAAATACCTGGCCTTTGTCCCATCATATAATTCAACCCTTGTAATTTCTCTGTAAACAAATTCATCAGGATGTTTGCCTTCCAAGAACAATGGCAGCTCATCCTGTCTTACTCCTTCCAATTTTCTATACACTAGTCCTTTCTTAATCATTTTATTCTCTAAGAGCTTAGGGACTTTCAATCCAGCATTATACACACTCTTAAAATCTCCTATAATCTCCCAAGGATCCAGCACAGAACCCAGCATAATATCAGCACTTATCACCTTTTTGATTTTTCTTGTGTAAGCAGATGGTACATCTCTATTGTGAATTCTGTCTTTCACCCTTGGGTCAGGCCACATTCTGATTAGTTCTTTTCTATACTGATAAGTGAACCTGAGTGCATACAACATCTGAGTTTCTTTCTTCATTGCTATAATTGTTGAAGTCTGAGGGTACTCCCTATCAACCATTCTCAAAATCTTCTCATCATGCTTCTTTTGACTTTCTTCTTCCTCAAGTTTGATTTTCACAGCTTGTCTCTGAGATTCTGGAGTAATTTTTAAGGTTTTTGAAGACTCAGGCATATTCAATTTTGATTTCACCACAGTGGAAATTGGAAGCCTGTCTTCTTCATCTTCATTTTCTTCTTGAATCCTCAACATCCTCCTTTTCTTGAGAGGAATATCATCTGCAATGGTTTGATGTGATTGGGTAGAGGGTTTGGTTTGTGGGATCAGCTTCTGTATCTCAGATAATTCAGGTTCTTTGGCAACATCAGCCTTTTCCACCACAATCTTAGGATCTTGATCTTCATCCGCCTGTTCTACATCTTTTCCAACCTCTCTTTCATATTCTTTTTCAATCTCAGAGTCTTTCTCAATCTCCTTCTCATTTACAACCTCTTCTTCAACAACCTTCTCAATCTCAATAGGTTTTGACTTCTTCTGCCTCTTATAAATAACCTGTATGCTTGGATACTTTTCAGAAGCATTCTCCTCCTCCTCACTTCTCAATCTCTTTTTCTCAACTTCTGATTCTTTCACTAACTCCCCCTTTTTGCCTGCAGGTGATGAAGGTGTTTGAAAGCCAGAAAGTTTGTCAGCAACAGCATCATCAATCATCTTCTGAATTTGTGTTTGAGATGGAAGCCTCTCATCAAGAGCTTGGGTAATGATATTCTTTAGAAGTGGAGTGATGAGAGGTAGGGCAGTTATAAAGGCAGCAACCAATGCCTCTGGGGGGTTTGAACCCAAAGTATTAGTGCCTGAAGCAGAGGCTGGAGGTTTATTTTGTTGTTGAGTAGTGGAGGAAGTGTTTTGGGGACCTTCAAGAATTGAAGGTGCCATCTGTGGGTTTGGAAGGGCAGATGGACTTTTCTTCTTGGACATCTTGGTGAGAAGCTCATTGAGTCTGCAGACCTCAGCCTCAAGAAATATGTTCTGTGTTAGAACATCTGATAAGGACCTTTGGTCATCATTAGCCTTGGCTAAATCATCTGACCTCCTGATTATATCAGGATGAACCTGAGTTGAGTGTGGCTCAACATATTTAGGTGCCCCTTTGTCTTGGTACTGGGGACTTCCAACCTCAGGGATAAACCCTTCATCAGTTGTTGCCTCTGGCAGGGTCTTAGAGATGTTACTACTATCAATCATTCCAAATGATGGAGATGATGAAGTGGCAGCCCTGTCAGAAATCAGAATCTCCTTGTCCACACTTGGAGACCTGAAAGTGTAGTCCAAGTCCTGTGGGTTATCAGAACCACTTTGATCCTCCCCCTCAATGTTGGAGATATTCCCAGTAGTAATAGGTGTCTGGGTAGGGATTGGAGTGTTTAGCTGATTCAGGACTTGTTCAATAACAAATGTGGGGCTATGTGGGATGGTTTCAGTAGGAGTAGGCTTTGAAGCAGATTGCACCCGGGGAGAATGGTGCTCTTCAATAGAAACCTTTTCAAATGAAAGAGGTTCTAGAGGTGTGTCTTCCCCTTCAACAGTTGCACCAAGTTCCTGTTGAGAGGAACCTTGGGCGGTTTCAGCTATTGGAGTCTGGTGCACCACTGGCTGACTACTGCCAGTGGGCATGTCATGCCATGGTGAGGCATGGGCAGACTCAGGGGACTCATCTCCCTGAGCAGCCTTTTGAAGCTTTTTGGGAAGTGGTTTGGTGGGGACTTTGGATTTGGATTTGGATTTTGAGGCTGTGGGTTCCCTCTGCTTGGGTTTGAGCTTTCGGGCAGCCTCTTTGAGTGTAAGGTTGGTGTTGTGCCGGGAATATACCTCTAGCAAAACTGCTGGAGCATCGATTCCCTGACCAACAAGGCCTTCTTGTTTTAATTGTTTTTCAATGATGGCCATTATAAAACGTGGGTAAAGAAGCCATCTTGTTGCAACAGGTTTTGCAGCATGTTCTGTTAATTCTGAAAATAAAATTTGTGAAAAATTAAGCTTTTGTGATTCCAGAATAGAGAAATATACCTGCTGCCACCTGGAGGACATCTGGTCCCATGAAGATGATTTTGGAGCTAAACAGATGTTGATCATATGGAAGATGAGACGTTCGGGGTCATTGAAGTGTTTCTTGTAGAGAGTAGAGTCCCTCAGGTCACCCTGATATTCATGATTGGTAAAACAGAGATCGGTGAGATTCTTTGGAAATGTAGTAACCAGATTAGCATCATCCAGATTAAGAACGTCCCTCAGTTCTGCTGGACTCACGTGCACATTTTGTCCATTCACTGTAGAACGGAGTGAGATTACTCCTGTTCCGACATTGATGAGTTCCATATTAGTCCAAAATTGATGAGATTATCACTTCTTACACACTTGACAGGAAGGGAATATTGTTTCTCAACATACAACACAAAGTGAATAGTAGACTTAATAGCCTCATCTTTTGAGTGCAAGAAGAAGGTCCAGACAAACCTTGAGTAATCATCAACAATTACTAAACAATACTTCTTCTTTGCCATACTCATGATCCTCACTGGCCCAAACAGATCCATGTGTAACACTTGCAAGCAAGCAGTTGATTTTGGATCACCAATTGGAGGAAAAGATACCTTGTGTTGCTTCCCTTTCAAGCAAGCAGAACAATTTTCATCACAACTAAAATCCTTCATAGGAAGACCTCGAACCAAACCATGTTAAACCAGTTGATTCATGTTTTTGAGATTTACATGACCCAACCTTCTGTGCCACAGGTTAGATTCCTTGAGAGAGGCCTTAGAGAATAGACATGGATGACCCTTAACAGAAATTTTCTTTGACAAATCAAAAGCATAAACCTTTCCCACTCGGTTAGCTTTAAGAAGAGTATATTCATCCAAGACCTTGCCAATCAGAGGCAACACCTCAGAAGACAGTATCCTGCAGTCTTGCATGGTGAAAAGGGAAATGTGACCCTTATCACACATCTGACTGACACTCAGTAAGTTATACTTGAGATTCTCTACATGGTTCACATCATCAAACCTTAACTCACCATTAGACACATATCCTTTTCCTATGATGTAACCCTTAGCATCATTTCCAAATGAGACAAATCCCTTCCTTCCTGCAAAGTAGTCATTAAGAAGAGATCTGCTCCCAGTCATATGCATGGACCCTCCACTGTCAACATACCAGATGCTCTTTTGGCATGCTGAAGGACCCTGCATACATGAACACACTCAGTTAGACTTTTGGACCCAAACCAGTTTGGTTTTGGGTCTGTTATCACATGAAGGAACAAAACTGACAGTTTCATTTGAAGCAACACTTGAATCATTCTTTTCAGAAGATTTAACCTTGACTTTTGATCTTCGTTTCTTCTTCTGAAATAAAGCAACAGATGCTTCTGCTAGATTGGCTCTTCCTAGCAATTGTTGCACCATTATAACCAATTGATTATGGTTGTGAGTCAAGGTTCTGATTTCATCAGAGACATCAGTACCTGACTTTTGATTTATGTGCTTCATCACCGTAGCTTCTTTGGGTAATAAAGAGTATTTCAAGTGCTATTTCTTTGAATCTGAAAAACCCTTTTGACCTTTCTTTGGGTTGTTTGGATGTACTTCTTTGGATTTTGAGGTTTCCAAAGATTTTTCAGATTCTGAACCTACTGAAGACTCTTTTACAAATTTGAAACTGAATTCATTTTTTAGTTTTGTTAATCTCTTGTTTTTATTCTTTGTTTTATTGAATTCAGAACCTCTTCTGTACCAGTATTTTTCAGAAGGATGATTAAACAGACCACAAACTTCACAAGGCTTTCTCTTGTGTTTCTCCTTGTGAGTATCTACAAGTACTGAAGGCTTAGAAACTGAATTTTTGTTCTTCAGTACTTTTGGTGCTTCAGTATTTGTAGATTGTGATACAACTACTGATGTTTTGACAACCTCTGAAGATTTCTGCTTCAGTACTTGTCTATCAAAACATATCTCATCAGTAATTGTACCATTGTCAGCTTTTTCTACAACTGCTGATGAGACACTCTGGCTTATCAGAAGCCGTGCATCATTCTCTCCAGTGCCATGCCCATCTGACTCAAGCAGCTTTAAATTTAATTCATTAGAAACTTTTTCATCTGGTTTAATCTCACTTAAAACAATATCCTCATTTGTTTCAGCCTGAAGAACATTTGTACATCCAACAGAATAAGAATATGTTTCAATATCCATGATTTCATATTCAGATTTGCATGCACTTGACTCACCTTTAGATGTATCTTTAGCATCAGACATTTCTGAAGATTTGGTGGATTGGTATACACTGTCCCCTTCAGACTCACATTCATAAATTTTTGGTGTATAATCAGCTGGGGGGGCAGTGTGATTGTATCCAATACCAAACTTAACATTGGATGCTGATTGTTTGTTTAACAACATCTCAAACCCCTTACAAGACTCAACCCATTTTTCACAATTTACTTGGGTTGCTGCAAGTGTTTGTTTCAGATCATTATGTTTTACAAGCATGACTTCCACCCTAGCCTTTTCATCAGATAACTGACACTTGAGCTTATAAATTTCAGACTCTTTTTCATTTAAAACTTTCTCAAATTCAGTTTTATTTTTAGCCACAGCCTTTTCTAACTCAAATTTGTCATTGATTAATTCAACATTTATTTCTCTGATGGAAGCAAATGCTGAAATACATGATTCTGAACACAACTTAGCTTTTGATTCATATGATACCTGTGAAGTTGAAGAAGTTGGACATGAGGTTTCATTTGAATCTATAGCCATCAAAGCAAGATTCCCGAAATGGGTTGTCTCCACCATGTGGACCAGCTCCAGAATACAGCTGTTCATTGAAATCAGATAAGTCATCAGGTAAACTACTCCAATCAGCTACTCATGGGGTGAAGAAACTCTGATGTAGTTGTTGAGGCTGTTGATTGGTTTGAGATTGGCTAGGTTCATGAAGAGCAGGCGATTGTGGAGTTGTGAGTGCTGGAGTGTGTGTGGGTTGTGGCATATAGAAGCAGGGATATGGATAAGGCATGGGACTTTGTGGTACAAAATGAGCTGGATAAAATTGTTGTTGACCAGATCCAGAAGATTGTTGTCCTTTGTTTTGTGTGTTGTTGCTAGGAAAGGTCACAAAGGGTGCAGAAGAACTAGATCCAGTGGATTTGCACTCTCTTGCAAAATGTCCAAGTTTGTGACACTTGTGACATCTCAACTTCCCTTTGTCAAAACCAACCTTGGTTTTGCCAGTTAATCCGGGAAATTTTCTTCCAGTTCTTTTGTAGAATTTTTGAGATCTGATGTTTATCATTGCCATTTGACTTAATATATCCATCTCCTCCAGATCAACATCTGGAATTCCCTTCAAATCATCCATTACAAAACACCAATTGTCTCCATATGTACCTGCATTACCATCAACTCCCACAAAAGCATGTTCAGCACTATTAGTGGAGAAATCAATATGTTCATCATAAGAACACTCAGAAGCAGCATACTCTGACTCTTGACCTATCAAGGCAGTATTGCTAGGAATGAAGTCATCAGTGAGCTTGCCAGATGAAGACAACTTTCTCTTCTGTTCTACCTCTCTATCAAAAGTTAAAAGTTTCCCATGGAGTTGGGTGAGAGATATATTTTCTATATTTGCATTAGAGCGTAGAACAATAGTATAAGTGTTCCATCTCTCAGGCAATGATCTGAGAAATCTGTTGTTCATCTGACTATTGGTATACTCCTGCTTAACCATTTTTAATTCAGAAATCAGGCAAGAGAACCGCTCAAACTGCTGAGTCAATGACTCACCCTTTCTATGAGAGAATGTCTCATACTGTTGAGCGAGGATTTCTCTAGTATTTGCTAAAACCTCATCGGTTCCACCGAATTGTTCTTTCAGTGCAACCCAGAGATCATGAGCAGTATCATGATGCATCAAGCCTGAGTAAATTTCATTAGGCAAGGCCATAGCCAGAATGCCATGAGCTTTTGCATCAATCTCAAACAATTTTATATCCTCATCCGAATACATATCGGATGGTTTAGGAATCATCGTTTTAGTTTCAGGATCACTAATCATGGGTTTGTATGGACCATGCACCACAGATTTCCAACATCCTGCACTATTAATTGACAGGTGATGTAGCATTCTACGTTGCCAAATGTTGTACTCACTCCGAACCAGCATCGGAGGCTTGGTTGCGGAGCCTGTGTTGTGCGGATCATTGTTTGGAGTTGTCATAATCTCAGATTCAATCAATTTCAACTAAATTCAAATGAATTAGACACAAACTTCAACCAATTGATTCAAACAAATAGATGTTGAAAAACAAATCAGCAGAAGTTATCAGAAAACTTCAAACTATAACAAGTTCTTACTAATCAGCTAATTCGATCAAATGGAGAACTGAAATGAGCAGTTTCAGAGATCAATTGTTTAATCGATCAATGATTAACCTGCTCTGATACCATTTGTAGGATCAGTTGTTCTCATTTGATCAGTATTAGGTTATAGCAACGGAATTCAGAGATGAATTAGCATAAGAACTAGCAAGAACACTTGAATATTAATGAAACAGTAAAGAACAATTATAGAGAGAGAATTTTATGCAAAAGGAATAATCTCATTCAATTCACTAACTTCGTTAACAAATACACAATGTCAACTGTTCATATATAGAAGCAGTGACGCCTGATGATGTCACTTGATAGTGACATCAAACAGACTTGTTACAACTACTGAACATAAAGAAACTATTGAAGATGTTTACAAAGTCTGAAGACATCTTCTTACAAAGACTGACTAAATACAAATACTGAAAGAAAACTACTGAAGAGAAAAAACATCACAACATCTGAAGACTAACACTTCAGCTGTTGTGATCAACTTCAGATCTTGTATCTTCAACTCTTGTAACATTAGTTGGTCTTCAGCTGTTGTGTTCTTCTTCAGTTGTTACGTGGTTGTGGGACTTAAAGGATTTTCTGATCAGGCTCATTGGTTCTTTTGGTCCAACAATATTACATGTGATGTTAATGAGGTTAGGGTTTTTACCAGAAAAAGGTTTACAAAATTTTCAAATACTAAACTATATGAACTCACCAACCATGTGTTGACTTTATTTTTGCATGACTTCTCAGGTGACGAACAGGTCAATTAAGAAGCTTATGCTTTTGGACTAGGACTTCAGATAGAAGACTTAGTATTTTTGGACCTGCATACTTTTGGAACATCATTATACAATTATTTTGTATATCCGGTGCAGATACAAGATAGATTATCTTATGATGTTATGGTAGATTTACATTGTAAAATTATGAACGATACAGATGTAATTTAACTTTGTAATTCTATTCCATTTAGCATTTCTCATTTATATCATGTGCAATGTAAACAATCTGATCATTTCGATTATCACTCACGATATCGCGCCCCGGGAACCTTCCGCCCGACGGGGAATCCGATCCAACCCCGCTGGCTTGGGGTGTGACAATACCCCCCACATTTTAAGGAAGCATGCTTATGCAAAGGATCTTTGAGATACTGAATAGTGATCTCTACAGGGTAACCCAGGGATCCGATGAATCCCTCGGGAGTTATGTTAACAAATTTGGCAGAGAATCCCTGGATATCCCTAACCTTGACATCACTATGGTTGTTCAAGCATTTAAAATGGGTTTAAAAAGAGACTCACCATTTTATGATGACTTGGTTTTGAATCCTTGCAGGAACATGGACGAAGTTCGAAACTGTGCATTAAGATTTATTAGATTGGAGGATGATAAGGAAATCCATAAGAGGATCACCACAACACCTCCCAACGATCAAGGCAAAAGAAAATTGGATTCACCTACCAGCAAGTCATTCAAATCTAAACCATACTAAAAGGCTGATAATCACAAGATCAATTCCATGGATGAAGATGAGGATGATGAAGAATATCCCAGGATATCTGACTATTGTTTTTCAGTTGATATTCCTAAGCTAATGTGTGCTATGCAGGACTTAGGTGAAAAAGCTAGGTGGCCACCAAAGGAAAAGAAGTTCGCAACTAAGGACAAATCCAAGTGGTGTGCCTTTCCCGAAGACTTCGGCCACATAACCGATGATTGCATTGCACTAAGGAATGAAATAAGCTACCTACTAAGAAAAGGTCATCTTAAAGAACTACAGGGGTAAAAGAAAGAAAGAAGACAGGATTCCAACGGATTCCCAAAGAGAGCTGCATCCCCACCTAGTCAGGATATTCCTCTTTATGAATGAGATTACTTCTTTTTCTCTAACTTGTACAAAGGCTTCTGCCTCAATCCATTTTGAGAAGTAATCCGTAATAGCAAGCATAAACACCTTTCCTCCAGGTGCTTTGGGTAGCTTTCCTACTATATCCATTCCCCATTTCATGAATGGCCATGATGAGACTACTGGATGTAAAGGTTCAGCTGGTTGGTGAAGTATATTGCTATGTCTTTGACAAACATCACATTTCTGGGAATAAGACATTGCATCTCTTCTCATAGTTGGCCAAAAGTATCCTGTTCTCAGGATCTTTGAGAATAATGCTCTACCCCCAGTGTGGTTTCCACAATCTCCTTCATGAATATCTTTCATTACTTCCAAACTTTCGGGTTTCTCCAAACACCTTAAGTATGGGCCTGATATTGATTTCCTATATAAGATATCTCGTATGATTGTGTATCTAGATACTTTCGCTTTAAAAGCTCTAGTATTTGTTTCTTCATCAGGTATTTTCCCTGTTTGAAGGTAGTTCTTGATAGGAATAGTCCAGGATATTTCATTTGCTTCTGAGTGAAAAACTTCAGTATTCTTGGGTTCACTATCCTGATCTATATCCTGCATATCTATCGCTGGTCTTAAAATATGTAGGATAGGAATATTAATATCCTCAGGGATCCTTAGGGATGATGCTAAGTTTGCCAATGCATCCGCCTCAGCATTCTCATCCCTTGGTACTTGAGCGATATAAAAGTTGTAAAAATATCCTGAAACATCCTTAACTATTTCTAAGTATTTTGCCAATTTATCTCCTTTAGTCATATAAGATCCGTTAAATTGATTGGCTATTAGTAGGGAATCGACAAAAACATGTAAATTTCTAATGTTCATATCCCTAGCTAATTGAAGTCCTGCTATTAGGGCTTCGTATTCTGCTTCATTGTTAGTTGCTTGAAATTCGCAACTGATTGATTGGGGTATTATGTCCCCCTGTGGCGATTTTAGTATAATGCCTAGTACTGTTCCTCTTACATTCGAAGATCCATCTGTGAACAAAGTCCACTCACCAGTATCCTCATCTAAGAGTTTTACTTCTAGATCCACTTCTGGTTGTAGATCACTACTAAAATCAGCCACAAAGTCTGCTAAAGCTTGTGACTTGATCGCTGTCCTTGGTTCATAGATCAAATCATATGTGCTGAGTTTAACTGACCATTTTGCCATCCTTCCTGACAGCTCAGGTTTTCTCAGTACAGATTTGACAGGATAATTTGTTTTAATGTGTATTCTATGTGTTTCAAAGTAATGTCTTAGCTTAGTTGATGCCATAACCAAAGCTAAAATTAGCTTTTCTAAATGAGAATATCTAGTCTCAGCATCTACTAAGCTTTTACTTACATAGTACACAGGGTGTTGTGATCCCTAATGATCCTTAACTAACACAGCGCTTACAGTGGTTCGGGATACTACTAAGTATAGTGATAGTGGCTCACCATTTTCTGGTCTCATGAGTAACGGTGGTGAGGATAAATATTCCTTCAGATCCTGGAGTGCCTTCTCATGCTCTTCATCCCACTGGAACTTCTTATTCTTTTTAAGGATATCGTAGAATCCTTTAAATTTTTCAGAAGACTTGAGATGAATCTATTGAGTGCCGCTATTCTTCCCGTTAATCTTTGTACTTCTTTTACGTTCTTTGGGGATTTGAGGTTTAAGATTGCTTGAATTTGTTCCGGGCTAGCCTCTATCCCTCTTTTAGTGACCATATATCCCAAGAACTTTCCTGATCTTACCCCAAAATGACATTTAGATGGGTTAAGTTTCATATTGTAGCGGTCCAGGATATCGAAGGATTCCTGAAGATCCTTAAGGTGATTCTCAGTTATTTTCGATTTGACCACCATATCATCAATATATACTTCCATAGTGTCCCCCAGTTTCTCTTTGAACATCATGTTAACGAGTCTCTGGTATGTGGCTCCAGCATTCTTCAAGCCAAATGGCATTGCTGTATAGCAATATATTCCTGTTGGCATCATGAAAGTTGTGTCTTCTTGGTCCGAAGGTTCCATTTGAATTTGTTGAAAGCCTGCTGATGCGTCCATGAAAGTTAACATTTCATGTCCTGCTGTTGCATCTACCATGGAATCTATATGTGGTAATGGAAATGGGTCTTTAGGACAAGCCTTGTTGAGGTCTGTGTAATCTACACAGACTCTCCATTTTCCATTCTTCTTTTGAACCACGACTACGTTGGCTAGCCACTTTGGAAATTTCACCTCTCTAATCATTTTTGCTTTGAGGAGTTTCTCTACTTCCTCTTGAATGATTAGATTTCTTTCAGGTGCAAACTTCCTTCTCTTCTGGTGGACAGGCTTAATATTCCTATCTATTCCTAATTTATGTGTAATCACATCTGAGGATATTCCTGTCATATCCT
This sequence comes from Mikania micrantha, assembly GCA_009363875.1. Lineage (NCBI taxonomy): Eukaryota > Viridiplantae > Streptophyta > Magnoliopsida > Asterales > Asteraceae > Mikania > Mikania micrantha. The sequence goes on along the minus strand of CM018687.1, from coordinate 18,651,488 downwards.
CATGTTTCTATGCGAATGTGGAAACTCTTGATTTCAGAAAAGAAATCAGTTCCTTTTCAATATTCTCAGGGATAGTGGTTCCTATAAGGACTTTGACCTCAGGATCATCGGGATTTAAAGGTACTTCCTTTACTTCCTTTTCCCTATATTCCTGAGTATCCCCAAGGTCGCACTTTGATTGCTATGCAGGTGAAGGTTTAGTTGTTCCCTTCATTGAAGATGAGTAGCACTCCTTGGCTTCCTGCTGGTCACTATTGATCTTTACTACTCCCCACGGCGTCGGCAGCTTGACACATTGATGGTAAGTCGAAGGGACTGCTTTCATGTCATGTATCCAAGGTCTACCTAGTATAATATTGTAACAGGAAAGGGAATCTACAATACAGAAACGTTGCATAGAGTTTACCCCCTCGATGTATACTGGCAATTTGATTTCTCCAACAGTGGCTTTAGTTTCGCCACTAAATCCGACTAGGATCAAAGATTTAGTCGTTATTTCTGATTCAGGAATATTCATCCTCTTTAGTGTTTCTAACTGGATGATGTTGACTGAGCTTCCTCCATCTATGAGTATCCTGCGTGCATAGTGGTTAGCAACATATAACGTAATGACTAACCCATCATGGTGAGGATCCTGGATATCCTCGCGGTCTTGCTCTTCGAAAGATACAACTGTTTCAGTGGTGAGTGTTGACGTCTTCGTGGGTCTCTCTCCGTTTTCCATCTTGGCTTCTTTAGCGTGTTTTCTAGCTGCAGAATAAGAGGTACCACAAATATCAGAACCACCAGAAATGAAGTTGATTACCTTTGCATCTTTAGGTGGAGACGTTGCTCTTTTTGGGAATCCGTTGGGATCCTGTCTTCTCTCTTTCTTCTTTCCCAACAGCTCTTTAAGATGACCTTTGCTTAGTAAGTAGCTTATTTTTTTTCTTAATGCAATGCAGTCCTCCGTTATGTGGCCGAAGTCCTCATGAAAGGCACACCACTTGGATTTGTCCCTTGTCGCAAACTTCTTCTCCTTTGGTGGCCACCTGGCTTTTTCACCTAAATCCTTCATGGCACACATTAATTCAGGGATATCAACAGAAAAACAATATTCTGATATCCTAGGATATTCTTCGTCATCCTCATCTTCTTCCACAGAGTTGATCTGGTGGCTATCAGTCTTGTAGTATGGCTTAGATTTGAATGATTTGCCGTTAGGTGAATCCAACTTTCTCTTTCCTTGATCATTGGGAGGCATCGTAGTGATCCTCTTTTGGATTTCCTTATCATCCTCCAATCTTATAAACCTCAATGCACGGTTTCGAACTTCGTCCATGTTCCCGTAGGGATTCATAACCAAATCATCATAAAATGGTGAGTCCCTTTGTAAACCCATCTTAAATGCTTGAACAGCCGTAGTGATATCAAGATTAGGGATATCCAGGGATTCTTTGCCAAATTTGTTGACATAACTTCTGAGGGATTCGTCGGATCCCTGGGTTACCCTATAGAGATCACTAGTCAGCCTTTCAAATGTCCTGCTACAAGAAAACTGATTGTTAAACAGATTAATTAGGTGAGCAAATGAAGTAATAGAATAGGGAGGAACGTTAAGCAGCCATTTTAGGGCTGCCCCTGTTAATGTTGAACCAAATCCTTTGCATAAGCATGCTTCCTTCAGATGCGGGGGTATAGGGTTAGTTTCCATTCTTTCCCTATATTGCGCCACATGTTCTTCAGGGTCGGTGGTTCCATCATACAACTTCATTGTTGGAGTTTGAAATCTTTTCGGGATTTCAGCATCACATATGGGTGGAGCTAATCTGGATATCCTGTCAGTGGTTGTTGGTACTTCCGGGATAGGTTTGACTATTTCTGGTACACTTGAGATCATATCCCAGAGTTTCTGTATTTCCTTGGCCACTTGAGGAGATATCCCTGAATCCTGCGAAGAACCAAGATTAGTAGTTTCAAATGGAGAATAATTATAAGTGTTGCTGGTAATGGGAGTTAGATAAGAAGTTCCCAGGATATTCGTATTATCCCGAGATATCCTTAACCCTTGAGATCCTGAGGGATCTCCTAGACTAGTCTGCATAGGAATAAAGTCTCCAGAGTGGTTTCCGGATATCCCTGATGTCCCAAAATCAAGGATCCTTGGAATTATTGGAGTAGTAGCCTCTGGTTGTTTATTCTTTTCAGCCTTCAAATTCTCCATTTCCTAGAGAAGTCTTTGATTCATCCGTTGCTGATCGATCATTTGCTGCTGTACCTGTTGAAACATATTCAAAATGTCGTCATTAGAGATTAATATGGGAGTTGAAGTGGTCATCTTTGTCGATGGAGTACTAGCAGCAACGAAAGTGGTCTTCTTTCCAGAATTATCTGGTTTCTTCGTGAAAACAGGAATCTGCGAGGATACGTTAGTAGTAGAAGCAGAGACAATTGGTAATGAAGAGGTTGATCTCGGTTGTGAAGCCATTTTTCACTGTATTTTTCGAAAAAACGCCTCTAAAAAAGGTTTTAATTATGAAAAACACAAATTCGCCCCACGGTGGGCGCCAAATTGTTTCGGGTAAAAATTAACAAGTGTAACTTTTAGCAAAACCGAATTAGTTTAGTGGGGTATTGTGCTTAACAGTCAAGAAAATAGTTTAACAGCAATGTTTAACAAGAATATCCCTGAGGATACCTAGGGATATTTCAGAATATAAAATAGAAAAACAGCCAAACACGCGAGATTTATACGAGGAAAATCCCTTAATCCCTTAGGATTGCCGGCATAAAAACCTCGGGAGGTGACAATCGTCACTCTGCCTTGTTCTTATTAATATAACAAAGTAAAAGTACAAAGAAAGAGCACAAATGATCGATTGCTAAGTGTTGTATATCTTCAAACGAGTATAGTTCTATGAATGCAATTGTGAGTAATGAAAGAGTGATCAGATGTGTGCCAGTTTTTTTCTAAATCGATCATAAGCCTCCATTTATAGTCAAAATTCTACAATATTAGTCAAAAGCCGTTCCTTATAAACCGGTCCAATCTCCAATCATGTGTCAAACACTTCTCATGAACGTTGGCATGTATTCCACGTTTCTTCTTCTAGTTCCGGAAGAATAGGCTTGCTTGTTATATAATCTGTTGACTTAATTCAAATATTAGTAACACATGTGGAATTTAAATAATAATAATAACATTTATACTATTATTATGTAGCAATCAAGTCATCAGATCACATAAATTTATATACGCAAATATTCCTAATTATCCTGGAATATTCCGTATTCCGAAATATTATGAATTATGAGGTAACTTTTTCCAGGTATAACAATAACTTTCACTGGAAGTTGCTCGACACATGATTGGAGATTGGACCGAGTTATGAGGAACAATCTTTGACTATCGTTGTATCATTTTACTATAAATTGAGGCAACATCGATCTAGGAACACACACACGGTTCACTTAGCTTACTTTTGCTTAATTCTTGCTCACATTCGCGGCATCCAGAATTCAGAAACACTTAGTGATCGATCAATTGCGCTCTTGTATTGTAATTTTATTTGTATCAATAAGAACAAGGCAGAGTGACAATTGTCACCTCCCGAGTTTTTATGACGGCAATCCTAAGGGATTAAGGGTTTTTCCTCGTATAAATTTCGTGTGTAAGCTGTTATTTCATTTTATATTCTAAAATATCCCTAGGATCCTTAGGGAAATCTATACTGAATTATGTTTATAAACTATTTTCTTGATAATAAAGCACAATACCCCACTAAACTAATTCGGTTTTGCTAAAAATTATACTTATTAATTTTTACCCGAAACAGTTCTTATAAAGTTAAATTTAAATTTTGAAAGTATTTATTCAAGGCTTTTTATTTCAGGATCGGATATTTTTTAAAGTTAATCAAAAATAAAGATTGTTGTGGAGTTAAGAAATAAATACCAATTCTTTGAAAGTGTAGACTTATTTTCGAGGCTTTTCTTATCCCTGTTAGGACAATGTGTAAAATACATCCTTAGTATATTTGGGCATATTATGAATACATTTGTGATATCCTGAAATAGTCATGAGATCCAAGTCCGTCTCTTTAATATCCTTAGGCAATTCCAAGCAGAAGTTAAATCCCTAAAGATCCTTGAGAGTTTGTTCCTGCACATGTTAAAAACAAAAAAGATTGGGATAATCCCAATAGACTGGCGACAAGGCCGAAAATACTGGCGACAGGGCCGAGAGATACTGGCGACAAAGGCCGAAATGCTGGCGACTAAGGTCGGGATACTGGAGACTAGGCCGGAATTTGGTGGATACCTAGTTATAATCTTTGAAAATTAAATTTTCAGCCACTCAGCATGTACTAGTCCCAAGATCTCCAACTATACCGGGATATTACGGAGGATCCATAGTTATAACCCTCGATAATGAAACTGTCAGCCACTCATGTGTGTACTGGTCCCATTATCTTGGATTATAGCAGGATATACGTGCGCTAGTGGCGAGGGTATGAACCCTAAGTCTTCATGAGAGACAAAGGTCTCTTGAGTTTTGATTTCAGGTCAAAACTTTGTAGCTAAACATAAAGTAAGTGCGGGGTCTTCATCAAGTTTTGATTTCATGTCAAAACTTGGGCTGAGGCATATAGCCTCGTATCCTCTCCAGCTATTCCTGGAAAAACATAAAATATTTTTGCAAAGGTAGGCATTAGGATCCCTAAGCCTCTCCAATACTTAAGTTAGTGTCACGATAAATTGAGAATATATGACAGTAGGGATATATAAGAATATCAAGAGATAATCATGTAAATTTGGAGTAAAGATTTCAGTGAAAGTCATATAAAGTATGTTTTTAGATGGATGGCATTCCAATCCCTTGGAAGAGGTTCTCCTTCCATAGTAATTAATCTATACGCCCCCTTTCCAGCTTCGGAATCAATTTTATATGGTCTTTCCCATTTTGGGGCAAGCTTTCCATCTGTTGGATTAGTGGTATTCTGGATTGCTTTTCTTAAAACTAATTCTCCTACTTGGAATCTTCTGATCCTTATATTCTTATTGTAGGATTTAGCTATCTTTTGCTGATAGGCAGCCATTCTAATCTTCGCAATATCCCTAGATTCATCGATGGTGTCTATATCCAGAGATAGTACTTCGTTATTGGCTTCTATAGTCTGTAAACTTAATCTTGCAATAGGGATAATCATCTCAGTTGGGAGTACAGCTTCTGAACCAAATACTAATGAGAATGGGGTTTGACCAGTCGCATTTTTTGTAGTTGTTCTATCTGCCCATAGGACAAATGGAAGTTCTTCAGCCCATTTTCCTTTCTTAGATCCCAACTTCTTTTTGAGCTTGTTTATGATTATCTTATTGCTTGATTCTGCTTGACCATTAGCTTGAGGATGTACTGGTGTGGAAGTAATCATTTTTATCCCCCATGCTTCACAAAAGTTGGTAGTTCTTTTGCCAATGAATTGAGATCCATTATCACAGGTAATCTCAGCACGTATCCCGAATCTAGTCAGGATATTTCTTTTTATGAAGGATATTACTTCCTTTTCTCTAACCTGTATAAAGGCTTCAGCTTCAATCCATTTTGAAAAGTAATTAGTCATGGAAAGCATGAATACTTTTCCTCCTGGTGCTTTTGGAAGTTTTCCTACTATATTCATTCCCCATTTCATGAATGCCATGACAAGACTATTGGATATAAAGGTTCAACTGGTTGATGAAGGATATTGTTGTGTCTTTAGAAAGCATCACATTTTTAAGAATAGGACATTGTATCTTTTCTCATAGTAGGCCAGAAATATCCTGTTCTAAGGATTTTCGAAAGTAATGCTCTGCCCCCAGTGTGATTTCCACAATCTCCTTCGTGGATATCCTTCATTACTTCTAAGGTTTCTGGTTTTTCTAAACATTTTAAGTATGGACCAGTTACTGATTTCCTATATAGGATATCCCGAATGATTATGTATCTAGATATTCTGTTTTAAAGGCTCTATGGTTTGTTTCTCCCTCAGGTATTTTTCCTGTTCGGAGATATTCCTTAATAGGTGTAGTCTAGGATATTTCATGTGTATCAATATTTTAAGGTTTAACGATTTGATTTGAATTTTCTATATCTATAGCTGGATTCAGGATATGTAGGATAGGGATATTGATATCATCACAAATTTTCAGAGATGATGCTAGGTTTGCTAATGTGTCTGCTTCATCATTCTCTTCTCTAGGGACTTGTGTGATATCAAAAGTTTAATAATATCCCACTATATCCTTAACTACTTCTAAGTATTTTGCCAATTTATCTCCTTTAACCATATAGGAACCATTAAATTCATTAGCTATTAGTAAGGAATCAACAAATACGTGGAGGTGTCTTATGTTCATATCTCTAGCTAATTGGAGTCCTGCTATCAAGTCTTCAAATTCGGCTTCGTTATTAGTTGCTTGGAACTCACAACTGATTAATTGGGGTATTATGTCCCCCAGTGACGATTTTAGTATTATCCCTAAACTTGTCCCTCTTACATTCGAGGCTCCATCAGTATGTAGAGTCCATTCACCGGTATCCTCATCGAGAAGTTTAACTTCTGAATCTACTTTTGGTTGAATATCATTAATAAATCAGCCACAAAGTTTGCTAGTGCTTGAGACTTAATTGTTGTTCTTGGTTCATAGATTAGATCGTAAGTGCTAAGTTTTACTGACCACTTGGCCATTCTTCTTAATAATTCGGGTTTATTTAACACTGACTTAATTGGATAATTTGTTTTGATGTGTAATCTATGTGTTTCAAAATAGTGCCTAAGTTTTGTTGATGCCATAATCAAAGCTAAGATTAATTTTTCTAAGTGAGAATACCTAGTTTCAGCATCTAATAGGCTCTTACTTACATAGTATACGGGATGTTGTGATCCTTGATATTCTTTAACAAGCACTGCGCTTACAGTAGTTCGAGATACTGCTAAGTACAGTGATAATAGCTCACCATCTTCTGGTTTTATGAGCAATGGTGCTGAGGATAAATATTCTTTTAAATCCCGTAGTGCCTTCTCATGCTCTTCATCCCATTGAAACTTCTTATTCTTTTTTAAGGATATCGTAGAATCCTTTGAATTTTTCAGAAGATCTCGACATGAATCTATTAAGTGCGGCTATTCTTCTTGTTCACCTTTGTACTTCTTTTACATTTGTTGGGGATTTGAGGTTCAGGATAGCTTGAATCTGTTCTGGGCTGGCGTCTATTCCTCTTTTGGTGACCATATATCCCAAAAATTTTCCTGATCTTACTCCAAAATGACACTTAGAAGGATTAAGTTTCATATTGTATCGATCCAGGATATCGAATAACTCTTCGATATCCCGAAGATGATCTTTGGTAATCTTTGATTTGACTACCATATCATCAATGTACACCTCCATTGTGTCCCCCAGCTTATCCTTCAACATCATATTGACAAGCCTTTGATAAGTAGCTTCCGCGTTCTTCAAGCCAAATGGCATTGCTGTGTAGCAATATATCCCCGTTGGCGTCATGAAGGCAGTATCTTCTTGGTCTGAAGGCTGCATCTGGATTTGCTGGAATCCCACCGATGCATCCATGAAGGTTAACATTTCATGGCCTGCTGTAGCATCTACCATTGAATCTATGTGTGGTAATGGAAAGGGCTCTTTAGGACAAGCTTTGTCTAGATCTGTGTAATCTACACAAACTCTCCACTTTCCATTCTTCTTTTGAACCACAACTACATTAGCCAGCCACCTTGGAAATTTCACTTCCCTAATCATCTTGGCTTTAAGATGTTTTTCTACTTCTTCTTCGATGATTACATTCCTTTCAGGAGAAAATTTTCTTCTTTTTTGGTGAATGGGCTTGTAGTTTCTATCTATTCCTAGCTTATGTGTGATTACGTCTGAGGATATCCCTGTCATATCCTCATGCTTCCAAGCAAAGGTGGAGATTCTTCATTTTAGGAAAGAAATCAGTTTCTCCTCAATATCCTTGGGGATATCAGTTCCTATGAGAACTTTTGTCTCGGGATCCTCAGGATTAAGCAGCACTTCCTTTACTTCGTTTTCCCGGGATTCCTGATTATCCCCAAGGTTGCTCTTTGATTGCTATGTTGAAGGTGATTTCGTCGTCGCCTTCATCGAGGACGAATAACACTCATTAGCTTCCTGTTGGTCGCTATCGATCTTCACGACTCCCCATGGTGTTAATAGTTTAACGCATTGATGATATGTCGAAGGAACTGCCTTCATATCGTGTATCCAAGCTCTACCTAGTGTGATATTATAATAGGATAGAGAGTCTATAATACAAAAGCGTTGCATAGAATTTACCCCTTCGATATATACAGGTAATTTAATTTCACCGATGGTAGCTTTAGCTTCTCCGCTGAATCCAATCAAGACCAAAGACTTGGTAGTTATTTCAGATTCAGGAATATTCATTCTCTTGAGTGTCTCCAACTGGATAATGTTTACTGAACTGCCTCCATCAATGAGTATCCTGAGCACATAATGGTTAGCAACATATAAAGTAATTACTAACCCATCGTGATGAGGATCAATGATGTTTTATCGATCTTGTTCTTCGATGGATATAACAGTATCCTTGGTTATCGTTGAAGTCTTTGTGGGTCTTTCTCCATTCTCCATTTTTGCTTCTTTATCATGTCTCCTAGCTGCAGAATAGGAAGTACCACGTATGTCAGATCCACCGGAGATAAAGTTTATTACCTTAGCATCCTTTGGTGGGGATGCAGCTCTTTTTGGGAATCCGTCAGGATCCTGCCTCCTTTCTTTCTTTCTACCAAGCAGTTCTTTGAGATGGCCTTTGCTAAGTAAATAGCTTATTTCTTTTATCAAGGCAACAAAACTTCGGTTATATGTCCAAAGTCTTCGTGAAATGCACACCATTTGGACTTGTCCTTTGCCCCGAACTTCTTGTCCTTAGGAGGCCATCTAGCCTTTTCACCTAGATCCTGCATAGCACACATTAGTTCAGTGATATCTACAGAAAAACAATACTCAGATATCCAGGGATAATCTTCATCATCCTCATCATCATCTATAGAGTTGACTTTGTGGTTGTCAGACTTATAATATGGCTTGGATTTGAATGATTTGTTAGTGGGGGAATCCAACTTCCTTTTGCCTTGGTCGTTGGGAGGAGTTATAGTAATCCACTTCTGGATCTCTATATCATCTTCCAACCTGATAAACCTTAATGCTCGATTACGGACCTCGTCCATGTTCCTGCAAGGATTAATAACCAAGTCATCATAAAAAAGTGAGTTTTTCTGTAATCCCATCTTGAAAGCTTGAACAGCCGTAGTGATATCAAGATTAGGGATATCCAAGGATTCTCTGCCAAACTTGTTAACATAACTCCTTAGTGATTCATCTGATCCCTGTGTTATCCTGTAGAGATCACTAGTTAGTCTTTCAAATGTGCTACTACATGAAAATTGATTATTGAATAAGTTAATCAAGTGAGCAAATGATGTAATTGAATAAGGAGGAACATTGAGTAGCCATTTTAAGGCTGCTCCTGTTAATGTTGAGCTGAATCCTTTGCATAAGCAAGCTTCTTTCAGATGTGGGGGAATAGGATTCGTCTCCATTCTTTCCCTATATTGTCCTACATGCTCTTCGGGATCCATGGTCCCATCATATAACTTCATGATGAGAGTTTGGAATCTTTTTGGGATTTCGGCATCACATATCGGCGGAGCGAATCTGGATATCTTGTGAGTGGTTGCTGATACTTCCGGGATAGGCTTGACTATTCCTGGTACATTTGAGATCATATCCCAAAGTTTCTGGATTTACTTGACCACTTGAGGACATATTCATGTTTCCTATGATGAACCAAAATTTGCTGTATCTAATGGAGAATAGTTGTAAGTGTTACCGGTGAATGGTGTTGGGAGTGATGTTCTAGGGATAAGGATATTATCCTGAGTTATTCCCAAGTCTTGGGATCCTGAAGAAGTTCTGATACTGGTCTGCATAGGAATAAAGTCTCCAGAATGGTTTCCGAATATCCCTGATGTTCCAAAATCAAGGATACTCGGAGCTATTGGTGTAGTAACTTCAACTTGCTTGTTCTTCTCAGCCTTCAAGTTTTCCATTTCCCTGAGAAGTCTTTTATTCATCCGTTGCTGATCTATCATTTGTTGTTGTACCTGTTGGAACATACTTAAAATATCATTATTAGAGACAAGTACAAGGGCAGAATGGTCATCTTTGTAGATGGAACACTATCAGCAACAAAAGTAGACTTTTTTCCAGAATTATTTGGTTTCTTCGTGAAAACAGGGATCTGCGAGGAAACATTAGTTGTAGTAGCAGAAACAATAGGCAATGAAGAAGTTGATCTCGTTTGTGAAGCCATTTTTCGATATATTTCTCCTGAAAACGCCTTTAAACAAGGTTTTAATAATAAAAAACACAAGTATGCCCCACAGTGGGCGCCAAATTGTTTCGGGTAAAAATTAACAAGCTTAACTTTTAGCAAAACCGAATTAGAAAATTGGGGTATTGTGTTTTACAAGCAAATATATTGAGTATACCGAATATATGTTTAGGATATCCCCAAATATCCCTAGGGATATTTGAATATATCAAACAGGAAAATTGCAATACACACGAGATTTATACGAGGAAAAGCCCTAAATCCCTTAGGATTACCAGCATAAACACCTCGGGAGGTGACAATGGTCACTCTGCCTAGTTTATTAAGAATTCAACAATTTAATACAAACAAAGAGCGCCAGTTGATCGATTCTAAGCAGCTAAATCCGCTTTCAGTGAGTATCGTGTGTGTTATATGAGTATCCAATGTCCTATATCGATCAATCGCCTCAGTATTTATACAAAGAATCTAAAAAAGGACGTTTGACAACGTTCATAAGGTAGTTCCGATTATCCAGGAACTTTCCAATCGTGGGAGACTGATTCAAGTTGAATACGCAAATCTCTCTTGGATTCCTCTTTTAAGTTGAGCTAGTTGACGCGTGCTTCCTGTTTCGGGTAAAAATTAACAAGCTTAACTTTTAGCAAAACCGAATTAGAAAAGTGGGGTATTGTGTTTAACAAGCAAATATATTAAGTATATCGAGTATATGTCCAAGATATCCCCGAATATCTCTAAGGATATTTGAATATATCAAACAGAAAAAATAGCATGCAGAAATTCCTTTCAGGTAACACAATAATGACATTAGTATTAGACATTTTATCTAAATACAAGTTGTATATCATAATTAAGAATATCTGGGAATATTCAGGAATTCCTTTCAGGTAACAAAATAATGACATACAAGAAAATTTAGAATATCTAAGAATATTTAAAAATATAACACGCAGAAATTCTACCCAAAATAGTGAATGCTATATCCACAACCAAAAAAGTAAAAATATTAACATATCAAGTTTCTCCATGAAACTCATGGTCCCTCCACTTGATATGTTAACAAAAGTTAAAAAAGTATCAAACCTTCGCCATGAAAATGATGGTCCCTCCACCCAAATTCTTATATTGTATGCCCCAAAACCGTGGGACTTTCCTAAAAATACTATTGTTTAAGAGAGTTACATCATTAAGAACCACAAACATTAAAAAGATAGGCTCAAACCTTAGCATCGTTGTCATCATCGCCCATCATCACCTCCTGTTCAACCACTCCAACCTCCGCACATGTCGCCTCACCTTCACCAACTTTACTCGTCTCCCCCACCTCGCCAGCCTTGTTCACCTCCACAGAAGCTTCCGCCTTGTCACCTGCCAGGTTCGACAGTATTTTGCCCCATTCCTTCATATTCTTGGCTATTGACTCCACTCCTTCAGTCTTAGCCTCGTTCACCAACTGGATCTTAGCCCTCAACACAGCAATGGCTGTGGATTTTTTGGCTCCTTCAAGGTGTTCCTTGAATTGAAGCTTATGAGAGGCCTCTATTTCTTTCATTTGTTTCTTGACTTCGACGAGCTCCTTCTCATAGTGTCCAGCTTTTGTAGTGAAGATTTTCTTCTTATCTTCAAGGTCTTCCATCTGCTTCTCCGTTTGTTCTTTCTCAGAGGCATACTTAGTAGAGACCTATAAAATAGGGATCATTTAGAATATGTAGGGATATTATACTAATAGACTAAGTAATTAATATACCTTCTTCAGGAGATCAGGAATAGACAGATCAGATGGCTCTTCGAGGTCCACAGTATCTACCCCTTTGCGTTTCTTGGTCGTCTTTGAAGAACGGGTAGTCATGGTACGTGACTTGCGGGCAACAAGACTCGTTTTTTCCTTTTTCACAGCAAAGAAGGTGTCGAGGCCTTCAAGGTTGAAAGTTGATTCTGTAAAATAAATCAGAATACTTAGAAATAAATAAGAATATTTTAAAATACTAAAATATTTAATTAAATATACCTGAGGCCATTGGAGTAACTGCTTTGAGATTAGCACCGAACTTCCTTTAATGTTCGTCGATCTGCAACAAGGAACGAATTTTGTTCCTGCTTTCTTCTTCTTCTGCTACGGTTGATTCAAACTTGGGAGCTATAAAAAACAAAAACATAATGAGTAAAATTATACTATAACAGATTTTAAATAAAATTAAAAAATCCTAAAAATACTACATTTTTCCACCCATTTGAGAGGAAGAACTTCCCCATTGGGAATAGACTTTCTTTTCGCAAAAAAGAACCTATTCCTCCATTCATCCTCATTCAAAGTGATTCTTGGAAATAGAATAGGAGCCCCACTACTTCGTTGAAGAACAAAACGAGATGACCTATGGGTTCTGAGTTGGTACATCAAGGATATTTCGGGAACACCGATCTCTAAACCAAAGCGTTGGTTTAGTTGGTCAAGGGTGTAAAGAAGGCGCCATTCCATAGGCATTAGTTGGGGAAAACAGAGCTTGGTAACTAAGAAGAAATTGATGATAAGATCGGGGAAAGGGAATTTCAGACCTAAAGTGAAGGGATATTCTGGAAAACACACCCAAGTGGAAGATACATGATCGGCTTTGAGTTTTTCAGAAAAATCATGGAAGATGGTTTCATCGGGGAAAGTTTTTAAAATACGAAGTAATTCGATTCGATCGTCATTAAAAACATTTATGTTTTGACGATTGAAAGCCCAAACATTTTGATCAGTGAAATCATCAGAGTTAAAATCGGAGGAAGAAGATGATTCGGACATTTTCGAAGAAGAAAAATTAAAAATCGAAAGAGAAAGGGAGGAAGACTTACCGCAAGATCCGGTCGAAGATGATGGCATCTAATGAAGGCAATGTGATCATTATATCCTACACAAAAGGCTGGGAATATGTGGGAAACCATCACAATCATAATTGTCCTGTCAACGATCAAATCAATTTAAAATTCAAATTTTAAATCAGGAGCCAAAATAAACGGTTAAAATCAAATTCTTACTGCAAATAAAAGCGGTAATAAGAATTTGGGGACAATTGTTATACCTGTAAAAATTTAGCCTTATAATTCAGAATAATTAGGGATACAGAATATTTCGAGATAATTAGTAATATTTGCGCATATGATTTTCTATGATCTAATGATCTGAATAATAAATAATAATGATTTGTTGTTGATTATTGTTATTTTGTTATTCAGCACGTGCTACTAAATTTTTAAATGAGTCAACAGGTTAGCAAAAACCACTCATCCTATTTTCCCAGAATAAGCAGAAAATCGTGGACAACGTGAAGAATTCATCAACGGTCATGTGGAATAATGGGTGCATGATCTGGAAATGGAACGCATAATGTGGAACAACTTTGAACTACCGTTGTAATCTTGTTATGTTACAAATTGAGGCTATATCGATCTAGGAAAACACACGACTCACTTAGCTATTTACTGCTTACTTCTTGATCATATTTGCAAGATTTGAAGCCCTCAACACTTAGTGATCGATTGATTGTGCTCTTGTATTGTAATTCTATTTTATTATTTTAATACAAACTAGGCAGAGTGACGATTGTCACCTCCCGAGGTTTTTATGCCGACAATCCTAAGGGATTAATGGTTTTTCCTCGTATAAATCTCGTGTGTTTGGCTGTTTTTCTATTTTATATTCTGAAATATCCCTAGGGATCCTGAAGGATATTCTTGTTAAACATTACTTACAAACTGTTTTCTTGATTATAAAACACAATTCCCCACTAAACTAATTCGGTTTTGCTAAAAGTTACACTTGTTAATTTTTACCCGAAACACTAAGGCTTTCCTTTATGGTAACAATTAAATTTATTAAAACACATAATAGGTGTTCAAAGCACATAGCACATAAGAAAGTAATGAACATACAAGTGTAATAATATGAGATAACTCATATTTGGGGTAAACTTAGTAATAGTCTAGGCCACCATTTTATAATAACCTAGATCCTTATAATCATGGCTCTGGTACCAATTTGTCACACCTCGATTAACAGCGGAATATGTCATGGTGTGGGCATGATTGTTCATTAGCTCATGGTGCTATTAATACGTTTGAATAATTAAAGTGTTCATTATTAATCAAAACAAACAAAACATACATTAAATTCATACATCCATTGAATTACAATCCATAACATTACATTGCAATAGACATAATTGTTATACCTGTAAAAATTTACCCTTATAATTCAGAATAATTCGGGATACGGAATATTTCGGGATAATTAGGAATATTTGCGTATATAAATTTGTATAATCTGATAGTCTGAATAATAAATAATGATATTTATTAATTATTGTTATTATATTGTTCACCACGTGCTACTAACATTTAAAATAAGTCAACAGGTTATAAGTAACAACTATGCCTATTTTCTCGGAATAAGGAGAAAAACGTGGACAGTATGAAGAACACATTGACAGTCATGTGGAACGTGGGCGCATGATATGGAAGTAGAGCATGAAATGTGGAACAACATTTGAACTACCGTTGTATCATTTTTTGTATAAATATTGAAGCAATATCGATCTAGGAACACACACGACTCACCTATCTGACTTCTGCTTATTTCTTGCTCATATTCACAAGATTCAAAGCTATCTACACTTAGTGATCGATTGATTGTGCTCTTGTATTGTAATTTCATTTTGTTGTTTTAATATAAACTAGGCAGAGTGACGATTGTCACCTACCGAGGTTTTTATGCCGTCAATCCTAACGGATTAAGGGTTTTTCCTCGTATAAATCTCGTGTGTAAGCTGTTTATTTCATTATATATTCTGAAATATCCCTAAGGATCCTCAGGGATATTTTTATTGCATTTTTTTATAAATTGTTTTCTTGATTGTAAAGCACAATACCCCACTAAACTAATTCGGTTTTGCTAAAACTTATACTTGTTAATTTTTACCTGAAACAATAACATTCAAAGTACAATTGAATCTAAAACATTGTTTATGAGTTTACTAGGCCTACAAAACCCACTTTTATGTCTTCACGTTAACCTGTTACATATGTAGAAATTTGTTTTGGGTCAACTATATGAATAGTTGATGAGTATAACATACAACTTAAATAGTGCTTTAAAAATAAATGATACATTACAATTAGACTATTTAACATTAGAGTTTAAGCAGGTATAAGTTACATGTTTTCATATAAGATAACTAGTGTTATTAGTTTAAAAAAAAATTTGTTAAGTAATTAGATAACTAGGTTAATACCTATGTACACACGTTAATATAAAAAATAATAAGTAATTATCAATAAAAATTTAGAGGATATAAAACAATTTTTAATATACAATATAATTAAAATTTTATACAATTTAATACTTTAGTAAAAAAATAATCTTATTATCTATTTAAATATTTTTCAAAGTTTGTTTTTTTAATTTTGTTTTTAAAAACTGTCTTTGAATATTTCAAATTTCCTAATAATAAATATAATTTTGTATAACTAAATATTTTTGATATATTTTAACACTTTTTAAATTACAAAATGCATAAAACGATATTCAAAATTTAATATTATTATTTAATATGGAATGCATTTAATAGGAGAGATGTAAGAAAATTATTGTGAAAATAGTCTAAAATAATGACATGTGTCATATTTTATTTTTATTTATTAAGTATAAAACATTTTTTTAATCAAGATGATTATATATAACACAAAGGGTCTGTTTGGTATAAAAGAATGGATTAAACTAGGAATGGAATGGACGAGGATATGAAGGCATGGAATACCATTTATTATCCTCGTTTCTTACCCCTTGTAATGAAATGGTTCATTATTTCATGTTGTTTGGTAAAACATGAGAATATGAAGGCATGGTATACAATTTATAGGTTCAGTCATGGTTCTAATCATTGTTTGAATTATGGGCTAGGTGGTGGTTTAGGTCATGTCTCATGGGTCGTGTTGTGGTTTAGACCATCGGTCGGTTATTGTTTAGCTCATGGTTCGATTATGGGGCAGTTCACGACACAGGGCATGGTTTTGTTTATCGATCGACTCATGATTCAGATCATGATTTGGGTCATGGTTTGGTTCATGCGAACAAATCATAGTTCAGATCATGGTTTGAAGCATGGGTTGGGTCATGGTTTGGTTCACGGGTCGGATCATTGTTTGAGT
The DNA here is from genome assembly GCA_009363875.1 of Mikania micrantha. Lineage (NCBI taxonomy): Eukaryota > Viridiplantae > Streptophyta > Magnoliopsida > Asterales > Asteraceae > Mikania > Mikania micrantha. Next base: position 18,634,891 of record CM018687.1, on the reverse strand, counting down.
CATGTGTCTGGTAATTCTATTAGTCATGGATCGTGTCATGATTTGGGTCATTGTTTGGGCCATGTGTTTGTTATGGGTCGGGTCATGTCACACCCCCAAATTCCCACTCGTGGTGTCAGTCCACGTGAGTGTGACGTGGCCAGGATCACAGCTCATGGTTATATAGAACGACTCTATATGAGTTACACAATCACACAGACATGTAAAATAATGCCAGTTTCAATAATACGCAGCGGAAAATGTTTAATATCAAAAGCAGCGGAAATAAAGAGTAATACAGCGGAAAGTAAATTGTATCAGACTTTACACAGTTTAAATTGTTTGTAAAACAAAACAAATGCACACAACAGCCTAGGACACGAGTCTATATGCCAGTCAGACTTGGTAGTGTTTCCTTGTGCGCATCCTAGCGTGTGCTCCATTTAGTTACCTAAGAATACATGCGAAAAGTGTCAACTAAAAAGTTGGTGAGTTCACAGGTTTAGACGGACAGAAATAATAAACAGACATATACTGGGTATGTTAAGTTTAGTTGTTGGATCTACGATCCGTGAAGTGTGTCAGTTCATCTTACCGAAACTCGACTGTTTCCGTTTGCCTCCGTGGGTCATCGTTGAACCCGACATCAACATCGAAATTACACTCGTTATGACCTCCAGTCAACATTGGTGCTGAGTGGGGTTAGTCAAACCCAGTAGTACTACGTAATAACGACTCGTTTGTAACAACTAAGTGAGGACTTTAAGCGCTAATAGTTACACTCGAAAAATGGTTTTCACAACATATAAGTCATACATCTAAAACAGTTGCATAATATTCTCACCCCAAAGTTAAGTAAAGCAGTGTAAGAATAAAAGTGGGGCTGTAAACTCACCTGAGTCTGAGTAATGCGTTTCTTAACAGAATTCGTGTAGCTCGCCGGCTAGTAGTTACCTATGTCACATAGGTGTTGTAAGTTTGTGTTCACATATGTGGGTCTCACAGGACCGTGTTCGTGTCTTAACAACCCCAAGTTGTTCTGTGGGTCGTGTTGACCGTGTTTGACCTAACGACCCGTTGGTGACGGTTATGATCAAGTGTTCGTGTAATGTGCGGTTTAGTGTCGCGTGATGTGTACGGATACCAAAATCACTTTCGTGAGGAAACTTACTATTTATAGTAAGTTTCTAAATCAGGAAAGTTTCTAATTTAGACAAGTCATGCAAGAAATCATATTCCGATTATTCTAACATGCATTTTTATCTTAAGTGAGCATGTTGTCACATAGCACATAGTTACACATAGCCAGTTTAGCACATTTCGCGCGTAAAAGTTACTGTATTTAAAAAGTTACAAAAATGACATATTTCATCAAGTTTAACAACCAATATCATCAAAGTATCATTATCTTAGTCCTAAATAAACCTTTAATCATAATCGTTACGACTAGCATGTGACAAATCATCGATTTTGCAAACTAAAGTTACTATATTTAGTAACTTATGAAAAACACACAAAATACATACTTTCAACAACATCAATCCTTCAATATCATCATAGTGACATCAAATAAGCATGCTAGACACCTAACATTATCAAACTCATCCACTATTAGCAAACTCACGATAAAAAGTTACTATATTTAGTAACATTCATAAAAATCAAGCTTTTAAAAATTCTAATCATTCTAATACATCCATAACCATCTCATTAGTTTTTAAAACATCATTTTAAACATAAATTATGGATCTAAACATACAAATGTGGTCATTGCATCAAAAATGCGTATTTTGTAACATTAAAGTTACCATATTTAGAAATAATCACAAATGACCATTCCTTGACAAAATCAATCATTCTAATCCATGTAGAACTTCTTAAATATCATTTCTAATAACATTTCAATATCAAATATCATGTGAATCATGCTAGATCATACATGCATGTTGATAAAAGTTCTTATTTCATGATAAAATCAACAAATGACCATTTAAATCAATAAGAATCACCTTAGATCATCAACACTTCAAATCAGTAGCAATAAAATCTAATAACAGATTCTCAAGATCAAAAATTCGTGATTGAGGTGGTGAAGTTGATGCATGTGGCCAAAATGGCTTGCATGTGTGCTTAGAGGTGATTTTAGACTAGATTGGACATGGAGACAACCTCACAAAGCTTTAAATCAACGAAATGGGACTTGAGCAGCTTCTGGAACAGCTCTAGGGAGGCTGAGATTCTTTCAAATGCAGAGAAGGATGATGGTTCGACGTTCTTGGAGCTTCCACAAAGCTTCAACCTTCAACAATGGCCTTCAAATAATTCAAGTTGGCTTCTTTTTGCTGAGAAATGGTTGTACCAGAAAGCTTTTGGTCGAGATGGAGGTTTTCAGTCGAGAGGTTGAGTGAAGAAGTGAATAAAATGATTAACATTGGTTTTATAAAGATTTATGCGATTATAGGCTCGTCGCGTACCGCGATACCAGCCAAAAACCATCATCGCGTAGCGCGATGATTAAAATAATCATTCGGTTCCCGAAACACGTCGCGTACCGCGATGGTGGAAGATGATCGTTCGTCGCGTACCGCGATGGATTTCAGAGAATTCAAATTCTCCCTCCTAGGATTCGCGTATCACGAAGGCCCAATTGGGTGCCCCTCGCGTACTGTGATGGGTCTCGGTGAAGCCCAATAAGCCCAATTTCATAGTTTTAAACCGATTTTTGCGTTTCTCACGATTACGATTATCGTTTATCGATTCGTAAGCATTGTTCTAACTAAATTATGTTAACCCGAACCTAAGTGCAGTGATATTGTGCTGTGGTTTGATCCGTTCACCAACGTTCGTCATTCAAGACACGTACGAGTGTCGTGCGATAATTTCTCGAATTATCGGTGTGTTTGAACCATTGTGCCACGTGTCACACTAAGCATTCATAGTTCTAGTGCCACGTATGCAATAATAATACATATTATTAATTAAAATAAAGTAGTGCTGACCTGGAATTTGCAAGGTGTCACATCATCCCCCAGTTAATAGGAATTTCGTCCCGAAATTCAGTTCGTGTTGCTCGTGCTAGCTTGGTCGGGGAATAAGTGAGGATATTTCTTTTTCATCCGGTCCTCTCGTTCCCAAGTGTATTCCGGTCCACGTCGCGAATTCCATCGCACTTTCACAATTAATATCTTACTGAGTTTGAGCCTCTTGGTTTCCCGGTCCATAATTTCCACCGGTTCCTCGACAACATTTAATTGCTCATCAATCTGGATTTCCTCCAGTGGAATTGTGAGTGTTTCGTCTGATAGGCATTTCTTGAGGTTCAATATGTGGAATACATTATGCACGCTACTCAACTCTTGCGGTAGCTGTAGCTCGTAGGCCACGGGGCCTATCCATTTAGTGATCTCGAACGGTCCGATGTAACGAGGGTTCAACTTTCCCCGCTTCCCGAATCGGAACTCTCCCTTCCAAGGCGAGACATTAAGGAGTACTCGATCTCCCACTTGGAATTCCAAAGGCTTGCGCCTTTTGTCAGCATAGATTTTCTGTCGATCTTGAGCTGCTGCCATTCTGTTACGTATCTGCACGATTTTCTCGGTTGTTTCTTGCACGAGCTCGGGTCCAGTCAGTTGGCTTTCACCAACTTCCCCCAACAGAGTGGTGATCTGCACTTACATCCGTAAAGTGCCTCAAAAGGTGCAGCTCCAATGCTGGTGTCATAGCTGTTATTATATGAGAACTCCACCAAAGGTAGGAGAGTCTCCCAGCTGTTACCGAAGTCGATCACGCATGCTCGAAGCATGTCCTCCAGGGTCTGAATGGTTTTTTCACTTTGACCATCGGTCTGTGTGTGATAAGTTGTGCTCATATCCAACCTCGTCCCAAGTGCCTTATGTAAAGACTTCCAGAAGTGTGCCATGAAACGGCTGTCTCGGTCAGATATTATAGAGATTGGGACTCCGTGTCAGGAAACGATTTCCTTCATGTATATCCGGGTTAACTTCTCCAACTTATCGGTTTTCTTAATCGGTAGGAAGTGTGCCGATTTCGTGAGTCAGTCTACGATAACCCAAATGGTATCACAACCACTTGTCGTCTTCGGCAGCTTGGTGATAAAATCCATGGAAATATGTTCCCATTTCCATACTGGAATTTCTGGCTGTTGGAGTAACCCTGACGGTTTCTGATTTCGACCTTAACTTTAGAGCAAGTCAGACACTTACTAACATAAATCGCGATTTCTGACTTCATATTCGGCCACCAGTAAGTTGTCTTCAGGTCGTGATACATTTTGTCAGAGCCTGGATGTATCGAGAATCGGCTCTTATGAGCTTTATCCATTACTACCTCTCTCAATCCCCCATAGCGTGGGATCCAAATACGATCCATTAGGTAGTAAGCTCCATCGTCTTTCTGTTTCATTTGCTTGTCCATCCCTCGCATGGCCTCGAGAGTGAGGTTTTCAGTTTTCAGCGCTTCTTGTTGTGCGTTCCGAATTTCACTAGGTAGCTCGGAGTGGATGGTAAGTTGTAGCGCGCGTACGCGTTTGGTTGTCTCTTTCCGGCTCAGTGGGTCGGCCACTACATTAGCCTTACGGGATGATACTTGATTGCACAATCATAATCGCCTATCAGTTTAACCCATCTGCGTTGTCTAATGTTTAGTTCCTTTTGGTCGAAAATGTGTTGTAGGCTCTTGTTGTCTGTGAATATCGTACACTTAGTACCATACAGATAGTGTCGCCAGATTTTCAGTGCGAACACTACGGCTCCAAACTCCAAATCATGGGTTGTGTAATTCTTTCCGTGCACCTTCAGTTTTCATGACGCATAAGCTATGACTTTCTCGCATTGCATTAACACACAACCGAGTCCTTGTTTCGATGCGTCGCAGTAGACTACAAAGTCTTCGCACCCGTCTGGTAGGGATAGAATTGGTGCACTGCACAGTTTCTGCTTCAACAAGGCTAAAGCAACTTCTTGTTTCTCTCCCCATTCGAATTTCATGTTTTTGTGCGTAAGGGAAGTCAATGATTGTGCGATCTTCGAGAATCCCTCGATAAACCGCCTGTAGTACCCGGCCAATCCTAGGAACTGTCGCACCTCAGTTGGAATCTTAGGTGCTGCCCAGTTCTTGATTGCCTGGATCTTGGCTGGGTCTACATGTATTCCCTTCTCGTTCACTACGTGTCCAAGGAACTGAACTTCGCGAATCCAAAAATCACATTTGTAAAACTTCACGTATAGTTGTTCCTTCTTCAATAATTCCAAGACACGTTTTAAGTGATCGGCATGTTCCTCTTGCGTCTTGGAGTAAATCAGGATATCGTCTATGAATACAATAACGAACTTGTCAAGATACGGCTTACACACCCGATTCATGAGATCCATGAATACTGCCGGTGCGTTGGTCAGTCCGAAAGGCATGACCAGGAACTCGTAATGTTCGTATCGGGTCCTGAATGATGTCTTCGGTATATATTCTTCTTGTATTCTAAGTTGATGGTAACCGGATCTTAACTCAATATTTGAATAGAAACTTGACCCTTGCAGTTGGTCAAACAGATCATCTATTCGCGGTAATGGGTACCGATTCTTGATCGTTACCTTGTTTAATTTCCGATAGTCGATGCACATACGGAACGATCCGTCCTTTTTCTTCACAAACAAGACCGGTGCTCCCCACGGTGAGAAGCTCGGTCGGATAAATCCTTTATCTAACAACTCTTGCAGTTGATTAGATAATTCTTGCATTTCAGTAGGAGCCAATCAGTATGGTGCCTTGGCTATCGGTGTTGCTCCTGGTGTTAGATCTATCTGAAACTCCACTTGTCGTGCTGGTGGTAGTCCCGGTAGATCGTTAGGAAAGTCTTCCGGAAAGTCGCGAACAACTGCGATGTCCTCGATCTTTCGTTCCTTCTTAGGTTGTTCGGTGATAAGTGCTAGGATAACCGTATATCCCTTCTTTAGATACTTGCTCGCCTTCATGCAAGACATGATGTTCAATGGTATCCCGCGTCGTTCCCCTTGGATTGATATCTGCTCTCCACTTGGCAACGTAATTCGTATGACCTTTTCGTTGCACACGATTTCAGCGTGGTTTGCAGATAGCCAATCCATTCCAATCACCACATCGAAGCTCCCGAGAGTTACCAGCATCAGGTCAATCACCAGTTGATGGTCTGCTAGTGTCAGGACACACCCTTTGATGATATGTTGTGTTTCGATCAGCTTGTCGTCCGCTAACTCTTCGGTGTACTTATAGTCTAGTGGTGTTCGTGTCATATTATGCAGTTTACTAAAATCACTAGAGATAAAACTCTTATCGGCACCGGTATCAAATAATATACTAGCATAGACATTACTTAAAAGAAACGTACAGGTAACGACATTGAGATCATCTTTAGCTTCTCCCGATCCAATGACAAATGCTCTTCCTCTTGCCGGGTTGCCTCCAGTGTTCTTGTTTTGTGGGCAATCTCGGCGCATATGCCTTGGCTTCCCGCAAGTGAAGCATCCCTTTAAAGTGTCATTCTTGTTGAGGTTGGGGTTGGGGTTTGATCGGCACTCCTTGGCCAGGTGTTCGTTCCTGCTACAGTTGCACTTGCCCTTCTTACATGGGCCGAAGTGATGGTAATTACAGCTGTTGCATTTTGGGATGTTGCCCTGGTATCCCCCTTGCCTTGAGTGTTTGGCTGGGTGGCAGTGAAGACCTTTGAAGGTGCAGGCCGGTGTTGGGTCGGTTGCTGAGGTGAGAAGGTTTGGTTATTATTGGGCTCCCACTTCCGCTTGGGTTCCTGGGGTTTCAGATGTTCACCCCTCTTTGGCAGCTTTCCTTTGGCTACTGCCTGATCAGTTAGTTTATGAGCCAAGCGAATCAGTGGTTGGATGGTGGTGAGATCGGTTGCGGTCACGGTGCTCTGGATTTGTTCCGGCAATCCACTAATGAATTGCTTGATCTTTTTGTACTCCGACGTCACCATTGCCGGGCACAGTTTGCACAGTTCGTGAAATCGATACAGTATCGTTCGATTTCAGAGCCAACCATTTTGTGCACCCAGAAATCCTCCTCCAGTTTTCTGATTTCGTCCCGAGGACAGTATTCCTCGTGGAGCATCCTGGTGAAGTTTTCCCACGGAATAGAGTTGGCAGTCTCCAGTCCAAGGGTCTGGACGTGAGTGTTCCACCAGGTGAGGGATGGTCCCTCCAGAGTTCCAGTGGAATACTTCACTCGGTTTTCTTCCGAGCATTCAGACATGGAGAAGACTGACTCCATTTTTTCTATCCAGCGGAGCAGTCCCACTGCCCCCTCGGTTCCTTGAAATTTGTGCGGATGACAATTGAGAAAAGCTTTGAACGAGCATCCCTTTGCAGCATTCCCCTGGAATCCTGTGCATCGAGACGGATTTTCAGGTGTTAGTGTTAACGTTGCCTATACTAAGTTAGTCAGGTTAGGCGGTGTTAGTACCGTTGTTAGTGCCACTAGTCTCGCAGGCGAGACAGTTTACCTCTGCAAGTACCTTGTTGACTCGTTTGTCAACCATCAGTTTGATCCTTGCCGCTTCGGCCTTGCGTCTAGGGTTACGGACGTATGTTCCCTTTCCAGTCATGGTTCTATATGGAAGGGATAGAGTGTTAGTCAACATATATTAGGGTGTTAGTCAGGAGTTAGGTCAGATGTCATGTCAGAGGTTAAGTTAGATGTCATATCATCAAACAACAATGATCAGAATAAGATAAATATATCAAAAACATCCTTCTCATTAATAATAATAGCTTTGAGTACAATGATTTTTCAAAAGACATACAACTATAAAAGTTTCTATGAGCACATCCCGCTCATCTGAGGATACAAAAATAAATGAAAATAGAAAAACCAGACTAGTGTGATGCAACGGTGGAGTATGAATCTCCACTATCTGCAGGTCCATTGTCATCGTCTTCTTCAGGATCCTCATCTGGGTCTTCGTCAAAGTCTCCTTCTTCGAGGTTTTCAGCCTCGAATTGGGGTCCTTGGTCCGGTTCCTCCTCTGGTTCCATAAGTAGCTCGTCAGCCCAGGCGTTCGGAAGCGCTGCCTGGTTCTCTCCCGCAACATCCTCTACTGTGACAAGTCACTCTCCATGGTCCTGAACCAAGGCAGCGACCTCCTCATGCCGCTCCTCTAACTGTGTAGTCCGGGTACGAAGTGTCGCAATCTCTTCGACCACTTTCTCACGCATGTGGTCCAACTGTCCTCGGAGATGTTGTTTCTCCTCTCAGAGAACTCTGATCTCCTCGTCTCGCTCATGAGCCCTACAGGCTTCCTGAGACGTCCTGGAAACAAGGGCTGTGAAAGCCCGCTCAAGTGGCACTCCCAGTGCCGGTAGTCGGTGTGCCCGATCATCATCGGTAGTAAATCGCTCGAGAGGCACTCTCTCCTCCACGATCCAGTCCCATACCATAAACGGGTACCAGGTCCATGACCTAGCACGCTTAGCGATGCGCGCCTGTTCTGCCATCACTGCATCCACTTGGGACATGATGTCCCGAACGCGCTGCCGGCTCTCGTCTGTCAGCTCGTCCTCTGCCGGTCGCTTCCCTGGGTTACGTCCGGGGTTCTCATTGTTATCAGCCATCCTGTAAGTTTCAAGTTAGCACATAACAGTCCAATAATAATAATAGCAACATCAATGTGCAAGTTCTAGTGTAGTGTCTAATGTAGAGCAGTGGCTGTAGTCTAAGTTTACTATATGCAAACCTAGTTCTCTATAACTAAGGCTCTGATACCAGTCTGTCACACCCCCAAATTCCCACTCGTTGTGTCAATCCACATGGGTGTGACGTGGCCAGGATCATAGTTCATGGTCATATAGAACGACTCTATATGAGTTACACAATCACACAGACTTGTAAAATAATGCCAGTTTCAATAATACGCAGCGGAAAATGTTTAATATCAAAAGCAGCGGAAAGTAAATTGTATCAGACTTTACACAGTTTAAACTGTTTTTAAATCAAAACAAATGCACACAACAGCCTAGGACACGAGTCTATATGCCAGTCAGACTCGGTAGTGTTTCCTTGTGCGCATCCTAGCGTGTGCTCCATTTAGTTACCTGAGAATACATGCGAAAAGTGTCAACTAAAAAGTTGGTGAGTTCACAGGTTTAGACAGACAGAAATAATAAACAGACATATACTGGGTATGTTAAGTTTAGTTGTTGGATCTACGATCCGTGGAGTGTGTCAGTTCATCTTACCGAAACTCACTGTTTCCGTTTGCCTCCGCGGGTCATCGTTGAACCCGACATCAACATCGAAATTACACTCATTATGACCTCCAGTCAACATTGGTGCCGAGTGGGGTTAGTCAAACCCAGTAGTACTACGTAATAACGACTCGTTTGTAACAACTAACGGTAAGGATAAGTGAGGACTTTAAGCGATAATAGTTACACTCGAAAAATGGTTTTCACAACATATCAGTCATACATCTAAAACAGTTGCATAATATTCTCATCCCAAAGTTAATAACTCATTCCGTTCCACTATTCATTCATACTAACCGAACGCTACGAAAGACTTATTGGTCCTACATAGTCTCATTGAGTACCTGGTTTGTTTATAACACGAGTTTCATAAAATATATGAAAATCATTTATTTCTAAAAACAAAAATAGGTTGAAAATACTCGGTTTACTAACTGATATGTAAAGCTTGTTTATAAATTTAACAATTGTGTTAAATGAATATTTACTAACCGTAGGATTGGATAAGTCAAAATAAGGTTCAATTTTTTATTTATAACATATTAAACAAAACTAAGGTTATACCCGCGCTTTGCAGCGGTAACCGGTTAATTGATAATAAATTCGGACATAAATGTTTACCGTTGTAAACATGAGTATTGGAAACATGAAAATGAATCTATATAAATCATATAACTATACTATTAAACGTTAAGGACCACAATTAATTGAACGGGTCAATATTTAATAAATGTTAACTTAAATATAAATATAGACGTAAAGTCGAAAAAGGTAATTTAGGAAAACAAAATTTTAATAAAAAACATTATACATTAACTCAGTTTTAGCCATTAAACGAATTTAAAAAACACATAACGATGTGAAGAAATTAAACGTTAAGTATCTAATAAAATAGCAAAAGAGAAAATACATTATCGATTTAAGATGAAACTCATTTTAAAATAATAAGTGGATAGAAAATATTAACCAATTTGAAAAGTAGAAGAAAAAAAGACAATAATTATGAATTAGTGTAACACACATTTTGAAATGTAATTTATAATATTTAATCATTATTGATATTATATAATAATAATAGTTATTAATTAATAATTATTGTTGCCCGTGAAAGTCACCAAAGCGGCATATATAGTAATAATTATAATAATATATAATAATGATTATTATTGTAATTATATAATGTTAATACTAATTATTATATGATAATTAAATAATAATAATAATTAATTAACTAACAACGTGGACCAATAAGCGATACAATAATTAAATAATAATATTATTTAAAATCTAGGTTTATTAATATTTACGGCCTGATAATATCTGACTATATATATATATATATATATATATATATAAATAATATAATAATGCAATTCCTTGTAAAGTATAAAGATTAAAGTCTTGTATTATACAATGGTATAATAAATTTAAAAATATACTGGATTACTCTTAAAGGTGTTCACAATATCCGAAACTCGAAAAAATTCGAAATCTGAATCGTATCCGAAACCCGAAAAAACTTTATCCGAAATTTATTTCGGGTCGGATAATATAATTTTAGATTCGTGTTGGGTAGGGTTTCGGATATGCAAAAATAGTGTTTCGGGCTGGATATCCGAATAACCCGAAAAAAACAGGGTTATTCGGGTTTTACAGGTCGGATAATATATTTTGAATTTCAGGTCGGGTTTTGGGATAGACAAAAAAAAATTCAAACCCAAAAAACCTGATTCGAGATACCCGAATAACTCGTTATCCGACACGATGAACTCTACAGTGTTCTTGGTTTACCTTTTTTTTAGAAAAATTGAGAGCAGCTAAAGGGAGTCCACATGAGAATCAAAATAGACAAAATCTAAACGAAGTTGGACCAATAAACGATTTAGCACTATAGACTCAAGTTTTAAATGTAAGTTATATAATATATATTACAAATTGGGAAAGTTTAGTTTTCTAATTGGATTGAAAAAACTTGAAATTCGATTCGATTTTGATTAAAAAAATTACCACTTCAAAAATCGATTCGATTTTTCTAATTTAAATTTTATTCATTCAAAGTCAAATAACAAATTTTGAATTCGCGATTTTAAATTCGATTCGAGTCGAAATTCGAAATATAAATATTAATGTGTGTAAGCAGTTTACAAATAGGTTTTATCATCTCTTCTCTTAAACTTTTTATTTACTTATTGTTTTTGATTAGTAGGTCATTAAAGTTTTAAGAAGAGTCATGATAGAAAAGTATTCATCTTCCTTTAGTTTGCTATATAATGGTTTAGTTTCTTATAGAATGATGTATATACCCTTCTAAACATAAGATTTACCATGTATATTTTTTTGTAGTGGTAAGATGTAATCATTGCAACCAAAAAGGCAGCGAGTTCAAGTCTTAGGGTGACAATATTATCCTAGATAAGTGTTGTCAATTTATCATAAATATTTTAGTTGATGTTAAAATAAATAAATAAAAATTAATTTATTAAGTTTGTAGGCAGGATTTTAGAATTTCAAACACTAACAAGGATAAAAAGATTTGAATATATTTATTCTCTTGGTTTTCATATATAGAAGATGGTATATGGTTGGTTCACATGCATATTTTATATTAATTTAAGTATTTAACCAAGTTTTAACATTGTGACTTTAGAGACATATACATAGGTCTATACATTTTCTTAACCAAGTTCAATCTATGCGATTTATTAAGGGTCATTTTATTCTCACACCATACTCACACCTTTCACACATTTTATAAGTTTCATATAGGTCTATACGAGGCCATGGGCGAACCTAGTAATATCCTAAGTTCCTGACACTGACAGACCCCCACTATACTACAAATGGTATATGTATAGGGCATATGTAAGGGTCAGTCGCAACTGCCCCAGCCACCGTCCCACCACATTTGTAGTATACTATGAGTGTGTCCTTGTCTGGTGTTTATAGATCAAATAAATAATTCCTAAAGCAGAAATTCCTAAGCAATTAATTTCCCAAACGGATAGTTCCCACATTCTTCAATACTGACATCCGCCTAATGTACCGTAAATGGTATATATATAGGGCATATGTAGGGGTTAGTTGCAACTGCCCCAGCCAACGTCCCACCACCTTTACGATACACCACGTGCATGTCCTTATCGAATCATTAGGGCACACGTAAGCAAGAAATTAATAAACATCATATGCATATCAGATGTATAACAGGAGTTCAGTTAACATGTAATAAACACATAAGCATGAAATCCTGAATATACTAACTAGTGTATGAAATGCCTCATACTAGGGTATCCTATGGTTATAGACTAGGTCAACCATTTATAGTAACTTAATTCCCTATAACCCAGGCTCTGATACCAATCTGTAACACCCCGACCGATGGCGGAAACGTCGGGATGCCACGAGGGATGTGTAGATTGTTCAACAGCTCGTGGGCATCTAAATATATACCATCACATATCAATCAAACCAAATAAATGTTTACACAAAAATAATGTTCTTCATGAATTAGATACATCAATTACACAAAAGATTTAGCTAAACTAACTAAATTCTAATCGCCAGAAATTCAGTTAATTAGCTAAGTCCAAGAATCCTATGTGATGATGTCCAAAGTAGAAGAGATCATCCTCTTCAACTTACTTGTCTTTGTTTCCTGAAACATGTAAGAAAATCAAGTGTCAACTACGAAGTAGTTGGTGAGTAATCATAAGTTTTTATACTTAAAAGTATTTTATAAAAGGAGTATAAAGGTTTATGTTTAAAAAGGTTTTATAAAAAATGTTTTGATAAAAAGGAGTATAAAAGCTTATGGTCTTCCTGATAAAATCCACAAGAATACCTGCGTGATAATCCAACACATATCCCAACACAACAGTCGAACACATAACCAACACATAATCACATAATCACTTTAATCATATTTAATCATAGATAATCTTAGGCAATAATTGATAATCAACCACATAACCATTCAACCAATCTCAACAACAATATTCTTAATAGTATATGTGACAATACATGGAAATTATGTAATTAACATAAGTTAAAGACATGATCCACGGAGTGGTGGCTAACCACGTGACAATACATGAGATCAAAGCAAATAACCGAAGTTAAAGGCAACGATTCATGGAGTTGTGATAATCCAAGTGGCAATACATGTAATCTTTGTTATTGACCGAAATCAATGACAAAGTTACACGGATATATGCATATAAGTGATAATCCATAAACAATGAAAATTCTATAATGTGAATATCATATTGATAAACAGGTATCATCCTTGTGTTATCAAAATAATATTTAAAATTGGTATACATGTCTCACCTCCGAGTTTTAAAACAAAACAGTTTAAAAGAAAGGGAGGTTATGAGAACTCACCTGAGTCCTTATAATTAGCGTTTTCGTATGATGCGCGCTCACGTAAGAGAAATCCGAAACCAATCAACAATCTGTAATTAACGCGTGTTTCATAAGTGTTCTATTAATTGCGTGTTTTGTTCACTCAGTTTATTTACTCTAAGTTGAGTTGCAACACCCTGGATTTATTAATGATCATCATTAAATAAAATTTAACCTTGTTGGTTTGAATTATCTGATAATGATAATTTAATTGGCAATTTCCTAAGAATTCTTCTTATAGATAAGTATGGTTAAGAATAAAAAGTTATTCTTATTCAAACACGCACCCATACCTATGTGTATAATCCATTTAAATTAATCATTATGATTTAAATTCTTGAAAATCTAACTTAAATTTAAGGAGATCATCCTTATTTTATTTCCATAAAATGTTCCATGTCCTTAATTCTATCATTCTTTAATATATATATTTAGAGAGAGAAAAGGTGGTAGGTTGAGCTATTCATGTGTGCTTGAATGCCCACCCCTTCACAACCTTCATTTTCTTTTTATTAACCCAATCTCAAACAAGGTTTAAGTTCAATTACTCCAAGGTTCGTCTACCATTTTCCCCACCCCGAAAGGTTCGCTGCATTCCCATGGAACTAGGGTTCGACTACAGCAACTATCCAGGTTCGGTGAGTCCCTATGGTTCGGCCCATCATCCTCGGTTTAGCAAAGGTTCAGCCCCATATATACCTAGGTTCGGCCACTCATAGGTTCGTCCCTTATTAAGGTTCGACTAACACAAACAGGGTTCGCTAGACACCTAGGAAGGTTCGGCTGAATCCCATGCAAAATGGTTCGGCAGCAACTACAGGGTTCGCTGCCCAAGCGGTTAACCCTGCCAAGGGTTCGGCTAGATCCAATAGGTTCGCCTAAGGATTCGTTCTACATGCGCCTGGGTTCGTCAGTGTAACGTTCGGCTGGCCTAGGTTCGGTTCCACATGGGAGGGTTCGTGAACACCTTGCACGACGGCTACAAGGTTCGGCTGAACTACACAGGTTCGTCGACCTGCGCATCTTACAAGCAAGACCTGTTCATCGTTCTCCTCATCATGTACCTATCCTTGTGAGTTCGTCCCTAGTCTCCTATGGTTACTAATATCTCGATTTAACACACGTAAACCCTAAGAACCTATTAAGGAGATGGTGCCATTTCCGAATTAAGTTTCCAATAAAACTGAAAAGTAAAGGCTTAGATTAACCTCGAATCAGTTGGTGAACGTTGGATTTTTTTGTAGATTCTTGTTCTCCTTGATCTTGTGGTCGTTTAGGGCCAAGAATTACGTGAATCCGTAAGTAACGAATGAGATATGCTAGAGAGAAGATGTAGAGAGAGAGAAAGTGACGAAAATGAGTTTGTAGAGAGAGAGAGAAAGAGATGATCTTGCAAATGAGGAAGAAGGAGAAAAATATGGCTTTTATAGCCCGGTCGATCCCCGCGTGCTCGGTCTCGTTTTTATCGCGATAAAAATATAATAAATGTTCGGGTTTTCTCGTAAACATGTCTTAAATTGTAAACGTTCAAATAATTATGTTTCGTTTTAATAAGATGATTTTCAAATGAAATCGTTTAAACAAAATATCTCCGGTTATTCTCGTTAAATTAATCATTTTAAATAAACAATTCGTTCGTTTTCGTTTTAGGTTGTGATTCCTAATAAACGTTTTTAATTTATTTTTATTTTATTATCGTTAAATATTAGGATATTGTCTCATCAAAACGCGTTACTTACGTACGTATTCGTAAAGATTGTCACCTTTGCGAATCCGACGCTCATATCGTATTTCGATGTGATTTACACTTTATGGAATGTCGTTCCAGAATATTATTCTCAATATTATATTCGTGTGAATCGTCACCCACGCGAATAAATTTATCAAGTTAATATTTCTGAATTAATATTCGTGTTTAATTTGTGTTCGTAACCTCACCATCGCGTCATTAGTTCCATTATACTTCTATTATTCATTAACTTTAACATACCAATCCCAATCCAAAACCTACTAAAAACAATATCCCTAACCACATCCATGATAGACTGAAATATGAATATGTATAGGGCATATGTAGGGTCAGTCGCAACTGTCCCAGCCACCGCCCCACCGCTATTTCGATTAACCAAGACCATGTGTTCCTGACTATGTTTAGCAACCAAACAACAACTAACTCCATACTCCT